>JANAVB010010199.1:12767803-13096283 GCA_029216955.1 Iris pallida
GTTCAACTTCGTCTCGATTTTCGAGCAAGTCGATGGGTTGTTTTAGAAATCCACCTGGAGGATCTCGAAGAGAGTCAAGTCTACTTTCCAGAATATCTTACAGATCGAAATCGGGTGCTACGAGTAAAAGTTACGTCGTAGGGAAGTAGGGTACCTGAGTGGGAAAACTGCTCCGTGGGTGACGCGGGGCTGACTTCCGATGCTCCGTTCGTCGCGCATAAAGCTCCGTCGCTGGTGAAACGAATTCGCAGGAGAAGAGGGTATGATCAGCCTCAACTTTCGTTTTGGAAGATTAGGGTTTTGAGGCTTGTGGAAAAAGTTATATATATATATATCAAGTTGGTTTAAAAACCTAACACAAACACTATTACTAATAACCCCATTTGGGCCTTCCACGGATTGCTATTGCTACGTGAGCATTGCTGCTGTGCATGGGATGGGGGGGGGCCGCCCACTTAAGTGGGTGGTGTTAACTATATATGTATTTTTTTTCCTTTTCCTTTTCTTTTCTTTTCCTTTTCCTTTCCTTTTCTTTTTCCTTCACTATGGCCGGTCCCCACATGGGCCGACCACACAGCATCTTCCCTTTTTTTTCCTTTTTACTCTCTATATACAAATATATATATATATATATATATATATATATATATTATATATATATATATATATATATATATATAAATATATATATATATAAGGCATAAAAAAAATATATATATATATATATATATATATAAGGCATAAAAAATATATATAAGGCATATAATCCCATAAATTTCAATAAATTGTAATTAAGTAATAAAAATCTTTACAATAATCATAGACTATATTTTGTAGCACTTTAAAATATCAAGCACACAAATCACGCACATTTATATATATATATATATATATATAGATATATATTATATATATATATATATATATATATATATATATTATATTAATATATATATATATCTATATATACACACCCATATATACCAACTAACTCTTTAATGCCAAATAATATATAAAAAAAATTAAATCACTAAAAATAATTAGAAAATCTTGGGGGTTTACAAGATCCTCTGGAGCTGCTCCCATATCTGGCCATAAAACCAGGTGGGTCAGATCCCAGAAAGAGCAAGTGCCACAAAGAAGGCTTTACTTAGGAACTAAAACCAGCATATCGTAAATGAATATTAAAGATAATTATAAGGATACTGATAATAACAGAGATAGCAATATTAAGTTAAGTACGACAAAACCATTCAAGTAGCCAGATTGTAACCCTTAAACCAAACAAGGACCGGGGTTGCAACCTTACACCTGAATAGAAACCCGTCTCAAATACTTGTTGGTAAGGTAATAAGACAATAAACGAAGAGAGGACACAGAACTGTTCCGGGAGCCAGGTTACAACCCTTAAACCAAACAAGGACCGGGGTTGTAATCCTTCGCCTGAACAAAACTTGACCCATGATCATTATTGTTAAGGCAAGCATAAATAATCATGCCATTGAAGTAAGGTAAACATGACGAGCATGACATGGGGTACAATAAGACAATAAACGAAGAGAGGACACAGAACTGTTCTAGGAGCCAGGTTACAACCCTTAAACCAAACAAGGACCGGGGTTGTAACCCTTCGCCTGAACAGAACTGGCCTCCTGATCATTATTGTTAAGCCAAGCATAAGTAATCATGTCATGTCACAATCTTGTACAGGATCAGGACTAGACTCCATCCAATCAATCACGGCTAAGCAAAGAGTACGGCTTGATACTTTAACTAACTAGGGTTATCACAGGCCTAGTTACTAGCAAGATGCAATGAGATTATTCCAACAGCCACAAGCCCTGCAGACCATCCAGGTTATCTAGGTCGAATGTCCATTTATGAAGGGGCAACACGTGACTGTGTGCTGGAAATGTGCCCTACTCGTTGGTAGGCTACAAGTCCGTTAGTACGCCCAGATAACGGGATTGCCTGTAGCTGGAAAATCTCTCTATGACTACTGGATTTTCTAGTTATTAGCCTTAGTCAATTTCAGTAGGTACCCCTGACCGTGGTATTCAGGGGTCCCCGTCCTAGACATGATGCAAGACAATACTGGTTTATTTGTACAAACACAATCGTCCACGGTATCCAGGTCATTCATTCTTGTCATGTCGAGCTAGCTGTCGTAACAGCATATCGAGATATATCATGTCATATTTACTTGTCAAGAGTGCGCCACGGCGGGCCAATATCATGTCATGTCACTTGTCAATAGTGCACCACTACGGGTCACCATCGTGTTTATGGTACATGTGTAAGATAATATAGTACAAGCATTCTATCAAGGGACCCAAGCTACACCGAGGATCATAATACATATATAATTAAAATAGTAAAGGGATAAGGCTAAGGGAGGAGTCATGCGGCTCAGGGAAATGAGTTCTTGCGGCCAGGGGATAATTGGGCTCATGCGGCCAAAATTAGTAGGCTCATGCGGCTCGGGTTCATGCGGTCGGGGTTAAGGGCATATGCGGCTCGGGAAAACTGGGCTCATGCGGCGGGGAAACGCGGACTCATGCGGCTGGAAGAATGTGGGCATATGCGGCTGCAGGGGAGCTAGCTCATGCGGCTAGGGAAAAATGACTTCATGCGACAGTGGGATGCGGGAGTTCATGCAGCTGGAAGAATACGAGTCTAAGCGGCTGCAGTCGAGCGCAGCCATGCGGCTAGGAAAGGCGGAGTCTATGCGGCTGGAGGGACTAGGCTTATGCGGCAAGGGTAATGTGTGCATATGCAGCTGCGGACTAATAAGGCCATGCGGCTGGGTCATGCCAAGGCCTTATGCGGCTGCGAGAAAACGGGTTATATGCGGCAGCGGATAATTGAGTTCATGCGGCAATATTGCCATACGGCCAAGGAAGACTTGCCGCATGAAATCCATGCGGTCAAGTACTGCTCTTTCCCCACTTGTCCGAGAAGCTGAGCCATGAAGTCCATGGCTTCAAAGCTCTATAACGCCTTCATCCAAGGTCCATATCCGGACTTCCATAGGTCAAGATGGGGCAGAATCAAATTCCCTACAGCATGGAACCATCAAAACTTGATAGTAACAAGTTAAATAGATCAAAACCCAAGAAATCCGAAAAAAAATAAGCTTAGATCTACACAAATTGAACCAAGAAAATTAAAAATACTAAGTACTAAGTGTCTTAGAATTTCATGGAGAAGAGAATGGAACAATAAAAACGGAGTTCCTCCATGAAGTAAGCTGCACTTGCCTAGGCCTCTCTCTCTGGTAGGTGGAAGAGAGTAATGGTGAAGAAGAAGAGTTAATTAAAGTAATGAGGAGAGAGAGTGAGTTGGTGGCTAATAAAGGAAGAGTGGGGTGGTAGGTGGGGTGGTTCACATGAAAAACCGATCCAACCGAACTCAGCTGCCCAAGCCGAACCAAGCAAGTAAAATACCGAGATAACCATGCAATGAGACATGTAATATACGTACACGTATACCAAAATACGTAATACGAACTACGGTCGTTACAACTCTACCCACCTTAAAAGAATTCTATCCTCGGAATTTAATTAAGAGGTTAGAGAGGCAAGGACAAGCTATACTAATCACAGATAAGCAATACCAAGGTAATCAATCAAGCAAGGAATTGAGAGCATAAGGCATAAGAAAGACATTATACCTTATGAGTCAAATAGGTTGGGATATCACGATCAGATATCATCCTCATGCTCCCACGTTGACTCACCCAAAGAGTGATGACCCCAAGCAACACGGACTAACTTAACAGTCTTGTTCTTGAGTATCTTCTTTCTCCGGTCCAATATAGACATGGGTCTCTCCTCATACGAAAGGTTGGTACCAACAACCAATTCCGAATGATCCTGGATATGGCTCGGGTCCGGGATATACCGTCGTAGTTGGGATATATGGAACACGTCATGCACCTCACGTAGCGACGGTGGAAGAGCGAGACGATAGGACACATCTCCTACTCGCTCCAGGATGTCGAACGATCCTATATACCTAGGACTAAGCTTTTCCCGTACGTCAAAACGAATGATGCCACGGTTAGGCAAAATCCTTAGGAATACATGGTCGCCGACCGAGAATTCAAGGGGACGCCGATGGGAATCAGCCCAATGACGCTGGCGATCTTGGACAACTCGAAGATAATCTCTGACTCTCTTGACCACCTCTACCGTTTGAGCAATCATTTTCGGACCGAGCATCTGTCTGTCTCCAATATCATCACATGCTAGCGGGATCTGCACTTCCTACCATACAGTGCTTCGAATGGTGTCATCTGGATACTGGTCTGGAAACTGTTATTGTACGAGAACTCCACCAGGTGCAGGTGATCTTCCCACGAACCACCGAAGTCGAGTGTATAAGATCTCAACATATCTTCCAAGGTTCGTATGGTACGCTCTGACTGACCATCTGTCTGCGGATGATAAGCTGAGCTGAACTGGAGGTGAGTTCCCAAACTCTCCTGTAGGCTATGCCAAAAGTGTGACGTAAATCTTAAATCTCTGTCCGAGGTGATACTGACTGGTATACCGTAAAATCTGACAATCTGCCTGAGGTACATCTCTGCTAGCTTAGCCGTCGATTGACCAACTCTGAACGGGAGAAAGTGAGCCACCTTCGTGAGCCTGTCTATAACAACCCAAATAGCATCTCTATCGGCGAGGGACCTAGGTAATCCAGTCATAAAATCCATGGTTATATGCTTCCACTTCCATTCTGGAATCGGCAAGGGCTGAAGAAGTCCAGCTGGCCTCTGATATTCAGCTTTAACTTGTTGGTAAACCAAACATCGAGAGACAAACCGGGCTATCTCCCTCTTCATGCCATTCTACCAAAAGTGCTGACGGATATCACGGTACATCTTCGTACCGTCGGGATGAATCGAATACTGAAAACTGTGAGCCTCTGCCATGATCTCATGTCTGATATCTCCATTGGGTACACAAAGATGCCTCCCATGTCGAAGTGTACCATCCTTATGGATACATAATTCCGGCCTTCGCCCTGCTACATATTCTGTCCTAAGCCGCTGAAGCTTAGAATCCACTGACTGAGCTGACTTGATCCTCTCAACTATACAGGACTGAACTTGCATATTGGCCATCAATGCTACACTGGTAGGAATGACAACTTTAATACCCATCTTCTGAAGATCTGACAATAACTCTAGCTGCGCTGTAAGGAAATAAATTTTGGCTCTTCTGCTCAATACATCTGCAACAACGTTGGCCTTCCCAGGATGATACTTCAAGTTGACATCATAATCCACAAGTAGCTCTAGCCACCTCCTCTGATGCATGTTAAGATCCTTCTGGGTAAAAACGTACTTCAGGCTCTTGTGGTCGGTGAAAATCTCCACCCTATCTCTATACAAGTAGTGCCTCCACAACTTAAGTGCAAACACCACTGCTGCTAGCTCCAAGTCATGGGTTGGGTAATTTCTCTCATGATCATGAAGTTAACGTGACACATAAGCTATTACCTTCCCATACTACATCAAAACACATCCTAAACCTCTGCCTGAAGCATCACAATACACTGAGAATCCTCCGGTTCCATCTGGAAGCGTGAGAATGGATTTCGTCATCAAACCTCGCTTCAACTTCTCAAAAGAATCCTGACATTCTACTGTCCAAGCAAACAGCACATCCTTCCGGGTCAACTGAGTCAATGGCACTGAAATCCGAGCAAAGTCTAAAATAAATCACCGGTAGTAGCCAGCCAAGCCAAGAAAACTACGAACTTCTGCAACTGTGCTAGGTACTGGCCACGTCTCAATAGCCACGATCTTCTGGGAATCCACTTCTACTCCTCCTCTGGTGATGTCACAAAGATTAGCCTAGCGGTTAGGCGAGACGCCCTGTTCTAAGTGTTAGCAATCGAAAGATTGATCTTGAGGATTGGCATGGATGGATAGCGTGAATCACGAATATAGGAAACCCTGCTCACGAGACTCGGCTGACATACATATATTTCAGGGACGCCTGGGTATGTGCACGATGCGACTCGAGTGAGAATGACAAATTCTCTATCATGCGGCTTGGCTGAATGCATAATTTTGGGGACGCTTGGAATGCATGTACGATCCAGCCAAGTGATAAGATGAGTTCAAGCAAGACTTGAAAGATGGGAGTGTGTCGAGATCTTGAAATCATGTTAACGGAAGGATTGATAGTCATGAGAGTGTGGCTCGGAATTGAGGAAACGCGTAGGTAAATTGTGTACGATTAAGTCTTGGCCATAGAAATGGTAGGATGGCTTGCCTCCAGGAAAGTCTCGAGGACAAGACTTGTTCTGAGTGGTGTATGATGTAGTGCCCCGTCCCGCAAAGTCAATCGGTGGAATCGAAAAGCCGACGGCATTGGAACTTAGCCTTGCAACGGCTGCTCGAAGGCTCGCTCGTCCGAGGCGACTCCTCGCACAGGTGGGGTAGTTTCGATGAACTTGCCTCATCTTAGCCTTCATAATAACTCACAATGTTTTCAACTTGCACAAGTAGGCTAATATAAAAGCTACGAACGCACATAGCTAAGGGAATAATCCCGACCCGTCGGAATGTCTTAGAACATGGAAAATGGTCCCACGGTCTTCATAGAAGTCGGCTCAGCGTGCTTTCAAATGACACTCGATCCTTCGATCCCATGGCTTGGGAGAAGGAAGTTGGCTTAAGTTGCTATGTTGTCCCGACACTTGAAACAGCCTAAGTCATAGGCGTCGCCTGCGTGAATGCTTGATAAAGCATGCACGGTCCCGTCGTTTTGCCCCAACACTCGAATCAGCCTAAGTCATAGGCGTCGCCCGCATGAATGCTTAATAAAAAGCATGCATGGTCCTGTCCCGCAAGGCTTGGCATAGCCTTCGTACGTCTCGCAAATTAAGTCATCTTGTACACTTGTTGGCTTAAGTCTAGGCACCCGAGAACTTGGTTATTCAAGTCGAACGCGTGCACGGCACGTTCCCTCGATGCGAAGCTCGGCGTAGCCTTTGCTCGTCGAGTCGTTGCCCGAATAAGTTAGACAAGAGTTGTGCTGGGCTATCGAAGCCACTTCTAGCATTGTCCCGCTCTATCTGCGGTTGTCAAGTTACGTAGTCCCTAGAGAACAAGGCTCGTATAAAAGTATATCACTTGAGCGTTAGTATCGCCTAGAGAACCAGGTCTGTCTAAGGCACGAGCTACAGTCGATTTAGTGAAAAGTATGCCACGATCAAAGGAAGTCCACACGACTGGTGGTCGCCGAGATCGGTCCCGCTACTTGGGAGTCTCGCTAAGTCTTGAAAGTCCTGCACACGAGATCGGTCCCGCTACTTGGGAGTCTCGTTAAGTCTTGATATGTCCCGCACACGAGATCGGTCCCGCAGCTTGGGAGTCTCGCTAAGTCTTGAAAGTCCCGCACACAAGATCGGTCCCGCTATTTGGGAGTCTCGTTAAGTCTTGATATGTCCCGCACCGAGATCGTTCCCGCGGCTTGGAAGTCTCGTTAAGTCTTGATATGTCCCGTACACGAGATCGGTCCCGCGGCTTGGGAGTCTCGCTAAGTCTTGAAAGTCTCGCACATGAGATCGGTCCCGCTACTTGGGAGTCTCGTTAAGTCTTGATATGTCCCGCACACGAGATCGGTCCCGCGGCTTGGGAGTCTCGCTAAGTCTTGATAAGTCCCGCACACGAGATCGGTTCCGCGGCTTGGGAGTCTCGTTAAGTCTCGAAAGAAAGAAGGAATGCATGGTCATGTTAAGGAAGGATTGGTTAGATCGAGTTAAGACTTGCATGGTCATTGGACAACTTGTCGACAAGGTATAGTCTTCTCGAATGATTGTCGGGGCGCCGGGATCATTCGGCCCGGGGAAAGCGAGTTGCGGCTCAAAGTAGGATACTGGATAACCGCATGGGAGACTTCGCGCCTCCGGGCTAGCTACCCGTATAGGGACGAGCCGATGTCCCACAAGCCGTGTCCGAGATAGCTTGACATTGCTAGTGACCACTTATGTAGATGTGTCGGCAATAGCGGCACACCGCGTGTATGCCTTTGGATTGGGTTTAGAACTGGAATCATGTCTAGTCTGTAACACAATATCTGGGCCTAAGATTGGGCTGCAGCATAGGCACCGTGCTTAGCACGATACTTGGCATCGGGATGTCCATGAGATCGATACTAGGTTTGGCAAGTCTTGTCTAAGTTGGTTCATGAGTCGAATAGAAAGACCGCTAGGCGGTAGCATGGATAAAGTCTTGATAAGTTGCGTGACGCGGACTCAATCTTGAAGCATATACAAGTCTAAGCAAGGTCTTAAGGCACAAATCAAGTCTAGCGGCACGACCTGCACGAGTCGTCCCCTTAACGTCGTTGGCACGAGAATAGTCTTGAGGCACTAGAGTTCAAGTAAAGGTCTTGGCACGGCCGAGTCCATGTAAGTTGCTCCTCGGCGTAGCACCGTCTCGAATATGTCTGAGTCGCGAATAGAGTACGGCACGACTCTGCCGTTCCGAGTTGTAAGTTTGGTCAAGTACCTAGGTGATGTGGCACTGCCTTGATCGAAACACACGTTGGAATTATAGCACGAACATGTCTTGGCACCTCGGTTTGGTCGGATGTCCTCATCCTAAATGAATCCTAAGGCAAGACTAGAAAGACAATCGAAAGGGTTTTAAGCTGCACAAAGTAAATGAACGTGTCGGTTATGTATGGGTGGGCGAGAAGCTCAATCCACCAGTATAGTTGAGTACTGACACCCACACAGTGTTCATGTGCAGGCACAGGTAGAAGCTCGTGGCGCGGAGCTCGCTTGGATGCGTCGAGGCACGGAGTTCCTTGGCGATTCAAAGCGTGCGGCCGTGCGGATTAAAGACTTATACAGGACATAATGTAGGACATTGACTTCCGAAGCTTCCGCTGCCTCAAGTATTGTAATCGAGAGATAGAGAGAGCAGAGTGACTTGTACTTTGGCCTTGCGCCCACAAATGTAATCTTGTATTCAATATCAATAAAGAGCTTCTTTTGAATGACTTGTGTTCATGTGTGCTTGTTCTAAATTTTTGCTGCATGTTTCAATGTTTCTGCTTGGGACTTCTGTGCGACGACCTGTCGCTGCCGATGTGATCGGTCGTTATGGAACTGCCTTGCACGAGCGCAATCTAGGCTCATGCGGCATCACGCCTTAGCGAGGACGATCGCTCCTACGGAGCGGGGCGTGACAATGACACGATACATCGTATCACGTGCACACACCCACGTGGACGCCTAGGGTAGGAATACACGTGGGATAGCCTGACACGTGTCCGCAGTGGACACGAGCACGTGTTTGTGCGTGTCTATGCACGTGTAGGCTGCCAGCGCACGACAGCGCACGGCCAATACGGGCGTGATTTCTCCATGTGTACTCAACCATCTGCTCCCAAATTTTGGGAGCATAATGTAAGATATTGCCCCCTACTCTCCACGAAATTTCATGTCCCGAAGTGTCCTGTGTCACGAGTTATGGACCCCGATAGGCAGGACACAGCCTAGGGCTCGTGCAACGTGTCCAAGCCAAAAAACAAGACACAAACCAACAGGAAATGCATATCACCCTTCAAAAAGTTCATACACACATGAAGATCTATAGATCTATGAAATTAGATATTTAAAATACGAAAATAAATCCCTATGGGGCATTTTTACAAACACTTAGGTATCCACTATGATACGTGTCCGATACGGACACCAAATGGACACGAATTGTGCCCAAATTTTAGGGACAACTAGGGGACTCCTAGATCTAGCCCTATATGTAAAGAAAACCAGAAAAACAATGGGTTTAAATGGTTTATCTATTGAGTGTCAATACTCAAGAAAAGTTTCAAATGGAATGATTCCAAATAGCAACTCCCAAGCTCCAAATGACACGAAAACTGAGGTGAACCTCCAGAATCAGTAAACAAAAAATAATTAGATCCTAATGCAAAAGACTAGGGTTAAAAAGGAGTTGAAATGAATTAAATAGGATTTTAAGGGAATGGGAATTTACCTCTCCTTCAAAATCTAGGTCAAGAATAAAAAAGGCAAGAACACACTAAAAGAATACTTATAGGCAAGGGGAAACCCTAATTGTGGCAGCTATGGGTGGGTTTAGTTTGGTTTTGGGCTTAAGTCATGGGCCAATGGCTTAATTACAAGTCATGAAATTGGTAAATCACAAGTCATTGAGTTAAGTCATGATTCATGAAACAATTTCACTTAACTTAACATTCCTACTTTAAAACTAATTTCTAATGACTAAAAGTAGGTTAACTTAAGTTAGACTAGGGTCACCATAGCTAGGGTTAGCTTCTAGGCTAGTCTACAAGTCTTAACTTGTCAGTCAAAAATCATAATCACCAATTAATTAAATTAAAATAAATTAAAAAAATACAAATGACCAAATACCCTTAATCTAAAATGTGGTAGTGACACACAAGTCCGTTACCAGTAAGTATATTGAGCCTTACTGATAATGACTCGGGCTCTAGTCCTATCCGTGTCGCAAATCGTGCAGACATAAATGAATGCGATGCACCAGAGTCAAATAATACTGAAGCCAGAAAGGTGTTGACGAGAATAGTACCTGCCACTACCTCACCTGGTGCTATTCCTTCTTCTTCTATGGTCAAAGCCAGCACTTGACCATGTCCTCTGGGTGTGGGTCTCCTCTGCTAAAAATCTCTTTGTCTGTTCTAGATCAGGGCTTGGGCTTGGGCATACTGCTGCGGTCTCTGCTGCTGGAATGCCTGGGCCTGCGTCGGCAATGGCCTCGGGAAGGGGTATTGCTGCTGCTGCTGGACTGGTACTGGAACTGGTCCCCTAACTGAAGGACTAGAAAAGGTCAAAGAAGTGGAACTCCCCCTATTCGGGCAGTTCCCAACCCTATGGTCCGGGGTACCACAAACTATGCACAAACCCTGTGCTCTGCGATACTCTGACACCATATGCCCTGGCTTTCCGCAATGTGAACATCCCACTGCGGAAGAGTGCTTCTGCTTTTGAGGGTACGTCGGGGTTGAATGTTGAACCGACGTCACTGAGATTGCCTGCCTCGGAGCTCCAATGGTCAAAGCCCTAGCTACCGGGGCTGGTGCTGAAGACTGATTCATCTGACTGTGGGATCGCTTCCGCCCCCAGTCCTATCCAAGATCCTCTGGGAGGTATACTCATGCCTCCGGGCTGCCCTCAATACCGCATCAAAAGTCTGATGCACAAACTGCTCTACTGCCAATAAGATCTCTAGATGGAGCCCGTACTGGAACCGCTGGGCTCTGTCGAACTCGGTCGCTACCAAGGTGGGAGCAAATCGACTAAGTCTCGAAAACTCGGCCGCATATCCGTCGAACGTCCTGTCCATATGCTTCAGATTGGTGAACCTCGTCTGTAGATCGTACCGAGCTACAGCATCGAAATACTTGGTCTGGAATCTCTCACGGAATACTGTCCAGGCAATAGGTGCCACTAACCCAATGGCCTGCGTCGTCCACCAGCTATGGGCAACATCCAATAACTGCAGGCGTACTACCGCCACCTTCTCATCTTCTAGGATCCTGGCTGCTTCTAGAATAACCTCTGTATTCTGAAGCCAAGCGTCTGCGACAATCGCATCTTCACTGCCATCGAAGAAGGGAGGGTTCAAGCGCTTGAAGCTGTTGGCTGCACTGTTACCTTGATGACCTCCTCTGGTCAGAGCATCTGCCACTGCCAGGTGTAAGGCATCTCCTCGATGATCCTGAGAAGCTAACAATATCCTGATAAGACCCACCAAGGTGCCATCATCAGGCTCTGCAGGCTGGACGGGCTGAACTGGTGGCTCTTGACCCCAGTAGGCATGACTCTGGAGGCTACTCCTAAATGCTGGGCTTGATCTCCAGGTTGTTGCTGGTCCATGGGAGGTGCTCTGCCTTACCGATCGGTAGGACCAGAACAATGCCGCTGAAGAAGACGACATAGGGAACAATAAGGAAGGACCAGGACAGATCAAAGATACAAGCATGTGATCAGGTCAAGATTTCAGGGATTTAGAGGATGCGAGCAGAGATCAAGGGCGAGTACTAATTGAGACATCTATTTGGTAAACCCTCACCTATCTTAATTTACAAGACCTGCATGGGCCACCACTTAAACCATGTAACGCCCCAGAACCAGAATACTGGAGAGCGGGGGCGAACATAGCCAGCTACGTATATTGAAGTACAACCCACCTCGCTATACGGTCACGGCTGTCTAGATACATGAGGATTTAACTACAAGCCATCAGTCTCTTAGGATCATGAACAAGCCTATTGTCTCAATCTCAAACAAGCAATAACAGTATACAAGATGTCAGAACACCAAATATACAATAGTAATGCATCCCATACATTATATATTTGGATGATCATAAAGCTAGTCGTACAAAATATCATGACTAGCAAGAGTTTCAGTCATACATGATCAACCCTAGGATTTGTCAATCATGTTACAGCCCGTAGGCAGACAGTAAATAAAGGTACAATCGAGCTAACACGTGCTCGTCGACTAAACGCCTCAAAAGAAAAATTTTACAATAGAGTGAGAGGACAAAAGGAACCCACTCGTTGCCAGGGTTACACCTGGTGGTCAACATCTGGTTGGAAGGTAGGTAGATCCTCTGGAGCTGCTCCGATATCTGGCCATACAAAACCAGTTGGGTCAGATCCCAAAAAGTACAAGTGCCACAAAGGAGGCTTCACTTAGGAACTAAAACTAGCATATCATAAATAAATATTAAAGATAATTATAAGGATACTGATAATAACAGAGATAGCAATAATAAGTTAAGTACGAGAAAACCATTCAAGTAGCCAGATTGTAACCCTTAAACCAAAAAAGGATCGGGGTTGCAACCCTTCACCTGAATAGAAATCCGTCTCAAATACTTGTTGGTAAGGTAATACGACAATAAACGAAGAGAGGACACAAAACTGTTTCTGGAGCCAGGTTACAACCCTTAAACCAAACAAGGACAGGGATTGTAATCCTTCGCCTGAACAGAACTTAACCCCTGATCATTATTGTTAAGGCAAGCAGAAATAATTATGCTATTAAAGTAAGGTAAAACATAACGAGCATGACGTGGGATACAATAAGACAATAAACGAAGAGAGGACACAGAACTATTTCGGGAGCCAGGTTACAACCCTTAAACCAAACAAGGACCGGGGTTGTAACCCTTCGTCTGAACAGAACTTGCCCCCTGATCATTATTGTTAAGGCAAGTATAAGTAATCATGTCATGTCACAATCTTGTACAGGATCAGGACTAGACTCCATCTAATCAATCATGACCAAGCAAAGAGTACGGCTTGATACTTTAAGTAACTAGGATTATCACATGCCTAGTTACTAGAAAGATGCAATGAGATTATTCCAACATTCACAAGCCATGCGGACCATCCAGGTTATCCAGGTCGAATGTCTGTTTATGAAGGGTGCAACACATGACTGTGTGCTGGAAATGTGCCCTACTCGTCGGTAGGCTACAAGTCCGTTAGTGCGCCCAGACAACGGGATTGCCTGTAGCTAGGAAATCTCTCTATGACTACTGAATTTTCTAGTTATTAGCCTTAGTCAATTTTAGTAGGTACCTCTGACTGTGTTATTCAGGGGTCCTCGTCCTAGACATGATGCAAGTAAATACTAGTTTATTTGTACAAACACAATCGTCCACGGTGTCCAGGTCATTCATTATTGTCATGTTGTCACGATCCGCACCCTAGAGTAAAGGCACGAGAAGTGGGTACGTCCAGCCTACGCCGCAGTATCGGCAGTAGAACGCTGTCCTAGGTTAAACATCTAACAATATAAAGGTACCTGTACAGTATATACACTCCGAATGGAGGTGACATAGCAAATACAGTCTCAATCACATCTAAGGTAGAGCATGAGATACCGCAGATAGAAGTCTAAGTGTCTAAGATACACAAACCCAGAAAATATATCAAATCTTAAATACAGTAATCCATAAAGTAAATACAACTCAAGACAACTAAAATAACTATCTATACAACCTCTATTGTGTCTCCTCTAGTCTAGCAGGCAACCTCCAAGCTATCTGTAAAATTTATCAACAGGTCCAGTCAGGACAGGAGCGAGCACAAAACATCTCACGCAGTTCATATCAAGTTAGGAAATATAAAGCATGCAACAGAGTAAGATACAGAAAACGCTGAAAGAAGAATGTATATAAAAAAACAGCAGAGATTTGATAATAGGAAATATCTATATGATAAGTAAGAACCGTAAGCAATATTTGATTTAGAGTACAATATGGTTATGTAAACGGTTTAGGACAATGCAATGGTAACTCCATTATACGTGAGTGCACAATGGACATATACAATAGTTATACAATGTTGCATAATAGGATTTGATTACATAACCAATTCTACTCCCCTTCCCCAATCAATACACAAGGATCCACTCCAGTTACGTTATCTTATACAATAGTGTACATTGTTATACAATAGATGTACAATGTTATACAATAGTTGTACAATGGTCTATCCATGGGACTAATGTGATAATGAGAGTACAATATGCACAATGAGTATACAAGGATAAGGGTATTCAATAAATACAATATGTAAGTGAAACGCACATCACAATATGTATTTAGTAAATACAAGGGGATAACATCTCAAAAGAAGATCCATATAGTACCAATCCGTGATAACAATCGTGTCAGCATCAAGTACAGTAATCTAGAGCAAGAATGTAAATCCAGACAAGTATGAAACGGTCAAAGAATGTACTCGCCTGATAAACTGAACAATTGATAGGTATAGAGGTCCAAACTGAAGCCACAGAGTCCTATTTAGAGCAACACAGGTCAAGATGTATACGAGAGATGATAAATGAAATGTACAATACATCTATATGCTGTCTAGGTCAAACTAGACTAAAGTCAACACTTGGTCAACTCTAGTCAACCACAATAGTCAAATTAGGTCAACTAGGTCAAGTCCTAGCCCAAACAAGTCTCACTAGACCTAATCAAGCCTAGGCTAGCACTCACACAATCACAAGACAATGTGAACCACAACAATGTATAGTATAAAATAGATAATATATATAAATACATACCTTCATATATACATGCATATCCACATTACATACATATTTATATATATAGGAATATGTTATATCATGCATATTTATATAGTTACATAGATATATACATTCATGCACATTTACATACATACTTTTATATATTATATATGTTAACATTCATTACAATGCATTATATTTTACTTATACCTTTGATTGATTCATTCATTCATATATGACATTCATTCATGCATATTACATACTTACATGCATCTATACATTATATACATTGTATATAACATGTAAAAATAGAAGAGAAAAAAAGGGGGAAGAACTGAAATGGAAAGGAAAGGGAAGGAAAATGTAAAGAAAATGGAAAACAGTGGACATATACATGCTTGCATCATATATTCTACATTACCATACATGCTATCATTATATATTGCATTATATTATTTATATATTATGCATTCATATCTATCATTACATGTATACCTTGCATTCATATCTAGCATTCATTATATACTTTCATGCATACATTGTATATCATTCTTTCATTCATGCATTTATACATTGCTTACATACATTATATTAATTGTATTCCTACATGCTTGCATTCAACCATATATATACATTAATGTAAAGAGGATATATATCATATATATCATTTCATTCATCTAATATATCATGTATTACATACTCTATATTCATTTAATACCCATACTACATAGGCTCATAGGTTACACAAAATATATATCGTATAGGCACTCTTCTACTTAAAACCAATACTTTACCAATTGGTCCTCTACTAAATTCTAGGATTAAATTATGTTGTAGCCCTTCGTGTTAGCTTTTTGAAACTTCAAATGGATCGCATTTTCGTGTCCGGAAGCTCCCGAAATCGCAAAAATACCGAAATACGTTCGTCTTTCGTACAGCTGACACTCAAATAATTCTACAGAAAGTTACAGAAAGAATTTGGCTTATTAAAATATATATTTGGAAAGCTAACTTCGAAACGGTTCTTTTACAAAAAACAGGAGATAAATCAGAGTTCTAAGATAAAAGTTATGACATTTCTAAGTTGTTTTGGTTAATAAAAACGTGGATGAATATTATGACGAATTTGAGTTGTTTTGGACAAAAGAACACATATAGGCCAAGATACTTGGATACAAACATAGGTATCCAAATGAAACTCATTCTAACCATTCTAACTAAGATCAATCTAATCTCTAACCATTCTAAAACTGAATTTAAATATCTATTTAAACTATTATCATACATACATACACATGGGGTGTCCTAATTTGGGATCTATCAAGTATGACACAAGACACATATCTAAAATCCTCAAGAGAGCTCCAAATAGCCTCAAATTTGAATCTAAATGGGACACATGCATGAGGATGGATCCTACGGATTCAAAACTAATTTATATGCAAAGAAAATCGATTTAGATGATAGGTTTTACCTATTGGGAGTGGAATCCCAATAAAATCCTTTAGGACACGACTCCGGTACGAAGATCCCTCAAAGTGGACATTCCTCCTTGCACTCCTCTTCCAATCCTTGGTAGCACCCTTCCCTTGGAAAATGGGAATGATTGAGGGAAGGTTTGGTGAAGGAATGATTTGATTTGGAGATCAAATCAATGGGAAGGCTCTCTAAAACTATGGAAGAACAAAAGGAAAATAAAAGAGGCAAGATTGTAATGAATGAATTGAATCATTCTCCCCTAAAGGTGGCTGCCATAAAGAGTCTATTAGGGCTAATAGGAAATGTCCTAATTGCCCCTCTCTAGTCTCATATGGTTAAGTCTAGACTAGGTTCAAGTTTGGGGTCAAAATGATCTAGTTTTGAGTCTCTAACTTAACCATTCTAACATGATAAAAATTAGTTTAATTAACTAACTTAAATGTTGGGTTTTGTGGGCCATGCTTAACTTAATATTGGGTCCCATCTAGAGTTTAAGCTACCCGGGTCACAATACAAGTCGGAACGAAACGAAACTCAAACCCGACTAAACAAATCCAATAAAAACAATATTAAAAATATAAAATTTTCCCAAAATATTAAAATATGAAAAATGACCAAAATTATAATACATCAATTTAAATATTATTAAAATAATCTAAAATTCACCAATTAATCAAAATCTTAAATAATTCAAAAGTCACAAAATGACCAAAATACCCTTAGCCTAAAAAGTTATAAATAGTCATTCTAATCACATGGTTAGGTCCCCATGGTCATGGTTAATCTCTAGGCTCAACAATTCTTGGGTTCACTAGCTAACACATCAAAATTATAATTCACCAATTTTAAATAGTATTAAATTAATTAAAAATTCCCATAAATCATAAATCTATTATTAAATAATAAACTTTTACAAAAGTTCAAAATTACTCTCATTTTAGAAAAGTGGGTGTTACAAGTCTACCCTCCTTGGAAAATTTCTTTCTCGAAATTAAGATGGTCGTAGAGTCTCGTCCCCAACAATCAAAGTCTCAGAACTTACCTAAATCATACAATTTAAAAGAATGGCATACAAGGTCATGGCATACGGTGGTAGTGTAAGTCTCATCTAGGTATACTAGTTACACTAGACCAAAACAATCATAGGGTATCAAAACTTACAAGCAATCAGGGGTGTTAAACTAGAAAAGATACAGAAATAACAAATCATCAAGGCTTTAAGGCATAATCAAAATCAAAATTTAAAGCACAAATGTCGAGCATTAAAATCCAATCACAATATATATATATATAGAGAGTGTTAGAAGAGTAAAAGCTAGCATTATGTAAAGGTTATGTGGTTAGTGTGTGTATGGGTATATGTGGACATGTTCATAGGATTAGATAGTAGACATGTGTGTGTGTGTGAAATATACATGAAAGTGTATAGGAGGATTTGGGTTTCAAAACAATAGCTATCAAGTTACACTACTCATGGCATATTGGTTAAACAATCTACAATGCACAACCTATTTACTCATAACATGCATGGCTAACCATATACATATATCTATATGTATAGAGAGGTAGAGATTTAGTTATGTATCTATATACATTATAACAGTATGCATAAACTATATATATATATATATATATATATATATGAATATAACATAGAGATGAAGGGTTAGGTTTACATGGCAGTTGTGAACATTAGTGTAGAGTGTCAAGAGTACAGGGGCTATAACTTAAAATGATGGGTTCAATTATTCATTTCAGTTTAACATTACATATTAAATCTGAAATTGAACTAAACATTTAAAATCAATGTGAAAAATGTTAACATGTATTCAGTTTCAGGATTTTGGTGAAATTCGAACATCAAAACCAACCCAATGTTCACCACAACCACAACCTAACATGTAAGAGTATGAAACCTAACATTATATCCCTACATACAACAATGTATATGGCTCAAAACATAACATTTAAAAACTGTAAATTGAACTAATCACTTAGAATCCAGTGTTAAAGGGTTAATATGCACACGTTCTCAGATTTGGCAAATTCAAACATAAAATTTAACCAATTTCTTTAAGAATTGAAACCCTGTATATAACATACATGTGCAGTGATGTAAACAACAACTAATAATATGAAATTTATATTTAAATTATGAATTTAAACTAGAAAAAAAACAGAGAACTATTCTCTGATACTGTATTGTGTCAGAGATATTGGGGTTTTGAGAATTTAACATCAATATATTAATATGTATTTAGATGGGTTGGTAATCAAAGTGTAGCATGCATACGTGTCAGACAAAGTGTCTGTGTCCGCTATATATATATATATTCTCATGTCCCAATATAAAAATCAAATTCCATATCAAGACCAACATTTAGATTCCTACCAAGATTGCAAGTAGGTGATTGATGTAATCAACACAGTTTTATTATTATTATTATTTAATACAAGAATAATAGCAAGAAGAAAATAACGATAAAATCTGTTCTGCTTATCTGTTTAAAAGAAGAACCATTTTGAAACCAGAGCTATAATATCAAATCCAAGATAAGGTCTAGCAAAATCATCGATTCATTGTATTAAGAAGAAATTCATGGTAAAAAGTTACACAAGATTTATAATACAGCTAAATCTACTCCTAAGTTAAATAATGAGAAGCAAAACAAACAAAACAAACAATAATTCTTTTTCTTTTGAGAATGACTGAAACAAAAGTAGAGAAAACATGTTTAAGAACATTTAAGGTACAATCTGATAATCATATGCGTCTATCCAAAATTATGGTACTCTAAATCCTCGTCATACTAGTAAGCAAGGCTACGATAATCACAACGTCCTCGACTTAGGCACATACCTCTAGAATCATGGTATTTAAAATTTTTACGATGCCGCTAGCTTGGCTATGAAAACATTAAATTTCTACACCCGAGAAATATATCCAAAGTCAGACTATATGTCCTCACCATGCTGGCTAATGTGACTGTAGAAGACTAGATTCTATAACTTAGATGACCTAGCCCATATAATTTCATCTTGACAAAAATTAAATTAAATCAACAATGGATACCCAAAAATTAAATTCATTAACTAACCAAGAAAGATAAATATAAACTATTAGAATCAAATTTTGAGATATTTTATAATGAGATTCTCAAGGGTCATCCCAGGAATCTCTCAAGGGATCCTAACTGTGATTGACTACCTTCAAAAATATATCCTAATCCTACTTCAGCCTGTAGTGGTACTCTAGTTCGAATACCACTACACAAACTCGACCTGCATGGGATACCACTAAAAATGTGTCACGACCCGCACCTTAGAGTAAGGGCACGAGAAGTGGGTACGTCCAGCCTACGCCGCAATGTCGACGGTAGAACGCTGTCCTAGGTCAAACATCTAACAATATAAAGGTACATGTACAGTATATACACTCCAAATGGAGGTGACATAGCAAATACAGTCTCAATCACATCTAAGGTAGAGCATGATAAAAGACAGATAAAATATGAAATCCACAAAGAGATACCGCAGATAGAAGTCTAAGTGTCTAAGATACACAAACCCAGAAAACATCTCAAATCTCAAATACAGTAATCCATAAAGTAAATACAACTCAAGACAACTAAAATAACTATCTATACAACCTCTACTGTGTCTCCTCTAGGCTAGCAGGCAACCTCCAAGCTATCTGTAAAATTTATTAACAGGTCCAGTCAGGACAGGAGTGAGCACAAAATATCTCACGCAGTTCATATCAAGTTAGGAAATATAAAGCATACAATAGAGTAAGATACAGGAAACGCTGAAAGAAGAATGTATATAAAAAAACAGCAGAGATTTGATAATAGAAAATATCTATATATAATAAGTAAGAACCGTAAGCAATATTTGATTTAGAGTACAATATGGTTATGTAAACAGTTTAGGACAATACAATGGTAACTCCATTGTACGTGAGTGCACAATGGACATATACAATAGTTATACAATATTGCATAATAGGATTTGATTACATAACCAATTCTACTGCACCTCTCCAATCAATACACAAGGATCCACTCCAGTTACGTTATCTTATACAATAGTGTACAATGTTATACAATAGATGTACAATGTTATACAATAGTTGTAGAATGGTCTATCCATGGGACTCATGTGATAATGAGAGTACAATATGCACAATGAGTATACAAGGATAAGGGTATTCAATAAATACAATATGTAAGTGAAACGCACATCACAATATGTATTTAGTAAATACAAGGGGATAACATCTCAAAAGAAGATCCATATAGTACCAATCCGTGATAACAATCGTGTCAGCATCAAGTACAGTAATCTAGAGCAAGAATAAAATCCAGACAAGTATGAAATGTTTAGAGAATGTACTCGCCTGATAACCTGAACAGCTGATAGGTATAGAGGTCCAAACTGAAGCCGCAGAGTCCTATTTAGAGCAACACATGTCAAGATGTATACGAGAGATGATAAATGAAATGTATAATGCATCTGCATGCTGTCTAGGTCAAACTAGACTAAAGTCAACTCTAGTCAACCACAATAGTCAATTTAGGTCAACTAGGTCAAGTCCTAGCCCAAACAAGTCTAACAAGTCTCACTAGGCCTAACCAAGCCTAGGCTAGCACTCACACAATCATAAGACAATGTGAACCACAACAATGCATAATATAAAATAGATAATATATATAATTACATACCTTCATACATACATGCATATCCACATTACATACATATTTATATATATAGGCATATGTTACATCATGCATATTTACATAGTTACATAGATATATACATTCATGCACATTTACATACATACTTTTATACATTATAATATTAACATTCATTACAATGCATTATATTTTACTTATACCTTTGATTGATTCATTCATTCATATATGACATTCATTCATGCATATTACATACTTACATGCATCTATACATTGTATATAACATGCAAAAATAGAAGAGAAAAAAAAGAGAGAAAAAATGAAATGGAAAAGGAAGGGAAGAAAAATGTAAGAAAAAGGAAAAACAGTGGACATATACATGCTTGCATCATATATTCTACATTACCATACATGCTATCATTATATATTGCATTATATTATTTATATATTATGCATTCATATCTATCATTACATGTATATCTTGCATTCATATCTAGCATTCATTATATACTTTCATGCATACCTTGTATATCATTATTTCATTCATGCATTTATGCATTGCTAATTACATACATTATATTAATTGCATTCCTACATGCTTGCATTCAACCATATATATACATTAATGTAAAGAGGATATATATCATATATATATTATTTCATTTATCTAACATATCATGTATTATATACTCTATATTCATTTAATACCCATACTACATAGACTCATAGGTTACACAAAATGCATATATCGTATAGTCACTCTTCTACTTAAAACTAATACTGTACCAATTGGTCATCTACTAAATTCTAGGATGAAAGTACGTTGTAGCCCTTCGTGTTAGCTTTCCGAAACTTCAAACGGATCGCATTTTCGTGTCCGGAAGCTCTCGAAATCGCGAAAATACCGAAACACGTTCGTCTTTCGTACAGCTGACACTCAAATAATTCTACAGAAAGTTACAGAAAGAATTTGGCTTATTAAAATATATATTTGGAAAGCTAACTTCGATACGTTTTTTTTATAAAAACGGGAGATAAATCGGAGTTCTAAGCTAAAAGTTATGATATTTCTAAGTTGTTTTGGTTAATAAAAACATGGATGAATATTATGACGAATTTGAGTTGTTTTGGACAAAAGAACACATATAGGCCAAGATACTTGGATACAAACATAGGTATCCAACTGAAACTCATTCTAACCATCCTAACTAAGATCAATCTACTCTCTAACCATTCTAAAACTGAATTTAAATATCTATTTAAACTATTATCATACATACATACACATGGGGTGTCCTAATTTGGGATCTATCAAGTAGGACACAAGACACATATCTAAAATCCTCAAGAGAGCTCCAAATTGCCTCAAATTTGAATCTAAATGGGACACATGCATGAGGATGGATCCTATGGATTCAAAACTAATTTATATGCAAAGAAAATCGATTTAGATGATAGATTTTACCTATTGGGAGTGGAATCCCAATAAAATCTTTTAGGACACGGCTCCGATACGAAGATCCCTCAAAGTGGACACTCCTCCTTGCACTCCTCTTCCAATCCTTGGTAGCACCCTTCTCTTGGAGAATGGAAATGATTGAGGGAAGGTTTGGTGAAGGAATGATTTGATTTGGAGATCAAATTAATGGGAAGGCTCTCTAAAATTAGGGAAGAACAAAAGGAAAATAAAAGAGGCAAGATTATAATGATTGAAATGAATCATTCTCCCCTAAAGGTGGCTGCCATAAAGAGTCCATTAGGGCTAATGGAAAATGTTCTAATTGCCCCTCTAGTCTCATATGGTTAAGTCTAGACTAGGTTCAAGTTTGGGGTCAAAATGATCTAGTTTTGAGTCTCTAACTTAACCATTCTAACATGATAAAAATTAGTTTAATTAACTAACTTAAATGTTGGATTTTGTGGGCCATGCTTAACTTAATATTGGGTCCCATCTAGAGTTTAAGCTACCCGGGTCACAATATAAGTCGGAACGAGACAAAACTCAAACTCGACTAAACAAATCCAATAAAAATAATATTAAAAATATAAAATTTTCCCAAAATATTAAAATATAAAAAATAACCAAAATCATAATACATCAATTTAAATATTATTAAAATAATCTAAAATACACCAATTAATCAAAATTCTAAATAATTCAAAAGTCACAAAATGACCAAAATACCCTTAGCCTAAAAAGTTGTAAATAGTCATTCTAATCACATGGTTAGGTCCCCATGGTCATGGTTAATCTCTAGGCTCAACAGTTCTAGGGTTCACTAGCTAACACATCAAAATTATAATTCACCAATTTTAAATAGTATTAAATTAATTAAAAATTCCTATAAATCATAAATCCTATTATTAAATAATAAACTTTTACAAAAGTTCAAAATTACTCTCATTTTAGAAAAGTGGGTGTTACACATGTCGAGCTAGCTGTCGTAACAGTATATCGAGATATATTATGTCATGTTTACTTGTCAAGAGTGCGCCACGGCGGGCCAATATCATGTCATGTCACTTGTCAAAAGTGCACCACTACGGATCACCGTCGTGTTCATGGTACATATGTAAGATAACATAGTACAAGCATTCTATCAAGGGACCCAAGCTACACCAAGGATCATAATACATATAACAATTAAAATAGTAAAGGGACAAGGCTAGGGGAGGAGTCATGCGGCTCAGAGAAATGAGTTCATGCGGCCAGGGGGTAATTGGGCTCATGTGGCCAAAATCAGCAGGCTCTTGCGGCTCGGGTTCATGCGGTCGGAGTTTAAGGGCATATACGGCTCGGGGAAACTGGGCTCATGCGGCGGGGAAACGCGGACTCATACGGCTAGAAAGAAACAGACGCATGCGGCTGGAAGAATGTGGGCATATGCGGCTGCAGGGGAGCTAGCTCATGCGGCTAGGGAAAAATGACTTCATGCGGCAGTGGGATGCGGGAGTTCATGCGGCTGGAAGAATACGAGTCTAAGCGGCTGCAATCGAGAAGAGCCATGCTGCTAGAAAAGGCGAAGTCTATGCGGCTGGAGGGACTGCAGGCTTATGCGACAAGGGTAATATGAGCATATGCGGCTGCAGACCAATAAGGCCATGCGGTTGGGTCATGCCAAGGCCTTATGTGGCTGCGGGGAAACGGGTTATATGCGGCAGCGGATAATTTAGTTCATGCGACAAATATTGCCATACGGCCAGGGAAGACTTGCCGCATGAAATCCATGCGGTCAAGTACTGCTCTTCTTCCCCACTTGTCCGAAAAGTCGAGCCATGAAGTCCATGGCTTCAAAGCTCCATAACTCCTTCGTCCAAGGTCCATATCCGGACTTCCATAGGTCAAAATGGGGCATAATCAAATTTCCTACAATATGAAACCATCAAAACTTGATAGTAACAAGGTTAAATAGATCAAAACCCAAGAAATTCGAAAATACAATAAGCTTAGATCTACACAAATTGAACCATGGAAATTAAAAATGCTTAGTACTAAAGTGTCTTAGAATTTCATGGAGAAGAGAATAGAACAATAAAAATGGAGTTCCTCCATGAAGCAAGTTGCACTTGCCTAGGCCTCTCTCTGGTAGGTGGAAGAGAGTAATGGTAAAAAAGAAGAGTTAATAAAAGTAATGAGGAGAGAGAGTGAGTTGGTGGCTAATAAAGGAAGAGTGGGGTGGTAGGAGGGGTGGTTCACATGAAAAACTGATCCAACCGAACCCAGCTACCCAAGCCGAACCAAGCAAGTGAAATGCCGAGATAACCATGCAATGAGACATGCAATATACGTACACGTATACCAAAATACGTAATACAAACTATGGTTGTTACATACCAAGAGTTGATTATGGTTGTTTATGTGACATAGGAGTTCGTGGCAAGGAGATCAAAGGGAGAACAACAGCTCTTTTGCAAAACCATCTGCAGGATACAGGTAAGTGTACCTTGCCAATACTATATAATATTTTTTTTGTTTTTACCTTTGTTATCATTGTCATGATGTAGGATTAGTCAGTAATTTAGTATCTGTATCATATGCGGGTGCCGATGTTATGCTATTTGACATCGAGTATCGACACTAGGTATTACATTTACTTTATTGATGTTTCATTGACACGATTAACCACAAGACACCGACACGTTCATGATGCGAGGTTTATATGAGTATTCATGATATTGACTTCGTAGTAGATTACTATATTCGTTATTGTTTTGTTTCTAGATAGAGTATACTTGACTTGACTTGCTAGTTCTAGACATGGGATAGAGAGAACATTACCGCTATATCAGGCTATATATATATATATATATATATATATATATATATATATATATATATATATATATATATATATATATATATATATATTTCTACTCTAATATCCTCGTTTTCATATAGGGGATGGTATTCTAATCGTATACTTTCGTGTGTGTAGCAGAGCTTGGGTGGTTATATACTTATCTACTCGTATGTCCTTGTTCCTACTATACGGTACCTTAGGGCAATAACCTGCTGAGGAGCTTGTGAGCCTCAGTGGCTAATATTGATATTCGGAATATGTTCTCACATACAGATCTCATAGACCAGATATAGTTGTTTGCCTTAGATCATATTTTCTTTTTTGTACATTGACATATATATTATGTACCTTGTTATGTCCCCTGAGGACCTGATATTCTCCAGGCTTAGACGGAGAGGAGGGATACCCAGAGGTGTATGGTTCTGGAGTCGAGACAGGAGACGTACCGGTGCAGGACGACGAGATAGTTCCAGAGGATTTATCTTGAGTCATGTCATTTCCTTATTAGACTTGCTATTTTATTTTTTTCAGTTCAGCAGACATGTAGTTGATTATTTACTTATTTCTTTTTGATGTGGTGTCGGATGCCTTTTTATGTATATTTATTCTTTTTTTTACTGCTAGACAGTTGATATTTATTTATTTTGTTGGACTTGGTTATCTTATGGTTTACTGTTTTTTTGTGGATGAGATTAGCTTTATACATGTGACTTGTGTTGTTATTCTGGATTGTTATCAAGATTTACAGCTTAAGTACTCTCTAATGGGCTTGATAGGTAGAATAGCCCATTAGAGATGTGTTATTGGCATGTATCATTTTTCTAGTCCTATATATTTTGGGACTGGGACGTTACACCCGATCCTCAATCAGTCATCATCTCCAAGGCTATTTCATACACCACTAAGGGATAAAGTTACTTGATAATCCTCGAAACGATTATCTGAATCACAATAGATTAGTTTGAATCTCCGTTCGAACGATTCCTAAAAATTCAAGCACGATCCATCTATATCGCATCGACGATATCATTTTTTCGATAGTACCTCAATCGATAGTTATTCCACATACTCAAATCGAGTCCAACTCATTCTCATCTGAAACAAATTGAATCCCGTACACAACTTTGTTAAGTTCAACACAAATCTTGGTGTATAATGTCCAACTCAATTCAGCGCCAACCATGCCTTACGTGAAATTATCTTTGTTTAACCAAATTTTTCTTCGTGAGATTTTTTAAAACATATAGACCTATTGTATGAAACATTTCACAAAATATTGAGAAAGAGCGCACCAACAACAATGATTACAAAAGGTAAATCAAAGTTGAAGAATTCAATCGAAAGTCCAAGGACGTAAAGCTGTGCTCTGATACCACTATGTCATGCCCCGGTTCTTTCGAACCGATCGTCCTCACTAGGACGTGATGATGCACGAGCCTAGGTTGTACTAACGTAAGACGATTTCCATAATGACCGATTACACAAGCTAAGCGAAAGGGGTTGTCGCACATCAGTCCTAAAGCAGAATATTAAATAATGAAGGATACACAAACATTCAAACAAAATCAGAACTTTTATCGATAACCAGCAGAATTTAAAATCACTCAAGCCCACAATCTCTCAGAATACAATCACTCAGCTCTCTCTCTCTCTCTCTCATCTCTCAATACAAAGTTCAAGGCTTGCCACTTTACGGATGCTTCAGAAGACGATATCCATATATTATGTCCTGTATAGGTGAATACTTCGATATGGCTGCATGCCTCAAAATGCCAAGGAACTCCATGCCTCAATGCGTCCATGTGAGCTTCGTCCTGAGCGTGCTGATACCTGAAGCTGGACATAAAGATTGGTAGGATATCAGTACACAACTATACTAGTGAGTGAACTCCTCGCCCACCTATGTAAAAAGTTCACTGGCATGACAAGCCATCTTCGACATAGCTAGAAGATACGGTGTGTCGATCAATGTAGGTAGCTAGCCCCACTAAAAGTCCATTGAATTTTTGGTTGCCTATCCAACATCAGCTATACCGTGTTTCATCCATGGCCGGATCGGTCCTGTGGTCCCAGGTTGAAATATCGCCCTTGTGTACAAGTTGTCCAAGACCAAGCACCTACGACAACATCTAGACTCACGTAAATGATTAACCTTATTTGTGGTACGACTCAAGCCCTTTGCATATCGTGCTCATAGTCCATACTTTTCATACTTCATTGGAGACTCCAAAACAAGGGACCGCTTTGGCGACACATGGTCGCATAAACTTTTTATTCTTTAAAATCCAAAAAATGGCTACTACATAGCATTCCTACTTAACTTCAACAAAACGTCTTCCATAAGTGCCATCGACCGTAGCATACTTATCATTGAACCAACCGTGTTTCGTGCCTTAAACCAATTGTGTTCTGTGCGATACTACCGCTCAAGTCATACTCTATATGACGAGCCTTGAGACCGTGGGGACGTGTGGCTATACCAAGCCGTAGAACCGTAAGATAGAGTCTGGTATGACAACAAGTCGATATCCGTAACGTTACTTTGCTTAACTCAATACGTGTGATTGAAAGACCAAGTGCCACTTTGAAAACCATCATGGATTGATATCTAGGAAACAAGCTAACTCTTTTTTCATGTTCTACACAATTTGACTCGATGGGATTATTTTCTTAGCCATGTGGATTCATCTCTTTTATTAGCATACCTACTCCGTGCAATTAAAAATATCCATTTATTACTATGAATGCCAAGTTAAGGTAAGTTCACCAAAGCCACCCACCTGAGCAAGGAGTTGCCGCGACCGAACGGGACTTCAAATAAGCCGTTGCATGGCTAAGTCCAAATATCGTTGTATTTCGATTCCTTCGGTTGAACTGAGCGGGACGGGGTACTACAATTCTTAGGAGTATGAAGTGCTCGAATAGCTAAATCAGCTGAGTTGGCCGTGCAATAAAGTTAAGGAATCGAGCTGCATAGGCTCGACAAACGATGTGCGAATCGGCAAAGGTAGAAGAATCTGACCCTTCTTTTTCTATTATGTCATGTATAACTAAAATGTACCCTTGTATGCTAGTAATTCCATAGATTTTCATCGACGTGGCTTGGATAAGTAAAGTTATAGTATGTATTGAACACTAAGATAGAACATTGAGGTAAAACGTGCATCAAGCGCACGAATTGAAATAGAATATAGGATAACTGTATAGACGAATGCATCAAGTGAATGAGTCATGGAATATTGAACACTCTATCGAGGCATGCCTCAGTGTACGAGTCGGACGACAATAAACACTTAGAACATCGAAGGATCATATCGATGAGTGCCTCAATGCACGAGTCATATAATATTGAATAATTGTATCGAAGCATACATCAAGTTCACAACTCAAAGAATATAAGTCATCGAAGGCGTACATCAAATGCACGAGCAATAGAACATGACATTAAGGCATAGAACATTGGAAGATTGTATCGATGCGTGCATCGAATGCACAAGTCAAAGAAGATCGAATAATTGCATCAAAACGTGCATATGTGCACGACACTTATGAAATATGGCTTCGAATGCGAAGTGAACAGTTGTGGCACAAATTCCATGAAACTGTTGAATATGGCATGTGGTCTTAGAATATTCGGGACCTTCGGATCGTTCATTTCGATGGAACATTGAGTTGGGGCATTGTGCTAATTAAAATATGGGATAGAAGAATGAAATTGTGAAATGATGTGATTTCTAAATTTCTGACTCGACCTATACTTGTGTTGTATGAGTTTGACGCATATTACATGATCACAGATAAAGAGGAATAGCCAGTGCACGGGTTGATTGCTTTTCCTGAACGAGAGCACCGGGATCGTTCTTCTTAGGGAAAATTATGGTGCTATTAAACACGGTATTACAGGACCTCCAGTATGACTTACTATCCAGACTGAAAGGATGAGTCGTAATACGGATGTTGTGGGATCTTTGCTAGGCTTGCTACCCATGCGTTAGAATAACAGTTCATTATATTGAGATATAGTCCATTATGGCTTGGAATGCCAGTAACCTTCATATAGATAGGTGTCGATGGACTAAATGGTACAGATACACATATATCCTGCATATATATCACTTTTAACATAAGAAAAATTGTAGGTATTCACCTTGCATCAGAGCAAGGGTGAAAGCCTCGAGTTGGTAAGATGTCGCCACAAAATAACATGAGTCATATATATATGTTGTCTGCTTACTTACGTGAATCAAAGAAAACATGTTTACCATAAGTACATGCTTTATTGCTTACAAAAATGCCATAAAATTGATCATAAGGCAATGATAGAAAGATCACAAATTAAGCTGCATGATTTACAACATTACTTAGTATCGATTTAGGCAAGTGGGTTTTTCCTTCACCGGTATGAGATGTGTACTGATACCCCGACCCCTAGGTACTGAAGCGACTTGGACTTATTGAGGCATCAGGATCGAACTTGCAACTGAAGATACGGTCGGGACATAGAAGACGTGATGTATGGAACGTCGAGAACCTTTGTGCGCTACAGAGATAATGAGTGTTATAAGCCAATTTGATATAATTATTGGGGCTAGCAAGAGTCTTTGTATTTCGTTGCTGATTCCATAAAGAGAATTATTTTGTATACTATGTGTAACTTCAATATGACTCTGCTTTCTTCTGCTGCGAATATTTGAATTGAGATAACCATTTTAAAATTGAATCATCTTCCCTTGCACGAGTGCAACTCCCGACTCGTATGGCATCACGTCCCAGCGAGGATGATTATTCGGCTGAATCGATGCAAGAACGAACAATTTAGTGGATCAGGGCTTGATAATTTTTTTATGATGGATGGTTTTGATCCTTCGCACATTTACCTTCATAATAAATCAATTGATATTGCATGTCGAGTTCCTTATGCTATAAGTTTTGTTGCATGCTAATAAAAGAAGCAAGACCAAACAAGATTAATAGGATTATTATAAGATACATATCGCGTGGACTATATTATTATTGTTTATGCTGCATGCAATGCATAGTGTTGTATGTATCTGGTTGTATATCGCATTATTTATGCAGAAAAGTGGTATGATAAGAACATGTGGCATGGTGTCACAGTATAATAAGGATATGTGGCATGGTGCCACGGTATATTAAAAATGTGGTGTTGTGCCACGATATAGTAAGTATGTGGTTCAGTGCCATGGTATAATATGGATGTATGGCTTAGTACCACGATAAGGTATAGATGTGTGTGTGGCATGGTGTCATGAAATGTCACGCCCCGACCCGGAATCACCCGAATCATCGTCTTCGCAGGGGGCGTGATGCCGCACGAGCCTGGAGTTGCGCTCGTGAAAGGCAAGATGATAAGTTCTTAAATGGTTATCTTTGAGTTTGATTTAACAACGAAAGAAAATCAGAGTATACGAAAGGATTCTCGTTATTGATATTCGAAATGAGATTTACAAAGGCTTTCGATAGCCCAACAATATATGCCAGATTGGCTACAACACTCAGGTTCTCTCTTGCCCACAAAATATTTTACTGTTCCATATAGCATGCCTTCTATATCTCAACCGCATCAATCCTGCTGCATATCCGAGCGTCAAGCGATCGTACGCTTCAATATGCTTCGGCATTCCAAGCCTCAACGCGTTCAAGCGAAGCTCCGTCGCGAGCAGACCAATCCCTGAACCTGCTAGCAAACTAGTGGGGGATTAGTACTTTCGTCCTCGTTGTACTGATCAAAGACCCACCTAACAAACCGATATTTAGTATTGTATTGATTCATGCAAACATACAATTTAGTTATCTTTCTATATTCTCCTTAGGATGAGTTCATGGCATATTCGAAGACTGTAAACCATGTTATCATGGCAAGCATGTTATTCAATTCACGTAAGTAAACAGGCAAGCAATCTCGTGTTTGTTTCGTGGCACAACTTAGCAATATCGACGCACTCGCCCTTGCAACCGACGCAAGGTGAATACACCTATCCGTTTTTCCCTATCATGTTATAAGTGCCCTCAATTTAGGATCCATATATACAGGATATATGTATACCTTGTACTTCCAAATCCATCGCCCTTAACTATATGAAGGTCACTAGCTTTCCGGGCTAGAATGGACTTATATTTATCGAATCGAATATGTAAGACGATGATCACTCTGTTGCGGTTGCTAACCAAAACAATCAAAGGACTTCCGAAATACTCAAGTAAGTGGCTTATCACATTCACTAGAAGGTCGCTACCCGTCTAGATAAAGTGCACCAACAATACCGATTTTGCCGCAGTCCCTTCTAGGCCGAACGGTCCCAGCGCCCTGGTGATGAACGTTCGAGGAAAGATAACACCCGTGCATGGGCAATATGTCTTTAAGTCCATTTGACCATGCAACGCATCTTATCTTTCATACAACCAAGCAAGTTTGTCTTATATCTATTTCAATTGGCACAACGCCCTAATATTCTCAATGAACGCCCCGAAGGCCGCGAACATTTTTAAGGCACCATGCCGCATCGACAGTTATGTCACATCTGGGCCACAACTGTTCTCATCGTCGCAACGATGCCATCTTTTAAGTATTGTGTAGCTGCGCACATTCGCCGTCTTTTCTTGTATCGTGCATTCAATGCACGCCTCGAAGCCGTGCTTCCATATTCTATACCTTAGTATTCAATATGTTATACTTATGTCCCATCCTTTTGACTCATGCAACTGAGGCATGCCTCGATAAGGTATTCAATATTCTATCGCTCGTGCACTAAGGCACTCGTACCGATATAGTCTTTCAATGTTCTAGCATACTAACTCGTGCGCGGAACACAGAATGAATTATGCACTGGGGCACACGTCGATACAGTTATCCCATGTTCTTATGGCTTGCGCACCGAGGCGCTCACCTTTGCGATATTCAATGTTCCATAGCGACTCGTACGTCTGTCTTACGATTCATTTCAATTGTTCTATCTAGTGTTCGACATGCACTATGTTTATCTCTCTATCGAGCCACACCCATGGCGTTGATAGGTTAGCTCAGCATACAATGATATGTATTTTACTTAAGCATGACGGAGTAGGAAAGAGAGTCAATGTCCCCCCACCTTGAGTCAATATGCCTTGTCATTTTGCCGAGTCGATGCGGCTCAATTTCATGACTTTGTCGCACGGGCAACTCTCCTGACTTAGCCATTCGAGCACTTCGTGCTTCATTGAATTATACATCTGATTTGGCTTACCATGTCCACGTCTCAGCCCGTCGCAAGACGACGATTTGCTTTCGCGGACCCCTTACTGAATAAGGCAGAATGCCGACCTCTAATATTTTAGCGTAAACGTATAGCCTGTACATGAAACCAACTAAAGTCAATACTTGGATCGATTCGGACTTACGCCTTGGTCGATTCGATTTCTTAGAATCTTCGAGCCGTCTCAACGCACTTATCCTTCGGGGCAATGCGGCGCTTCACATCGATTCAACTCGATGCATACATTGGGATAAGGTAACTCTTTGTATCGACTTAGTTCGATGTATTGCTCGGGACAACGTAACACTTTGTATCGATTTGCATCGATACGTAATCGGATCAACGCAACTTTTCGAGTCAATGACTCAGCATAATATACCGTGCGGAGCGGGGCATTACATAATATACCACTCAAAACAAGGTTCGTCCTCGAACCGAAACCAATACTAAATTTCCAAAGGTTTCACTAGATCGTTCCATGATCTCGTCTCACTATCATTTGGATCATACAACTTAGTTTAAAATCATACACATATTTTAGGCGTCCCACCAATATATGTATTTTAGCCAAACTTATTTGTAGGATATCGGAACAAAGCAAACTTGTTACTTCTTATTCTCAATTACTTGCCATCTCGTATTCTCGATCGGACTTAGCTCTAGCATAAGCTCTCGTAATTCTATTACATATGCATATTGATACATACGCGATCATCCAACAAAAGTCAAGGCACACGATGCGATTCAAAAAATCGTATTTCTAATTTTGTAAGTTTTATTGGGACTATCAATTCTACGCGTCGCGTCAAGCCGTCGCGCATTCGATCGCAACGATCCTCCGTAATGCCTTGCGTTCGGCGTCACTATCCAACGATTTCTGATGTTTCACTTCGTATCTTATCTCGACATGGTTTTCTTTTGTTGACTTGCAAAAGCATTAACATTCAGGACTACGTCCGCTAGGTGACTTACCTAGACACCGTGCTCAAATCCTTCCGACGCAACTTTAAATTGACATTGCACAAAGGCCACAATCTATCCGATACAAAGTTTAGTTCAAGGCGACGATGCTCAAGGCCACGATCTCCTTGACACGAAGGTCTTTACGATACGCCTTACGTTCGATTCCTAATGAGTAGGAATTCACTAGCCAAATTTCTAACTTATTCGTCTTCGCACATCGAACATAATTTTGATTCACGCAAGCTCAATTGTAAGGTAAATCAAATCTAACGACATAACTCGTAAGTCATTCTCTTATCGTTCTCTCTCGTGCATAGCACGATTCTCGCAATCGCCTATTCGAATCACCAAGTTTGTTGGTAAATTCCTAGTTCGATCGTCGACCAACATAAACATTCAAGCATTCATCCGACGAATACTCAAAATCTAACTACATCATTCTCAATCGAAGTTATTCCAACAATTTTTCGATCACCTAGACTTATCGTCAACATGTACCACACTATATTTGTTATCGATGTAATTTTATATACGATATCGCATGGGTCATCTTACGATCTGCAACATTTAATTTTGATTTGGCAGTCAAGTCTTCTAGGGTCAGCTGCCCCGAAGCGATGCTCAATAATTGTGGATCATCACCGAAGGACAGTTTACTACGAACCATGCTACATCTTATTTCGGAGGCAAATTACGTTCCGACGATTTCTATGCGACTACCCAATTTCGGGCAAAACTGTTTCTATCGATGCAACTGATGCGCAACTATCCTCCGAGTAAAGTCATGCACTATCGTCGATGATTCTGCTATTCACAACGCATCTACTTGCATTGAGTTCGAGTCTATCTTATTTCAGTCGACACACGAGATACTATACGCATCGAGTAATCGTCGATGACTTATAGTCTCGTCTTGATTAATAACAAAGTTCAAGATCAACTAGTTTGTTCCTTCTCGTATTGTTACTTACAAAATTTTTGATAGCATGAGGCACACTCTATTTTGTATTCTCTCATCGTGCTTACGTTTCCTTACGTATCAATCTCGATACGCAGTATCAATTTCGATAGCATAAGGGTCAACTTTGAATCCGTTTCAACGTAAACATAACTCGCATCACATACATCCAAGTTCACAACAAACTTTTCCATACGCATCAACTCGTTTTCCGATTTGTCGCATCCCGCTATACCTTGATCGTGTAACTGAGTTACCGATTATCCAACATCGAACCCTCAAGTCATACGATCTCGCCCTCTAAGTTTTGTGTGTTTTCAGTCATACTCAAATGAGTTTTGCCGTAATGTAACCAACTATCTCTTGGGCACTATTTATTCGTATCAACAAACTCTTCACCATAGTCGCACATCGTGCGATCGAATTATATTTCGTCTCGCCCAACATTTCTATCGAGATCACAAGTCGTGCGATTCGATTACCTTTCACGTATTCTAACATTTTTGTTAAGATTGTAAGTCATATGATCCGATTACAATTCGTATTGGCTAACATCTTCATCGAGCTCGCAAGTCGTGCGACTCGTTTTCAACGTATCAAGTTTTCTATCCCATCGATCCGATTATTGCCTCAAGGCATAATTGTTTCGCTAGTTTCCGTTATTCGACCGACATATAAATTTTTAATCGGCATACCATTCATTGATACGAGTCTCGCCTTACCGTTCTAACCGATCATCGAAGAACTTGCATCAACATACCGTCATACAAATTCTCAATCGAGTCTCGGTGCTATCCCGTCCGTTGCGGACAAATCTTTCGCAATTCTCACAACGCATCGATACAATTCATCGCACAAGTGGTATTGCATATACCACTCGGAATCGAGCCATTCATTGCATCGGTGGTATGCCATATACCACCCAGAAATCAAGTTACTTCCGTCACAATATACTCTCGTACGAATCAACAATCTATTCTGACTCATGATTTTCGCAGTGATCATGCCGATCACAACCGTAAATTTTTGATCAATCAAAATCCGACACAATTCAGCCAATGCATTCATTTGCCAACACAAGCTTGGTGCGCAATCGAACCGATTTTGTTTTTCGATTTATAACTTTTGTTTTCTTCCGTTGCATCTTGTGCAACAATTCATTCTCGATATCTGTTGTACTTCATGCAGTAATTTTACTTTGATATACGTTGCACCACATGCAATATTTTACTTCCGATACGCATTGTACATCGTGCAACGACTTAATTTCGACATTCATTACACTCGTGCAACGATTTATTTTTGACATCTATTGCACCTCATGCAACATTTCATTTTCGACTTCAAAGTCAATGCTCAAATTTGTTCAACACATTCGATATTGACTTATCACTTTTTATCTCAACGCATATTCGAAATCAATATGTGAATCCGTTTGACACATTCAATATCAACTTTCATTTTTTTTCTTTCAATGCATCATTTACAATCAACGCATGGCAATTGCCGCAGCAACATTCCACGAATTTTATTATATTGATGCAACCAACATTCCGTCTATCGATCATTGCAAACAACGAACATCTCAAATTAAATTCACGACGTGTTGCATCTGCAGCAATAAATCCTTGAATTTACATCTCGCAACTTGTTGCACTTACCGCAACAAACCTTTCATAACTTTTTCCAGCAAACACCATGTAATTTCTAAAACAACATGCGACAAAATTACATAATTTGTATTAGACTTATTGTATGGAACATCCAGTACGGCATCGAGTAGAGTCAAGAGTGATTTCGATTGGTGGTGGGCAACTCTTTGGAATTGAATCGAAGCAAGCGTCCAGAGGAAATTGAGCCTAGCTCTTATACCAATTTTATCACGCCCTGACCCGGAATCACCCGAATCATCGTCCTCGTAGGGGGTGTGATGCCGCACGAGCCTGGAGTTACATTCGTGTAAGGCAAGATGACAAGTTCTCAAATGGTTATCTTTGAGTTTGATTTAACAACGAAAGGAAATTAGAGTATACGAAACGATTCTCTTTATTGTTATTCGAAATAAGATTTACAAAGGTTTTCGATAGCCTAACAATATATGCCAGATTAGCTACAACACTCAGGTTCTCTCTTGCCCACAAAGGATTTTACTGTTCCATACATCATGCCTTCTATATCTCGGTCGCATCAATCCTGCTGCATATCCGAGCATCAAGCGATCGCACGCTTCAATACGCTTCGGCATTCCAAGCCTCAATGCGTTCAAGCGAAGTTCCGTTGTGAGCAGACCAATCCCTGAACCTGCTAGCAAACTAATGGGGGATTAGTATTTTCGTCCTCGATGTACTGATCAAAGACCCACCTAACAAACCGACATTTAGTATTGTATTGATTCATGCTGTAACACCCAATTTTCCAGAAGAGGGTAATTTTGAAATTTTACAATTATAATTATTATTTAATGATATTTATTTCATATTATGATTTTTAGTAATTTTTAATTATTTTTAAACTATTTAAATTCATGACTTGTGATTTTTGGTGTTTTGCTCGTGAACAGTAAAGACTGCCTACCCTAGAGCCTAGACATGTGATTAGAGTATTTTTGACATTTTTAGGGTTATTTGGATTTATTATAATTTATTTGAATTTATGGGAATTTTTAGAATTTATTTTGGAATTGTTTGAATGAGGGTTGACTAGGTTGACTTTGACTAGCAATGACCTTGGTAGGCTAACCTAGAAGCTAACCCTAGTTGTGTTTGGACTTGTTTAGGTTATGTAACCCTAGCTTGACCTAAGTTAGTGGCTTTTAATTCATTAGAATTTATTAGGAGGAATTAGGAATTTATTTGATTAAGGAATGGCTTGTGATTTCACAAGTCATTATATGACTTAAAGCCTTAAAAGCCCATAGGCCCACACCATGAACTAAACCTAACCCTAATCAGCCCGTGGCAGCCACTATTGATCCTTCCTCTCTATTTAAGCTCCTTGGTATTAGGGCTAGCCTCCTTAGAATAGTTTTGGCAAGTTTTAGAAAGAGGTAATTCTCCATCTTCATTAAATCCTATAAAATTCATTTCAACTCCTTTTTCCTCCAAATCAATTGCATTAGATCCTAATTTTAGTTTTCTTGCTGTTTGTCGTGTTTAACCTCAGCTTTGGGGCAATTTGGAGAAGTTTGCTAGCAAGAGGAACCCCCCCCCCAATTTGAGGCTTTTCTTGCATTTTGACACCAATAGGTAAATCAATGTAAACACCATTAAAATTCTAGTTTCTTTGCATGTAGACCTAGCCCTAGGTGTCCTGGTTCTGTAGGTATGCCTAGACCTAGGTTTTGTGTCCATTTCGTGTCCTAAATGGACACGTATCAGCGTATAGACCTAGGTGTTTGATAAAATACCCCAAAGGGCATTTCGAGTGATTTTTCAGGAAGTGTTTGAATAGGAAATTATGTTTTTAGGTCGCTTATGGGTTTCTGATTGTTTGGACACATTTTGTGTCGTGTCGGGGTCGTACTGGACCCGTGGACACGCCCGCGCGTGTGCGAGCTGCACTGCCCTGCTGCTAGGGGTCCAATGCTTCGCGGACACAGCGATTGGACTCGTGCCACTTGGCACAGACCAAGGGGCAATGACTGTCAGGTCACCCCTTGAGTCTGGAGTCCAGTGGTGTCGTGTCGGACACGAGTTTCGCTCTGCACGGGTTTTACACTGATGGTTCATTCTTCTTTTTTGGTTCGGATACGGCCTTGTAAGTCGGACACGATGACACGTGGACCTATGTGAGGCTGTGTCAGACCTAGAGCTATACTAGGCGAACCCACCTGTGTGATCACGAGACTTGATTCGTATCGTGTCGTGTCCTAGACTCTCTGGAACACGTGCACGACGCTGTGCTGTTTAGTTGTGTCTATGTGTGCTCGATTTGGGTTTTCCTTGGTTTGGACACGTCTGTGTCCTCGTGGTGGGAAACATTTACACTATATGGCATGTATAAACACCCTAACATAATTACCAACCCTTAGTCTATAACATTATTGAGTTTTAATGCTCGAAATTGAAGTTTCCCCAGGAGGACTGATACGCAGTCCAGTCCTGTTATTTCACTGTGTTCTTCGACTTTTAATTGTTTAAATATTATTTTAATTCTTAGACATGTTTGTTAGTACCTGTTAGTTTGATTTTACTCATTAGATAGGTTTTGTATTGAGGAAAGGGAATTTCGAACATAGAAATGGGACTGTTTTGGTATCGACTGATACCTGTTATCAATTCCTGTTTCCTTGTGATTCATTCTATTTTTAATCTGATTAATTGATGTTTTAAATGGTCCTGATTAATCCTGCATGTTATTTAGTTCATGATTAGTTGATTTTACAAGTTGGATTGGGTTTTATTGAGAGAATGGAATTTGAACATGGTGTGGGATTCGAAAATTTCAGGAAACTGGAATTGGGGTTCCTATCCTTTTCGAAAACTATATTGAAATGTTTTCCATTAAAATGAGGATTTGAACTTTATGTAGTTTCGAATAGGATTGACTGATTTCCTTTTGATGAGTTATTTTGATCCCCACACATTGTATATTGTTCAATGAATTCGAATTTGGCTACATTCAAAATGACTGATTTGAATGAAGGTTGTATTCATTTGGATTAACTGTTAAAACTGGGATTGGTTCTTGACAATTGATTTCCTTTTTCATGATACAGTTAGATGTTTAATTCCTGAGAATTTGATGTGGGTTCATTCCTATAAAATTTCTGAAAACTATTTTGGGACTGAAATTGTGTCAATGAAATGATTCTTTCCTTTTCCTTGACTGTCCAGAGATGGACAGCTACTCTTTCACTCATACACACAAAATGTCATCATGTTTTCCTGAGAATTTCACAACACTAATTCCTGAGTTTTTGATTCACTGATTTAATGGGTAGAACCTGAGTTTGTTAACTATTGAAAACTGTCAACTGTCTTGAACCTTGCTAACCTGTGATTGCACTCTCATGTGTACTACATACACACACGCATCCTTACATATATACACACTTGTAGACACACTGCTAACCTGAGATTTCCCTACACACTCATTCACATAATTTCTACCTACTGAATACTGTCACATTGATTCCTATGATCACTCACAAATACACACTTGTAGAACCTGAGATTATGTGAAATAAGAACTGATCTTTTTTTACTGAATGTTAAGGTAGGACTGAACTGAGAACCAATTGCCATTCACTGGATTTCAAATTCCTGAGAATTGGTTGCTTTCCTATTTCTTAAACTAAATTGAAAGACCTATTAATGAGAATCCTCATGCAAGTATTAGTGTCTCAGTTGAATTTGAAGGATTGAATCTTTCCTTAACTAGATTGGTCACATATATCAACTGATTTGTTTTATGTACTGTCAATCGATTTCCATTTCCTTTCCTCACTGATTCCAGGTTTACACACACCATGTCATTGATACATTTTCCAATTTTTTTTCACATTTTGAACTGCCACTGTTTCCAGGTTAGAACATGTACATTGTTCACTGTTTTTCCCACACTCATCACACACATGTATTCCCTAAATTCTCTTGTATTCACTGCTATGTACTTCACTGATTTCAGTTGCCATGCCACACCCTTGACACAGGAATCACTTCACTATTTGTGTCCAGGATATTACACCTCACTAAATTTCAGGTTTCCATCCACTGTTTTACTGTTTTCCAGGAATCCATATATACCTCACTATCTCACTAACACACACACACATGCCTCTTGTAATTTCACACACATACAAGCCCTCATGCTAACACACACATTTCACTCTCTCATTCACCTATGACAGGACACTCTAACACACACACACTCACTTGTCTAGACACACACTTTGTCTCTCACTCTCACACACATATGTGGACACACCCTCACTCACTCACATTCTTTTCCACACACACACACATATGTTTCCCTATACATGCCTATGTATATATAATGTATAAATATAATATATGCATGTGTGTACTAGTATATATGTGTTATATAAATATATATGTGATATGAATATAGTATAGCATATAGCCTAGGCTTTTAGCCTATGGGTATATCTGTGTGTCAGTATAGAGTCTAGACAGACTTGTTTAGTCTTGTTTAGGTCTAGAACAGACTAATTAGACTTGTTAGACCTAGGTTTGACTTCTAGGGTTGACCAGAGTTGACCAAGAGTTGACTCTGGCCTAGATTGACCTAGAATCATGTATAATGCATAGTAGGACTTCATTATATCATTTTAGACTTGCTGTGACCTGTGCTGTTCTGATTAGGAGCCAGACACCTCTCCTCGGACAGTATATTTTATCCGGACACTCAGATACAGGCGAGTACATTCTCTGATCATTTCATATCCTGCTTAGAATTATTTTTCTGTATTAAATTACTTTACTTGATACTGTCATGTTGGTCACACGGATTAGTACAATATGGATCCCTCCCTGAGATGTTATCCCTTCAGGGAGCATCGGGGTACTCTATGTGCTGTGCATTTTACTTACATGGCGTATCACTATGCTTCTTTGGTTCTTTGATTACTTGTGACATATACCCATATGATCACAGAGTCTTCTTTGAATCCTTATCCCATTTATGGGACTACTATGTACCACCCTTTGGGGGCTTATCACCCTTTGGGAGCTTATCACCCTTTGGGGGCTTACCACCCTTTGGGGGCTTATCACCCTTTGGAGACTTACCACCCTTCGGGGGCTGTTACATAGAATCATAACATAACCTGGTTGGATCCTTGTGTATTAATTGGGGGTACGGGGGAGTATAAATAGCCATGTGAACAATTCCAAAGTAGAATAGCCATGTACGCCTCTTTAGTATAGCCATGTACAATCAAGCCGTTCACATGTCGACTTTGTACTCTAAATCACTAGTCAGTGGTAGCTCTTTACTTATAGTAGATATTTCTATTATTGTTCTCTCTCTCTCTCTGTTTACATACTGCATTTCTTCAGTATCTATATCTTACTTTACTGCATGATTATATTTTCTAACCTACTATGAACTGTTGAGATGTATTGTGCTCGCTCCTGTCCTGACTGGACCTGTTGAAAATATTACAGAGGACGAGAAGGAGGCCTGTGCGGATACCTTTTGCAGGACAGCTCTAGCTGACGGCTTTACCCTACTGCCTAGACTAGTTTAGTTAGGCCTTATCTTATTTTTATGTTGTCTTGAGACTGTTTAGCCAGACTTTACTTCTGTTCAGAGATGTTGAGTTGTATATATTCTTTCATATTCAGTAACTGAGATGTGTACTCTGGATATTTGCTGGGATATTATCTTAGACTATTCTATCTTCTGTTTTTCCTTGAGTTCTATATCATATCGTGCTTTCTTCTTCCTTAGTTGTGATTGAGTTCATTTACTGCTATGTCACCCCCACTCGGAGAGTATAAACTGCTTAGCTTATTTTGTTAGATGTTGTGACCTAGCACAGCGTTCTACCGTCGACACTGCGGCATAGGCTGGACGTTGTTACGCTCTCGTACCCTCACAGTGGGTGTGGGTCGTGACACATGCAAACATACTATTTAGTTTTCTTTCTATGTTCTTCTTAGGATGAGTTCATGGCATATTCGAAGACTGTAAAGCATGTTATCATGGCAAGCATGTTATTCAATTTGCGTAAGTAAACAGGCAAGCAATCTCGTGTTTGTTTTGTGGCGCGACTTAGCAATATCGACGCACCCGCCCTTACAACCGATGCAAGGTGAATACGCCTATCCGTTTTTCCCTGTCATGTTATAAGTGCCCTCTATTCAGGATCCATCCATACAGGATATATGTGTACCTTGCACTTCCAAACCTATCGCCCTTAACTATATGAAGGTCACTAGCTTTCTGGGTTAGAATGGACTTATATTTATCAAATCGAATATGTAAGACGATGATCACTCCGTTGCGGTTGCTAACCAAAACAATCAGAGGACCCCCGAAATACTTGAGTAAGTGGCTTATCACATTCACTAGAAGGTCGCTACCCGTCTAGATGAAGTGCACCAACAATACCGATTTTACTGCAGTCCCTCCTAGGCCGAACGGTCCCAGCGCCCTGGTGATCAACGTTCGAGGAAAGATAACACCCGTGCACGGGCAATATGTCTTTAAGTCCATTTGACCATGCAACGCATCTTATCTTTCATACAACCAAACAAGTTTGTATTATATCTATTTCAATTGGCACAACGCCCCAATGTTCTCAATGAACGCCCCGAAGGCCGCAAATATTTCTAAGACACCATGCCGCATCGGCAGTTATGTCACATCCGGGCCACAACTGTTCTCATCATCGCAACGACGCCATCTTTTAAGTATTGTGCAGCTGCGCACATTCGCCGTCTTTTCCTGTATCGTACATTCAATGCACGCCTCGAAGCTGTGCTTCCATATTCTACACCTTAGTATTCAATGTGTTATACTTATGTCCCATCCTTTTGACTCATGCAACTGAGGCACGCCTCGATAAGGTATTCAATGTTCTATCGCTCGTGCACTAAGGCACTCGCACCGATATAGTCTTTCAGTTCTAGCATACTAACTCGTGCGCGAGACACATAATGAATTATGCATTGGGGCACTCGTCGATACAGTTATCCCATGTTCTTATGGCTTGCGCACCGAGGCGCTCGCCTTTACGATATTTAATGTTCTATAGCGACTCGTACGTCTGTCGTACGATTTATTTTAATTGTTCCATCTAGTGTTCGACACGCACTATGTTTATCTCTCTATCGAGCCACACCCGTGGCGTTGATAGGTTAACTCAGCATACAATGATATGTATTTTACTTAAGCATGACGGAGTAGGAAAGAGAGTCAATGTCCCCCCACCTTGAGTCGATATGCCTTGTCGTTTTGCCGAGTCGATACGGCTCGATTTCATGACTTTGTCGTACGGGCAACTCTTCTGACTTAGCCATTCGAGCACTTCGTACTTCATTGAATTATACGTCTGATTTGGCTTACCGTGTCCACGTCTCAGCCCGTCGCAAGGCGACGATTTGCTTTCGCGGACCCCTTACTGAATAAGGCAGAATACCGACCTCTAATATTTCAGCATAAACGTATAGCCTGCACATGAAACCAACTAAAGTCAATACTTGGATCGATTCGAACTTACGCCTTGGTCAATTCGATTTCTTAGAATCTTCGAGCCGTCTCAACGCACTTATCCTTCGTGGCAATGCGACGCTTCGCATCGATTCAACTCGATACATACATTGGAACGAGGTAACTCTTTGTATCGACTTAGTTCGATGTATTGCTCGGGACAACGTAACACTTTGTATCGATTTGCATCGATACGTAATCGGATCAACGCAACTTTTTGAGTCAATGACTCAGCATAATACACCGTGCGGAGCGGGGCATTACATAATATACCACTCAAAACAAGGTTCGTCCTCGAACCGAAACCAATACTAAATTTCTAAAGGTTTCACTAGATCGTTCCATGATCTCGTCTCACTATCATTTGGATCATACAACTTAGTTTAAAATCATACACATATTTTAGGCGTTCCACCAATATATGTATTTTAGCCAAACTTAGTTGTAGGATATCGGAACAAAGCAAACTTGTAACTTCTTATTCTCAATTACTTGCCATCTCGTATTCTCGATCGGACTTAATTCTAGCATAAGCTCTCGTAATTCTATTGCATATGCATATTGATACATACGCGATCATCCAACAAAAGTAAAGACACACGATGCGATTCAAAAAATCGTATTTCTTATTTTGTAAGTTTCATCGGGACTATCAATTCTACGCGTCGCGTCAAGCCATCGTGCATCCAATCGCAACGATCCTCCGCAACGCCTTGCGTTCGGCGTCACTATCCAACAATTTCTGATGTTTCACTTCGTATCTTATCTTGACATGGTTTTCTTTTATTAACTTGCAAAAGCATCAACATTCAGGACTACGTCCGCTAGGTGACTTACCTAGACACCATGCTCAAATCCTTCCGACGCAACTTTAAATTGACATTGTACAAAGGCCACAATCTATCCGATACAAAGTTTAGTTCAAGGCGACGATGCTCAAGGCCACGATCGCCTTGACACGAAGGTCTTTACGATATGCCTTACGTTCGATTCCTAACGAATAGGAATTCACTAGCCAAATTCCTAACTTATTCGTCTTCGCACATCGAACATAATTTTGATTCATGCAAGCTCAATTGCAAGGTGAATCAAATCTAACGACATAACTCGTAAGTCATTCTCTTATCGTTCTCTCTCGTATATAGTACGATTCTCGCAATTGCCTATTCGAATCACCAAGTTCATTGGTGAATTCCTAGTTCGATCGTCGACCAACATAAATATTCAAGCATTCATCCGACGAATACTCAAAATCCAACTACATCATTCTCAATCGAAGTTATTCCAACAATTTTTTGATCGCCTAGACTTATCGTCAACATGCACCATACTATATTTGTTATCGATGCAATTTCATATGCGATATCGCATGGGTCATCTTACGGTCTGCAACATTCAATTTTGATTTGGCGGTCAAGTCTTCTAGGATCAGCTGCCCCGAAGCTACGCTCAATAATTGTGGATCATCACCAAAGGACAGTTTACTACGAACCATGCTACATCTTATTTCGGAGCCAAATTACGTTCCGACGATTTTTATACGACTACCCAATTTCGGGCAAAACCATTTCTATCGATGCAACTGATGCACAACTATCCTCCGAGTAAAGTCATGCACTATCGTCGATGATTCTGCTATTCACGACGCATCTACTCGTATTGAGTTCGAGTCTATCTTATTTCAGCCGACACACGAGATACTATACGCATCGAGCGATCGTCGATGACTTATAGTCTCGTCTTGATTAATAACAAAGTTCATGATCAACTAGTTCGTTCCTTCTCGTATTGTTACTTACAAAATTTTTGATAGCGTGAGGCACACTCTATTTTGTATTCTCACATCGTGTCTACATTTCCTTACGTATCGATCTCGATACGCCGTATCAATTTTGATGTCGTAAGGGTCAACTTTGAATCCGTTTTAACGTCAACTTAACTCGCATCGCATACATCCAAGTTCATAACAAACTTTTCCATACGCATCAACTCGTTTTTCGATTTGTCGCATCCTGCTATAATTTGATCGCGTAACTGAGTTACCGATTATCCAACATCGAACCCTCAAGTCTTACGATCTCGCCCTCTAAGTTTTGTGTGTTTTCAGTCATACTCAAATGAGTTTTGCCGTAACGTAACCAACTATCTCTTGGCTACTATTTATTCACATCAACAAACTCTTCACCATAGTCGCACATCGTACGATCAGATTATATTTTGTCTCGTCCAACATTTCTATCGAGATCGCAAGTCGTGCGATTCGATTACCATTCGCGTATTCTAATATTTTTGTTAAGATCGCAAGTCATACGATCCGATTACAATTCGCATTGGCTAACATCTTCATCGAGCTTGCAAGTCGTGCGACTCATTTTCAACGTATCAAGTTTTCTATCCCATCGAATCGAATATGTAAGATGATGATCACTCCTTTGCGGTTGCTAACCAAAATAATCAGAGGACCCCCGAAATACTCGAGTAAGTGGCTTATCACATTCACTAGAAGGTCGCTACCCGTCTAGATGAAGTGCACCAACAATACCGATTTTACCGCAGTCCCTCCTAGGCCGAACGGTCCCAGCACCCTGGTGATCAACGTTCGAGGGAAGATAACACCCGTACACGGCAATATGTCTTTAAGTCCATTTGACCATGCAACGCATCTTATCTTTCATACAACCAAGCAAGTTTGTCTTATATCTATTTCAATTGGCACAACGTCCCAATGTTCTCATTGAACGCCCCGAAGGCCGTGAACATTTCTAAGGCACCATGCCGCATCGGCAGTTATGTTACATCCGGGCCACAACTGTTCTCATCGTCGCAACGACGCCATCTTTGAAAGTATTGTGCAGCTGCGCACATTCGCCGTCTTTCCTTGCATCGTGCATTCAATGCATGCCTCGAAGCTGTGTTTCTATATTCTATACCTTAGTATTCAATATATCATACTTATGTCCCATCCTTTTGACTCGTGCAACTGAGGCACGCCTCGATAAGGTATTCAATGTTCTATCGCTCGTGCACTAAGGCACTCGCACCGATATAGTCTTTCAATGTTATGTTCTAGCATACTAACTCATACGCGAGGTACGAAATGACTTATGCACTGGGGCACTCGTCGATACAGTTATCCCATGTTCTTATGGCTTGTGCACCGAGGCGCTCGCCTTTGCGATATTCAATGTTCCATAGCGACTCGTACGTTTGTCGTTCAATTCATTTCAATTGTTCTATCAAGTGTTCGACATGCACTATGTTTATCTCTCTATCGAGCCACACCCGTGGCATTGATAGGTTAACTTAGCATACAATGATATGTATTTTACTTAAGCATAACGGAGTAGGAAAGTGAATCAATGTCCCCCCACCTTGAGTCGATATACCTTGTCGTTTCGTCGAGCCGATGCAGCTCGATTTCATAACTTTGTCGTACGGGCAACTCTCCTGACTTAACCATTCGAGCACTTCGTGCTTCATTGAATTATACGTTCGATTTGGCTTACCGTGCCCATGTCTCAGCCCGTCGCAAGGCGACGATTTGCTTTCGCGGACTCCTTACTGAATAAGGCAGAATGCCGACCTCTAATATTTCAGCATAAACGTATAGCCTGCACATGAAACCAACTAAAGTCAATACTTGCATCGATTCGGACTTACGCCTTGGTCGATTCGATTTCTTAGAATCTTCGAGCCGTCTCAACGCACTTATCCTTTGGGGCAATATGGCGCTTCGTATCGATTCAACTCGATGCATACATTGGGACAAGGTAACTCTTTGCATCGACTTAGTTCGATGCATTTCTCGGGACAACGTAACACTTTGTATCGATTTGTATCGATACGTAATCGGGTCAACGCAACTCTTCGAGTCAATGACTCAGCATAATGCACCGTACAGAGCGGGGCATTACATGAAATGGCATGGATGTGTGGTACGAAGCCACAGAATAACATTGTGCTATAGTACGTTTGGTTCCTAAGGGTCGTCAATCAGAACATAGGATAAAGTATGGATATTACAGGTCGTATGTGTAGAGATGTGTGATGTCTTATTCAGATTTATGTACCATATATGTGTTTTATAGTTGATAAACTATTCACGCATATTACATAATCATAAATAACTTGTGCACAAGATTATGCTTTCTCGAATGGTTTCTGGGGGCCACTGGAGCCGATGCGGCCTAGTAGAAAATATTACAGAACGTTCTTCATGCACGAAATATTGCAGGACCTTTAGTGGAGCTTGATACCCGAACTGAGATGGCACATCGCAAAATGGATATTTCGGGACCTTTGGTGGGGCTACCTACCTGCACGCGAAGGATTGTTGTCTTACCGGAAGAATAGTCCAATATGGCCTGTGGTGCATGTTGTCACGTCCCGACTCGCCAAATCGGTCGTCATCGCCTTGACTCGAGATAAATCGATTCCACGAGTCGAGACGTGATGTCGTACATGTCTTTATTGGACTTGTACTAGGCAAGAATGTGCACTTGAAATTTTTTTTGAGACAACGAGTTGAAATTAAACAGTGCAGACAGTTGAAGACGTAGAATATGAAGAAATTTAGCTTTTCATTCATAAAAATTTGTAAAGTATGTGCAGGATCATTTTTATATTACATATGTCATTGCGGCTACGTCTTTGAAAACACAAAAGAAAACTCTCGACAAGCTGCCATGAAATAATCCTTATCGTTCTATATATTCATGCCCCTTTATACATTTGAACAAAAGTCTTCGATCTGTCAAAATACTTCAAAATAGGAGAGCTTCGAGCCGCCTCCCGTTCTTCAACTTCAGTCTAGTTTCGAGCTCCCGCAGCGCACTCGTCACCTGGGGAGTTGGGGGCTAGCACACTTGCTAGTGGATGGGACGAACCCACTCGTCTAAACCGACACTGCTTATTAAGGATTCTAGCATACGAAGTGATCTTTCTATTTAGAACTATATGATTTGCAGTTCATATCGAAGGCACATTTTAAACAGTAAACAATATAACCAATTTCAACTTATCTTACCACGGGCGTGCTCCTTTTTTGCACAAAATAGACATAATACTTACCACCTGCACAAGACAATAAGTGAGCATACAATCTATCTTATATGCGGTCATTGGTGATATCGACACCATGAAGGACGATTACGTAGCATTGCGACGCGCCCTACCAGTCCAGGTTGCGAGCCTAACTGGAGGTCTCGCAATGCCTCGCGCCGAAACACGATTCCATAATTTTCTCCTAGGCCGATTCGGTCCCAGCGCCCCGAGTACCGTTTTGAGGAAAGCTTATCTTGTGCACAAGTCATCCATAACCATGCGAATGTATGAACAGTTTAATATGTATGAAGTAAATTGCATAGCGCAGACATCATTAAACCATATAATTATTTCTACTCGTGCAAGAGTTCTTTTTTTCGAAGCCGTACGTTCTGATTTAGCATCCCGTAGGCACCAAATTCTCCGAGGCGTAATATACCGCAACCAAAGTTTCTTCATTATGGTTTGCAGAACATGAAATAAATTCTATCTCTTTTTTAGAACTTTATCTTTTCTCTACTTAGTGTGAAACTTATAATTTCGAAGTTAACTTCTCTAAGTTGATGTAATTATCCCAAGTTCTTCATCTTAGTGGCAAAGCATATGTCCAGTTAGCATCATCGATTTGAACGTTGAACTTTAAGAATTTTGTTGGCGGGAAGGAGTAGAAAAGAAGGGGCCGAAGAACCATCCACCTAGAGAGATTGCACTGAGAGTAGGAGAACGCTTCGCGACGGTCAAGCGTCAGTTACACAAACTCCTGCAATGGCACGAACATCGAATTAGAATCCCTCTTTCCTTCAAAATTCTCAAAAATGCATTCAGAAATCGACACGAAAGCACACTTATCAAACTCAAGCAACAATTCATTCAGAAAGCCAACAAAACCAACAGCAGATCGGTTGCGTCACTCTCTTTAGAGTTTATTCGCCAAGACACAGTCCACTACGTCTAGGACTTATTCCAGCAGTAGTCGATCCATTAGTTGGAATGGTACTCATATCATTCATCCAAATCGATTTTATTGATGCCATGGTTTTCGTATACCAAACTCGTCACTGAGTCAGACTAGCCATCTATGTTCCCGACCATGTCTGATTTGCCACGAGTCTATTACATAGTGCTTTGCCCCAACGGGAGCGGGATACTACATAATATACCACTAAGAAAAGTTTTGCCCCGAAACTTAAGAACAAGTGTCTGACCTTCTTCGGCAAAAAGTGAAGGGTACTTCTCCTTCATTTTCGCCTCTAGTTCCCACGTTGACTCCCCAACTGAATGGTTGCGCCAGAGTACGCGAACTAAGAACATCGATCGACTCCACATGAACTTTTCTTTACGATCCAAAATTTGTACGGGCTCCTTCGAGTATGATAGATCGACGCGCAGCTCCAACTCATCGAAGCTAACTATATGACTTGGGTCATGCAAGTACTTTCGAAGTTGGGATACGTGGAAGACGTCGTGCACTTCAGCTGGGATAGGAGGTAGTGCAATCCGGTAAGCAACTGCCGCCACTCTTTCGAGAATCTCGAAGGGGCCTACGAATCTCGGACTCAGTTTGCCCTTTATCCCGAATCGCATGACGCCCCGCATTGGCGTCACCTTTAGAAACACATAGTCCCCAACCAAGAACTCTAACGTCGCCGACGAGTATCTGCATAACTCTTTTGTCGACTCTGAGCAATACGGAGCCTATCTCGAATCATGCGGACCTTCTCAAAGGCTTATCCGACTAGTTTTGGCCCGAGCACCTGTAGCTCTGCGACTTCGTTCCAGCAAATCGGAGATTAGCACTTCCTCCCATAAAGTACCAAGTAGGGAGCCATTTGGATGTTTGATTGATAACTGTTGGTGTACGCAAACTCCGCCAGTGGTAAGTGCGTGTCCCAACTAGTCTTTAAATCTATTACACACAGACGTAACATATCCTCTAGGATCTGATTCACCCTTTCTGTCTGGCCATCATTTTGCGGGTGGTACGCGGAGCTAAGGTTTAGCTTAGTGCCCATCGCCGCTTGCAGACTCGTCCATAAACATGACAAGGATCGCCTATCTCTGTCCAAAATGATTATGGCAGGTAACCCGTGCAGTTGGACAATCTCATCGATATAGATCTGAGCTAACCAATCGACGTTCCATGATGCTTTGATAGCGATGAAATGAGCGAATTTGGTCAATCAATCGACAATGACCCAAATCGCATCATTTTCCCGCGACATCTTCGAAAGACCCATGATAAAATCTATAGAGAGGTTGTTCCACTTCCATAATGGAATGTCGAGGTTTTGTAGCTCTCCACCTGGTCTTTGGTGCTCGGCCTTCACTTGTTGACATGTCATGTACTGTGACACACAAGTTGCCACATTTTTCTTCATGTCGTGCCACCAAAAGGTCGTGCGCAAGTCCTTGTACATTTTGGTGCTTCCGGGATGCAATAAGTACTTCGCATAGTGGGCCTCCGTCAGAATTTCTTTTCTAAGTTCAGCATGGTCCGGCGCGCATATTCTCCCCTTCATCCGCGTTATTATGCTCTTGTCCACCACAAAGTTGGCCGTCTTTTCTGTCGAAATCTGCTCGCGCATCTTCTTCAGGAATGGGTCGTCCTCCTGTGCGGTCTATATCTTGTTGTACAAGCTCGACTCAAGGTGCAATTGGGCCAATTGTGCTCCATGGTAGCGAATTCAGAGTTCGATACCCATTTCTGCCAAGTCTCGCTGTATGTCATGGTTGATAGCCAGGCATCCTGCAAACGTTCTACTCAGAGCATCCGCTACGATGTTTCCCTTATCCGACGTGTACTCGATAGTCATATCATAGTCTTTGATGAGTTCGAGCAAACGTCGTTGTCGTAAGTTCAAGTTCTGTTGGGTAAAGATATATTTGAGGCTTTTATGATCCGTATAGATGCTACAAGCCACACCATAAAGATAGTGCCTCCATAGCTTCAATGCGAACACAATCGCCACTAGCTCAAGATCATGTGTAGGGTAATTCTTCTCGTGTTGCTTCAATTGTCTCGAAGCAAACGAAATCACCTTATCCCTTTGTAGAAGCACGCATCCCAAACCAGTTCGTGATGCATCGCTAAATATTTAAAACCCTTCTAGTCCGTCCGGAAGTGCAAGGATTGAAGCTGAGATGAGCCGTTTCTTTAACTCCTGAAACCCTTCTGGGTGAGGCGAGTCAGAGGTGACGCAATTTTGGTAAAGTCTTTCACAAATATTCGGTAGTAGCATGCCAAGCCGAAAAAACTTCGGATGTCGCCTGCCGAGGTAGGCCGCTTCCATTCAACTATCGTTTCAATTTTCTTTGGGTCCACCATGACGCCTTCAGCTGAAATAACGTGCCCAAGGAACGTCACACTGCTCATCCAAAACTCGTATTTACTTAATTTGGCATAAAGTTGGTATTCATGCAGAGTCTATAGTACCATCTTCAAGTGCTCCACGTGCTCGTCCTTGCTTTTCAAATATATGAGAATGTCGTCGATGAATACGATAAAAAATTTGTCTATGAATGGTCGGAACACCCGATTCATCAGATCCATGAAAGCGGTAGGAGCATTTGTCAAGCCGAAGGGCATGACTAGAAATTCGTAGTGACCGTATCGAGTTCGGAAGGCAGACTTCGGAACGTCCTCGGACTTGATCTTCAATTGATGGTAGCCTGAGCGAAGATCAATATTGGAAAATATCGTCGCCCCTTGCAACTGGTCAAATTAATTGTCTGTCCTTGGCAACGGGTACTTGTTTTATACCGTGGCTTGTTAAGTTCCTGATAGTCGATGCACAGTCGCATCAATCCATCATTCTTCCTTACAAACAACACTGGAGCACCCCACGGGAAGACACTAGAGAGAATATATCCGTGATCTAGCAACTCTTGTAGTTGTGCTTTCAGTTTCTTCAGCTCTGCAAACGCCATTCGATAGGGTGCTTTGGATATCGGTCGAGTGTCCGGAAAGGTGTCGATGTCGAATTCTATCTCTCGATCCGGCGGCATCCCTGGCAACTTGTCTGGGAACACACCAGGAAATTTTGTCACAACTTTATTCTGTGCCGTGCCTGCAATCTCCGTTCTCGTGTCTCAAACTGATGCTAGGTACCCGCTGCAACCAGAATGCAACATGCGCCTTGCCAAAATTATCGATATCACCATTGCCATCTTTGACACTGCTCCGCACGAATAGGAGAACTCGATTTCACCCGGAAGGCGGAACACAACTCTCTTCTCCGCGCACTCGATCGTTATGTGTCATTACTACACCAAAAAAGGCATTTAGGAACAATTTTTATATGTGCCTAATATTTTTAGGAACACATCATAACCGTTCCTAAAAGTGGCGTTGCAATATTTGGAACAGTTATAAAAGCATTCCTATATTTAGTTTGGAACAATTATCAGGCGTTCCAAAAGTATATTTTGGAACATATATAATGTGTTTCTAAATTATTTTTGGAACATCTTTGAAACGTTCTAAATATCATTTTAAAACACTTTAAGGTTGTTCCTAAATATAATTTGCAACATTTTTTTGCATAATCTTATGTTAGTTTTGCAACACTTTATTAGCATTTTTATTTATTTTTTAATTTCATTCTTGCATTCCAATTTTTAGTTTGAACCACAATTAAATCAAGTAATTTGTAAACTGAACATGGAAACACATAGCAAGTCGTGCTACAATCATATTTTTGAAGATAGCACATTAAATATGATATCCAAAAGGCACAACATAGTATACTTTCATCCATACATTTTTTACTATTCTAAATTCAAGTTAGGCTGAAAACATGAAGTAATAGCTTAAACACAATATTTCAGAACAATTGAGCAAATTATTCAACATACAAAACATCTATTGGATCCAAACATCCAGATTCACAATGTTAATTAGATAACACTTTAATACAAGTCACAATTATTCCATACAAACTGAAATACTTCAAAATGATTGAGAATTAAAGGATATGATAACATTCATCTCTAGTTCTACTAATATTCAAAGTAAACTAGGGTAATTTTTAATCAAACAACCATCAAACTCCCTTCTAGATGAACTCATGGATGACCCAACTTCCGTAGTCCACCTACTTGGATCTCTGTCTCACCAAAAATTAGTTCTTTAAAACATGGTCCCAAAACTATAATCCAACCGAATGATGGTGATTTGAATAACGACAACTAGCAACATCTGCGTGCAACATTATGAAACAAGTTAAAAATCAAGAATCAATTATGGTTAAAGATTAGAGTAAGAAGTGTAAACAAGAACACATATTTTACATTTTGGAAGCAACCATACAAGAAAAGGGTGAAGGCAAAAGACATACAAGGAGACCATAATGGACGAACTTCCATATTATCTTAAACATCAAAACGAAAGACTACTTAAATTCCACAGGTTTACTGAATTAGATCAGCAAAAGTTGGTAGCATTCAGAGCCTTGGTTTACTTGGGGAGTCAGAGAAGTTTTTTCTAAAATTATTTACTGGCTTGCTCCTTTTGGACGAACAAGGCCAAATATGGTAATGATGGTACTGTGTAATTATGCAGGGAAGAAACAACCACCAGTTTGTTATTTCAACATGGCATAAGCATCCTAGAGGACGAGGTTCAAGTCAAGAAAACAGCCTTTCCAAAAACAGATACTTATTGACCCTCCAAAACCTTGCATAAGCTGCAGCCTTGTGACACGGGAACATTTTTATCTTTCATTTTCATACAACAAATGTCCAAATATTGAATCAGCACTAACAAGTATCCAAGAACATGGTAATAAACCACTACTAGCCAGGTGGTAAAAGGCTGTCCAAGAAGTCATCAAACAGTAGGTGAGTGCCATCTGTCATATAACTCATTTCGACCGTCCGAATCCTGCCAAATTTGTACCGGATATGTACGAAAGACGAGCATGCCCCTCTAGTTGACGTGTCCATGCAACATAGCTTAACAATCATGTAGCACTATCTCCACAATCTCCATTCTTAACTATTAGGCTGAAATTGAATCCTCCATCTATGAATGTTTTCCTTTCCTCTCTATTTTTCTGTATTCTTTTTTAAAACTACAGGGTAAAAAGTTGTATTTGTGTATAATGGCAGTGACCAATAAAAAGACCAAAACATGTTTGCTCTATGAGATCCTATGGCTAGTTGAATTGACACACAAATAATCCTGAGTATATAAGACTATAGTATAGCAGCAGTTATTTTGACTAGCAGATGCTATGACCGTCAATATAGAAATAGTTCAAGCAGTCGTATACTAACCACAGTAAACGGCCTCATGTAAAGGAAGTGTGAGATAAATAGCTCCATCCAAGTAGCACTAGTTTTATTATTAAGGTTTTCCAACATTATTTGTAACAAGTTCCTCAGACCTTCCCAAATCCGGCGGTGGCCACATTGAACCCAAAATGCACTACAATCCAGTTTAGCTATTTGTCCTCTCCATTTCTCCCATGCCTGAGAACAAAAGTAACCTGGTTTGAAAATAAATGAAATTTGCAAACAAAAATGCTATTTGGCTACTAAAATTTTTGGGTGATACCATCTTTCATTATGTGGCATATGACATGACAGCTGACATGGCAAAATTTAACATTGAATTAATATTAAATTAACATTAACATTAACATTAACATTAACATTAACCTTAACATTAACATTAATATTAATATTAACATTAATATTAACATTAATATTAATATTAACATTAATATTAATATTAACATTAACATTAACATTAAAAAAGTTGGATAATTAATTTGTTGGGTTAAAATTTGCCATGTCGGCTGTTATGTCAGCTGCCATGTCAGATGCCACATAATGGGAGATGGTATCACCCAAATATTTTGGGAGCCAAATAGCGTAATTGATTTACAAATGATAATATACAGAATATGCAACGGTACCTTGATAAAATCAGAATTATTTTTGTATCATTGACCTAATCTTTCTATGGCAGAATCTGGACGCATATGTGGCATCGTTGAAGCAAGAACAACAATTGCCTCTACCAGCCCATTTTCTGTCTGCACCAACCATATCAAGTTAATGAAAAATGATCAGTTACATGTGCATATTCTCCAAAAACAATCACATTTGAATTGACCAACATAAGAAGCATAATCACCGTCATATAGATCAGAAATTTACCCTTAAAGATGGTATTAGTTCACAAGACTAAGAGATCTCCAAAAGACTGTTATACAATTAACTGGCCAATCTGATGTTTATCAACCGCTAATAGTCCACAGTCAAGGAAATTATTTACGTGCAAGATGGAGGATATTCACCAAACATCCAAGGAAAACTGGTGCATAGGAAGTATCAATTTAATACCAATTAGGCAGTAGATGGCCTTATTTGTAATTAGGAGAAGCCACCATATGCTTTGAGACCAAGGACTTTGCAAGCCCACTTCAAGACAAGTGGGATCACACTAATCGAGCTAATAGCCTAATAGACATTTACTCACAATATACAACCAAGAAAGTATCTACCATTGTCCATAATTTGGTTTTCATTATAATCAATACACATTTACGCTTAAGTTGATCTTCCAAGAGATTTGCGCCACTAGTTCATAACTCCTTTCAAACTGCAATTATAGTAAGGGAAGAAGAATGGGCTAAAAATACCAAGTCCAACTATTTAACTAGTATATGTATTATGTGTTTATGAACGTTGTACTAGTGAAGAAGAAGAATCACAGGGAGACAAGATTTACGTGGATCGGAGATGTTCTCCTACATCCAGGCCCTCCATGAGCACACGCAAATTATTTTATTATTTCGAGAGATACAATTACAAAATGAAACCCTCTTTATAACATGAGATTAGGGCGACCGCCGATTTCATTATATTACCGAACTATCCTACTAAGGTATTTACCAAACAACCCTTGTATGGACATACATAAAAAAAAATATAATAGGGTATCTGATCCAAGCTCAACAATCAGTAATAAGTAATAATGTAAACCAGCGGATAAGTAGGATACTCTTTCTTTCCTACTAAAAATTAGTGTCCATCTGTCTCAAATAACATATTCCGATCCATATCAACAATTATATGGATATAGTGAAGTGCAAGCATAAGGCGAATTTGTTTTTCAACCAATGGGTCAATGGCACTGACAGGTTGAATTGTTATCCATGTTCCTAAAGATAACCCGTTGTTCCAGTACAACAGTATAAAATTCTACAACATACAAAGTAAACTCCTCATGAATAATACATGTTCATTTACTAACAGGTAATACAAACTCAAGAATGATATCAAAACTTAAACACACTTTTGATTTACAATTGCATCTCAATTTAATAGGTGCACGACCTTAAAGAACATATCGACTTCCTGAATCTACATTATCAAATTATCTAGTGTAACTTTCCAGGCATAAAAGTAGATCAAACAAGAATTTCAAAAAGCTGCCTGTGAGGTTTAAAATACAAGCACTAGTACGGAAACATGTAGAAGTTCAAGTATGTCCAAAATATATTTTTAACAAGCACTATTCTTACAAACCAACCCAAATGAATATATCTTCTTACAAACCTCACGATTGTCAATTTGATCTAGTTGGCAAGACCCATGTAGTCGCAACAATTTCACCTGCATGATCAATGCGGTTATTGAACATCACTTTATCGACAGTCAATAAGATATATTCAAACTTACTATTTATCCAAAGATAACTATCAGGCACCTTACCACAATGTCAAGCCACCCAATGGTAAGTGCTAGTGATATTCCTTCCCAATATTCAGGATCATCTTCAATGACCTGTGGAAAGAAATCTAGTAAAATAATTCTAAACGGGCAGATATAAAAGAAAACCCAGGGATTATTATCCTACGAAGTTGCAAGTATAATACATAAAATGTACAGTGAATACAAATGATTATCGTAGCACAGAAGACTCATATTTGCATAATAACTATATACCGAAAACTATCATAGGAAATTGTAATGTATAACATGGAGTTCCATAAAATAGTTATTTCTATATTCTTAAGTATCTTTACTGTATCTGATATGTGTCCAACATAATTTGGAAGGCATCAAATTTTAGAATACACAAGATCCATCTCGAACATCAATAATACATTTTAGTTTATGTTTGCAACATTTAAGTGGAGTCATAATCAACATTTAATTGGATCTTGGAATGCCAGACCAGAGGATGAAACCCTAGCTATCATAATGAAACCCTAATTACGTAATCCTAATCAAATCATTAGGAGATAGCAATAAAAATTTGAGGGAGAAAGAGTATTCTGTGAAAGGAGAGAGAGAGGGCATGGGGGCGAGGCATGGAGGGAGGAAAAACAGAGAGAGGGCATGGGGGCGGGGGAATTAAGGGAGGGGCAGAGAGAGAGGGGGGATTACTGCTGGAGGGGCTCTCGAGATCACTGCCGGGGGGATCGGAGGGTTGCGGCTGGCTCTCGAGATACAGAGAGGCTGTTCCCTCTCTCCTCGAGAGAGGGAGAGAGAGGAGAGAGAAGGTATAAAAAATATTAGATGGGAGAGAGAGAGTATTATGTGGAACACTTATTTTAACCTCACGTGAGTAGTGGGTGTTTCTTGAACACAAATTAAAACACTTCCATAGTGTTCCACTAAATAAAATAAATATTTATTTCTAGCCAAAATAATTTTAGGAACATTTTATAATTTTGGCATGGATACAATGTGTTCCAACACCTAGGAACGTTTATATGCCGTTTCAAAACCAAAAAAGCTTAATGTTTCAAATTGTCTATTTTGGTGTAGTGCATGCACCCAACCAATCCATGTCGAGAATTATATCGTACTTCTTGATGTCGAGGACGATAACTTTCAAGGATAGATTTTTTCCTCCAATACAGATGTAACCATTCCTACAAATTTTAGTGGCAGGCGTATCTATTCCCGATGGAGTGCTAACGCTAAGATTCATGTCTAAAAATTACATTGGTAATTTATTCTCTTCTACAAAGTTGGCAGATATGAAACTATGCGTAGCACCCGAATCGAATAGAACTCTAACAGGCATATTTTTATAGAGAAATATATTTGTCACAGCAGTATCGGACGCGAACGCTTCGTCCCGAGTCAGTGCATAGATTCGGACTTGTGCCCCTTGACGATTTTGTAGGTTCACGGGCACTACGTTTGCGCCATGGACGGGAGGCGCCATGTTCTGATTTTGGACGTTCCTTGGTGGATATTGGTTCACCCTTCCTATTCGACAATCTACTGCCTTGTGACCTAGCTGGCCACACTTGAAGCATCCCCCTTGACAATCGACCGCCAGATGTCTTATCTTGCCGCATCGATGGCACCGTACGCTGGGGTGAGGCCCCCGATACTCGAACATGTTCTGCCACTTTGGCACACCACATCCTCCCGCGTCGTGAGGACTCTTGTTGAAGTTGTTACGGATGCCTGACCTGGTCCTTTGCGAAGCTCGACCAAATATTTGCTCGCTATCAAGGGCGGCATTGTATGATTCCCTATAAGTCTGACATCTTTGGTTCATGACGTCCCGACACAAATCGTCATTTAGGCCTTGTTGGAAGCGCTCGCACCACGCTTCTTTGTTCGGCAGAAATGCTCCGGCAAACTTTGCAAGCTTTGCGAAGTTCGTATCGTAATTTTTGACTGACATATTTTTTTACTTAAAGGACATGAATTCCTCTTCCTTCTGTCGACGAACGGTACGAAGAATGTATTGCTCGAGGAAGGCCAGTTTGAACGTCTCCCACGAGATCTTGGCGTTGGGGCTGGCTTCATGGAGCTCCTGTTTCTTTGCCTTCCACCAGTCGTAGGCCCTCAAGTTTAGCTGCAAGGCTGCACACCCAACTCTCTTGGACCCCTTGATGCTGAGGAGATTGAACATGCCCTCAATCTTCACTAGCCACCCCATGACTTAGTCAGGCTCTGCTCGGCTGTTAAAGTCAAGCGGGTTCATCTTCTTGAATTTGGTCGCCTTGAAAAGAGAAGAGGAAGACGTATGCTTCGTCGTTACTGGTTGCACTTCTTCTGACACGGCGGTCGTCGAGTTCTGTTGGGTCGCCATAGTGCTTACAATCTGGTTCAGGACCTCCATCTGCTTTTGTTGGGCACTGATTTAGGCCTGGATCTGTTCTTGCAGCTGTCGTTGTTACATCTCCGCCTGGCTCTGTTGGACTTCCATGAGGTGCAATAATCGCTCCATAGCGGATTCACTAGGCATCGCGTCTTCGGTGTGGCGTTGACATCGGGGACACCCGTTCTCTTCGGTATTCCTACAAAATTGAGCAAACACGTTAGTATTCTTAAAATATCTTTGGGCTTATCTGTATGGAACGATTATTTCATGTCGCATATGTCGAAAAGCATAATTTTTGAAAAATTGTAACAGCATCTAAAAGAAAATATTTTCGAAAGGTTCAAGGTTTGAACCGTGCTCTGATACCAACTTGTCACGTCCCGACTCGCCAAACCGGTCATCATCGCCTTGACTCGAGATAAATCGATTCTACGAGTCGGGACGTGATGTCGTACATATCTTTATTGGACTTGTATAAGGCAAAAATGTGCACTTGAAATTTCTTTTGAGACAACGAGTTGAAATTAAATAGTGCAGAGAGTTGAAGACGTAAAATCAGAAGAAATTTAGCTTTTCATTCATAAATCTTGCAAAGTATGTGCAGGATCATTTTTATATTACATATGCCGTTGTGGCTACATCTTTAAAAATACAAAAGAAAACTCTCGACAAGTTGTCATGAAATAATCCTTGTCGTTCCATACATTCATGCCCCTTTATACATTTGAACAAAAGCCTTCGATCTGAATTGGGCTTCAAAATACTTTAAAATAGGAGAGCTTCGAGCCGCCTTCCGTTCTTCAGCTTCAGTCTAGTCTCGAGCTCCCGCAATGCGCTCGTCACCTGGGAGTTGGGCGTTAGCACACTTGCTATGCTAGTGGTTGGGACGAACCCACTCGTCTAAACCGACACTGCTTATTAAGTATTCTAGCATACGAAGTGATCTTTCTATTTAGAACTATATGATTTGTAGTTCATATCGAAGACACATTTTAAACAGTAAATAATATAACCAATTTCAAATTATCTTACCACGGCCGTGCTCCTTTCCTTCACAAAATAGACATAATACTTACCACATGCACAAGACAATAGGTGAGCATGCAATCTATCTTATATGCGGTCATTGGTGATATCGATACCATGAAGGACGATTACGTAGCATTGTAACGCGTCCTACCAGTCCAGGTCGTGAGCCTAACTGGACGTCTCGCAATGCCTCACGCCGAAGCACGATTCCATAATTTCTTCTTAGGCCGATTCGGTCCCAGCGTCCCGGGTACCATTTCGAAAAAAGCTTACCTTGTGTCCAAGTCGTCCATGACCATGCGAATGTATGAACATTTTAATATATATGAAGTAAATTGCATAGCGCAGACATCATTAAACCACATAATCATTTCTACTCATGCAAGAGTTCTTTTCTTCGAAGCCGTACGTTCTGATTTAGCATCCCGTAGGCACCAAATTCTCTGATGCGTAATATACCGCAACCAAAGTTTCTTCATTATGGTCTGCAGAACATGAAATAAATTCTATCACTTTTCTAGAACTTTATCTTTTCTCTACTTAGTGTAAAACTTATAATTTCGAAGTTAACTTCTCTAAGTTGATATAATTATCCCAAGTTCTTGATCTTAGTGGCAAAGCATACATCCAGTTAGCATCATCGATTTGAACGTTGAACTTTAAGAATTTTATTGGCAGAAAGGAGTAGAAAAGAAGGGGCCGAAGAACCAACCACCTAGAGAGATTGCACCGAGAGTAGGAGAATGTTTTGCGACGGTCAAGCATCAGTTACACGAACTCCTGCAATGGCACGAACATCGAATTAGAATCCCTCCTTCAATCCTTCCTTCGAAATTCCCAAGAACGCATTCAGAAATCGACGCAAAATCACACTTATCAAACCCAAGCAACAATTCATTCAGAAAGCCAAGAAAATTAACAAAATCAACAGCAGACTGGTTGCGTCGCTCTCTTTAGATTTTATTCGTCCACTGCATCTAGGACTTATTCCAACAGTAGCCATTAGTTGGAACGGTACTCATATCATTCGTCCAAATCGATTTTATTGATACCATAGTTTTCGTATACCAAATTCGTCACTGAGTCAGACTAGCCATCTATGTTTTCGACCATGTCTGACTTGCCACGAGCCTATTACATAGTGCTTCACCCCAACGGGAGTTGGACACTACACATGTTACCTTCATATAGTTAGGCTGCATGCTGCATGGGTCCTGGGGCTCGAACGCTGACTTAGCAATCATTGAGATGGCAAGCTCATTGCCATTAATGTGAGAGTCGTCACATTAATTTTGGGGGCGGCAGGTTCATTATCATTAATGTGATATTCATTACGTTAATCTCGGAGCTTTTTGGCCGACTGCCACTTGGTGTATGCTCCTGGCTATGCTGCTGTCTATAAATAGGTGATTTTTAGAACAAAGGACTTTGCTCGTTCCTTCTTTGCACCCAGCTTCATGTTCGACCCCGACTTTGCTTCAGATGGCTGTGAGCCTCCCCTTTGGCACGTAAGTCAGTTGTCGGTTGTAGATCTTCTCGTTCAAAGAAGTCACATATTTAACGAAGAACTCCTTCAGAGAACTGAGATGAGCCTAAGTTTTTGGTAGAGTAGTTCGAGTCTGAACAACAACTTGACTGTGTTCTGCTTCCAAACGAGTGTCAAGATATTGGGTACAGGATTTGGATTGATTGTCATTCCCAACCCAAATGCCTAGGAGCTGCGCCGAGGAGCGACGCTTTTCTTGGCATACATTGTATGCGTAGTAGGTAGATAGTTTATCTATGTATGACTATCAATAAAAAAAGAGTTTTTTATGCGCTTAATGCTGTGTATTATTTTCTTAAGCGCCTGAACTTTGTTTTATCTTGGCTGTGCTAGTTCGATGTACGATGTAGTCTTACTCATCTATAGGAGCAGCGCTTCTTACCTCTACACCGGTCTGCTTTATAATGCACTTTCATGCTTCTACACTATCTTACGAAAAACAATATCCTTGGCCAATTAGATCCAACGGCTGAACCACCTTTAAGACTAAGGTGGACTCCAACCCATCCTAATTTAATTTATTTAAAAAAATTATGAGCAAGATGTAATTTGGAGGGGAACCAGACATTCAAACCGGATATCTGGTTCCCTCCATGAATTCTAAACACTAAATTGTGTGAACGCGCAAAGGAGAACCCAATTCCAAACACTAGATTGTGTGAACGGCCAACAAAAACTGCGGCCGGAACACATTTGATCAAACCCAAAAAAAAAAAAAAAAATCTCAAACTGTTAACATTAAGACTAATTAAAGTTCACACCCACAGCAAAAAAATCCCCAGTATTTTCTTGTTTCATACATAGTTGTGCAGCTAGATTTGCAACAGTAGCTCAGCTCTCCGATAAGGATGAAACCAGAATCCAAAGCCCCCGACCCAACCCCAACCGACCACCAACCAAGACAGACAGACGTGACGGGGAGCGAGACAACGTATGCAACAATCCCACGCCTCAGCAGCCTCCTGCGTCCACCCACGAAAGATCAGAGACCACGTCCCTGTTGAGCAATTGCCAACAATACACACTTGTCCCTTTCGATTCCCCCACCTCTCCTTTCTTATCATTTCGTCCCCTCCCGTCACCGTCGTTGAATCCCTCCGTCACCATCTTTGTCCTCATCCTCCTCGCCATCCATCCGTCGTTGAATCCCATTTCCTTCCTACCAACACGTACGTCTTACATAATTCTCCTTCTCGATCACTCACTTGCCTCTGCCTTTGCCTGCATCCAAGGTCGGTCCGAGGGATTGGGTTGTTCGGGTCAGAGCTTAGTTTAGTTGTCCCTTAATCTTTGTTTGTGGGTTGGTCCTAGATTCACTTATGATCCTAATCTCTTGCGGGTTGTGCTATAAATGAGAGAGATTGTGCTAGGCAAAGAAAAGTTATCGAAGTCCGAAGTTTAGTCAGGCTTACTGGACCAGCTCTGTATGCATACGTATAACGATTGATCGACACGACACAAAGCAGGATTTGTTGTGAAAGGTCGGATGCGTGCGTGACTGTGTATGACCAGCACAAGAGGTCCAGAAAGAAAAAAAAAAGGGTGATCGATCCCAGGAGAGAACAAACTAGCTTGTCACGCATAGTGCCAGCTGGTAGTGGTAGGGCCCGCAGGAGGAAGAAAAAGAAGAGGGAAAGAGAGGGTCAAAGAGAGCCAAACTCCCAAGCAACAAGCTTCCCCCCACGATAGCTGCTCCCATTGGCCAGCACATCCCCATCACCCGGACAACACAGCAAAACCAAGTCTCCCTCTCTTTTTCTCTCTCTCTCTATAACTTGTGGCAAATATAGTTGGTGCCAAAAAAATTCGCAAACACACAAACACGCGCGCGCAATGGCGGAGAGTGACCAGGAAGACAGCAGCTACATGTGGCTGGAGGAACCGGGCGGGGGTGCCGGCAGCCCCGGCGGCGGCAAGGGCAAGAAGAGGAGGTTCAGCGAGGAGCAGGTGAGGTCGCTGGAGCTCATGTTCGAGACGCAGGCCAAGCTCGAGCCGCGCAAGAAGCTGCAGCTGGCCAGGGAGCTCGGCCTGCACCCGCGGCAGGTCGCAATATGGTTCCAGAACAAGCGGGCGAGGTGGAAGTCGAAGCAGCTCGAGAGGGAGTACGGCGCGCTCAAGGCGGACTACGACGCTCTCCTCTCCAGCTTCGAGTCGCTCAAGAACGAAAAGCAAGCTCTCGCGAAACAGGTACACTTATTTGTGATAAATTCTAAAGGCACTTCACATGTTACTCGAGAACAACCCATTAGATTTGGTAGTCCTAAGGTTGAAGAGGACTGCCAACTTCGTTGACAGTATATCTTAATATTCAAATTCTTTAGGACTGCCAAACTGACAGTCCTATTTTCTATAGAACTGGACTGTCCTTAGTAAAATATGGAGTGCCTTTAGAATTTGCCCAAATAAAATCAATCAAATTAAGCTTCCTAAAGTACTTGCATTCATAAAGTTCAAAATATGTCCAGCTGCAAATGTTGGCAGAGGTATTTAACAAACAAGTCCTTGATCAAGAAAGAGGCAAGGAGGACGAGAAGCTGACGGTGCCATGGATCGAGAAATCGGCCGACCAAACCTGCAGGCTCGTGATGTGCTCGGACGACGACGAAGGGAACAGAGACGGTGGTAGAATCAGAGAGAGAGAAGAGGGTCTATACCCAGAACCGGCTGCCCACGGCGAGGCGTTGGTGTCGAGCGAGCAGCACTTCTTGTTCCAGCCCGGTTGGCCTGCTGGCACCGCACCCACTTCTTCACAGTGGTGGGATTTTTGGCCTATGAATGGATGATGATCCAGCAATCTCATGATCATCGAAATCATGAACTCGGACAGCGTAATTATGGAAACTGATGTAAATAGTTACTTATGATTTAATGATATGAATGAAAGTTTTTTTCCCCTATAATACGTACGTTTTATTGTCATGAAATCAGAATAAGTAAACATAGTCTGTAGTAGTAGTAGCAGCAGCAGCAGTAGTAGGCAGAGCCGGCTCCACGGGAGGTGGGTTAGACAGCTGTCTAGGACCTCCTTCTCTACCGGTAGAGCCTCAATTTTTAAAAAATTTAATTATTAGAAAATAGAAACTCAAGCTATATTAAGACTGCAGTTGGCACTTGAAGTTTCACTTACGATCAGCGATGGCAACCAACAACCCGTCGTTTTATACTCCTTTAGTAGACAAAATAGTACTGCCCTGCTGAAAACTACTGTGGTGTCGAAATTGATCTTTGGAGCTGAAACTGCTCCAGACATAATTAAAATGCCAAGAGAGACTTTAAACATGTCTTTGCACTATATAAATCATTAACTTCCGATTTTTTGTTTGTTTGTTTGTTTGTGTTCTTCACTTTCTGATTGATTCATACCTCAAATGTTTGACACAAGAAAGTTCTGTAACTATGGGACAAGAAACAGGCCAAACAAACAATAATTTGTGCTAGAAGCATTTAGTTGTTTTGATCAATAAGGAATATGACTGACATTTGAAGCCCAAAGTACAGTACAAGTATGTTATTGATTAAGTCACCAACCTACCTGTTGTTTAAGCAATATATCGTTTTATATATTAATGGGAGTGTGACATTTGCAAATTGACAATGGCACTAATGGAGCATAGGATTGATTAATTATAGCTGACCTAAGATAGATTGGCATAAAAGTTCCGCTATTTTAGTTTGTTTAGAAACTTTAACATTTTTATACTGATTACGCATTTCATGCTAACAAGTTAAACGAATGGGAATTGTCGCACGCTATTTGATCAAACAAGGTCACAGATAATCCAATATATAGGTTACAAACAGTTCATATTTAATCGTCAAGAAGGAATGATTACGAATCATTTTATTTTTACTCCGGGAGTTTTATTATGGGATGTTTTAGCAATCACGCATTTGCTAAAATATTCCTTTTATTATTTATGGAACAAAGTATTTTATTTCAGTTTCAAAAGTTTTAAGCCAAATTAACATTTCAGTTGGCTATTAAGAGCTTTTATATCCAGTTGCAAGTTTACGAATAAAAGAATTGTTTTCACATACTTCTGTTGTTATTTGGTTTTCTGTTTAAATTCCACTGCATCTATCATTGTTTCCAATAGATTATTCAATGTTCACGTTCATATCTTATACAAGCGTATTGTAGGCTTGTACGGTATCATGTCGAATGATGACTTATCTGTCGTACAGGACTATGGCATGACACACAGGAGTTGGATCGAGTTTGGACCAGGCTTCAGATCGGGCCGATCCACCTGGTTTTGGGAATGAAACCAGGCCTGGATTATTTGGACGACAAGGTCGGGTCGGGCTCGGGTCTTTGGGGGTGGGGGTGGGGGGGTAGGGAGGGGGCAAACCCAGCCCGATTAAGAGAATTTATAGGTCGGTCTTGGGTGTTGGCCAGGTCTGAGCTGGTCCAGTCCGGGTTTGACCGAGCCGGTCTCACGGTGGACTTTAGGCCGCCCGACCCGCTTCACTCCATGAGCTAGTAAGCATAGCTAGACACTCAACAAATATGGATCGTATACAAAAAATGTATAAGACACATCATTGATATCTATATTGCAAACATTTTATAATATTAGTTAATGTTAAACAATTAAAGTAATTAATAATTAAAATAAGTAACCAAGAATGCACAATACTAATTCATTTAATACTTAAAATTAATAAAATTAAGTAATTAGTATTAATAAATATATTGATTTAATTAGATAATTAATTACTTTTTATGGCTACTATATATAGGAAATTGTACTATGTGCTCACTAGAGCTTGTATGTCTTTTTGGATGTTGCTTATGTAAATGTTGTTTGTTTTGCTTCAACTCGAGTTGCATTGCGTTGAACTTTAAGTATTTTGATATGTAAATCTATCGTGTGCTCTCTCCTCTTCTCTCCTCTCCCATATCTTCGCCTGCTCTACACCATCACCACCATTTGTTCGGTCTTCTTCCATTTCTCCTCCTCTCTTACTTAAATTTTATTTGTTTTCACCCCATTTCTCTTCGTCTCTTACTTAATTCTATTTGTTCTCCCCATTCCCCTCCTCTCCACCGCACCCACCAACTATTCGGCAAATATCTTGATCCTTCAAAATTATGTCCTTGTGTTCTATATCTTTCTCGAAGAAGCACGCTAAAAGCAACCGAAATGGACTACATGATCTTTCTCATATCCTAACCAATTTGGTAATAGGTTCTTCCACTCTCTTGAAGTGATATTGTAATGGTTTTTGAGTTTAAAAAGAGAGAAAAAGACAAAGGCATCACCTGGAATAAGATGAGGGGATGAATTATATGAAAGTGTTAAGATGATTATTTATAAAGTAATTAGGGATAATTTAATCCAGAAAAGTACCACTTGTCTTTGTTGGGATGAAAAAAAGTAACTGATGAGGGTATCAACTTGAAACTACTCAATGGTATAATATGAAAGTAGATCGTATCAAGTTAAGCAAATTAAATAGTTGAGTGTATTTAGTTGAAAATACACCATTTTTATATGAACTATATATTACCGAAAATATTTAAATTAGTTGAGTGTATTGTATGCCAATTGTTGCATTATAAACAATTTTTTGGAGGTTATATAATAAGTTACTTATAATAATTTGAAGAAAATATTTTATATTTATTTTATATCGTTTTTCCCTATTCACAAGGAAATCTTTTTTCTGAGGAAATAAAATATTTTAAATAATTGATATCTATACTATTATATTTTTATTAAAAACGAGTAAAGATAGGATACGAAGAGATATAATAATGGATAGTAAGTATTTATTATGATAGTGAACAGTATTGACTGTTGTATTATACTTAATGATTATGTTTTTTATTATATATTTAAATTAATTAAATAAGGTAAGTTAAGATAAAAAATATTTTTAGGAATCTTGAAACTTCTATTGTCAAACCGTTAAAAGTTTCTATTATATAATAGCATATATTAAAGAGTGAGTTTTTACATTTTAATTACCACTCCTTAAACTCAGTTTTACTAATGTTAATCAAATAGGAGCATGCGATGATGCCAAGAAAGTAAGTACTACCATCAACCGTCCATCAGAATCTCAACGGATATAAATAGCCCCCTACAACTCCGACCCACCATTATAAAATAATGTCTTCGTCTTCCTCCTCCGCCCTCCTCTCCTCCCATCTCCGCCACCTCCAGCCGCCACCACCACTCCGCCTCTTTCCCGCCATATCCCTTTCCCGGATCCTCCTTCCCCGGACCCGGAACCCGACCCGGACCCTCCGGATCCGTTCCTCCGCCGCCATGGCCGCCGCCGCCGCCGCCGCGAATGCAGCAACGTCAGTGAAGAAGAAGGAGAAGAGCTCCCTCCTCGTGTTCGACAGCGAAGAGGACCTCTCCGTCGCCCTCGCGAAGTACACGGCGGAGCTCTCCGGCAGGTTCGCCGACGAGAGGGGCGCCTTCTCCGTCGTCGTCTCCGGCGGCTCTCTCATCAAGTCCCTCAGGTCCTCTCTCTCTCTCTCTCTATTCAACTCTGTCGCCATTTTTTTCATAAAACCCCATTCTTTTTTTGTTGATTTGGTTTAAAGGACGTCTTTTGTTGCCAATTTTTCATAAAAAGCCCCCTTTTTTTTTACTTTTCATGTTTGGAGTCGTGTTTTAGAACGCGATTTCAAGGAATCAAGAAAGAACGATAATTTGGTAGTAATATTCAGAAAGGCCCTTCTTCTGCTGGTGGTGGTGGTTAAATTTGGGTTCTTTTGTGGTGTTGTTTGCAGGAAGCTGGTGGAAGGTCCGTACGCGGAGTCCGTTGAGTGGGGGAAGTGGCATGTGTTCTGGGTTGACGAGAGAGTCGTGCCCAAGGATCATCCGGACAGTAATTATAAGCTGGCTTATGATGCCTTTCTTTCAAAGGTAAAAAAAATACATTTTTTTTGTTGATTTTGTTTATTGTTTCTGATGTTTTTACTTTAGCAAGGGGAAAAAAAGGTTGGGTAGGAGCTAGTGATGGAGTTAGTCCTTTGTTTGTTGGTCAGACAGTTTATTTGGCGGAAAATTGTATGAGAATCATTAAAGTTTTAAAGAACGGAAAATTGTATCAGAAGCATAGCAGTTAAGTTTTAAAATTTTGTGTAAAAGGAAAGAAGTGTAGGAAAATTGCAAAATAGGAACCGTTGCACCTCAAAGTTGGGCGTAAAAAAAAAAGTCCTAAATATGGGTGTCTAAAACTAAATGGTGGATTAGTCGGCTTAATTAAAGATAAACTAAAATTCTCACCCTTAAAATTTATCCCGCCCGAAATTCACGCCTAATTTTTGGGCGGCAAAAGTAAATGCCCGTCTATAGGGCGCATTTTTTTAACGCCCAAAAGTTGGGCGTATTTTTTCCGTGGCTCCCGCTGTTGCCGCGTGGCTCCTTCAGCCTACGCGTGTAAACCCGTTGCTGTCGTGTAGCTTCTCCCCAACCTTTGCTACGGCTTTTCATGCAACGATGCTTTTGAGACTGCTGTTGAGGATGCTTTTCAGCTTTTACTGTTTTGAGGTTTTACTTTTCAGGTTTGACCGAATTGAATGAGTGTTTAGCATTCAAAGGATTTGAATTATATTGTTGACCGAAGGTTGGAAGTGTCCTTATATAATGGTATGGAGATGGAAATAATTAGATTGGGAAGTAGCAACACCTGCTTGTCGGAGGAAGAGAAGAGAAGAGAGGAAGGGAAGGAAGAGAGTAGCAGGAGACAAGAGGAGAAGAACAACTACCTATATAAATAAAGGTAATTTTAAAGATTTTTTTGTGATACTATTATGTATAGGCTGTAGCTAAGTAGTTTCTTTAGTGTTTTTCGGAGATTTACGGAAAAAATATTACGCCTTAAAAAAGGACGTAACTTTACCATACAATTCATGTATATTACAATTCATGTATATTTTAAACCTTAAATTATTGCGTAAAATTCATGTATAATATTTTTTTTTATCAATTTTATAGATGGATGTTCAAAATGACGGTCGAATACTCAAGCTATTATCCAGGAGCAAGGCTCTTACATTTCGAAACTGGTATTCGACGGACATGTATTTTTAGTTAAAGTGAAATATCATTATTATAGTTAATAATAGTATGCACTAATAAATTTGAGATATTATTTAGTTATATAATTATCCGACTGTAAAATTACGTAAGCATGGAGACTGACGTCACGGATGGCATCTCACAGCTCGCCAAAATGAACTTTTTGAATTTTTTGGCTTTTCCTATGTTGACGCAATTCGCTTAAGGCGTCACGATAGAGATCTGTTGTTGAGTTTGATAAGACTGGAAGTCATAATCACTGGGGTGTCTAAGTAGATGGATAAGGCTGGAGTGTGCCAAATAATGAAACACCGACGCTGTGCATATAACAATCCCAGTCAAAGTCACTCGAACCATACTGTGAACCACCAGGTTGTGATGTGCCTTCGCCCGCCTCTTAATTAATATGTGATCCAGCATAATATGATGTATCTTGTGACTCACCAGATTGTGATATGCCCTCGTCCGCCTGTAGGTCAGTCTGTCGCTGGTGTGTCCTACGAGGTTGTGCTCGTCTATGTCTGACAATGCCTACAGGATGATCTTAAGGGATTGCTAATGGTAGCACTGGGGGCCTGTGGGGTTGGCAATGGTAGCACTGGGGGCCTGTGGGGTTGGATGAGATATTGTGTAGATACGTCTATCAAATCAAGTGGATCTACACTCGAGTCCTGGGACACCTCTTCCTAATTTTGAAGCTGAAATTATATCCATACTCAGTAACACATATAGATCATGATCATAGTTTATTTAAATAAAATTTAGTCACATACCATTATATCTACTTGTGTATCTCTGACACGCAAACTAGCATCATCCAGAGCTCGGTGAGGGAACCGGGACTCGTCAAATTGATAGCGTCGGTTTTGGACGCGAGGAATCCCGTACCAAAGTACAAATGACTGACTACCTTGCACTGCAAGTTTAAACATAAATTAATTGTAGCACGACAAATATTAGAAGTTATTGTAGATTTACGGATTTATTCTAAGAATAACTTATAATCAATTATCGATGTCATCGGTTCAGACAAATGTTCCACCCCGTACGTCTCATGCATGTTCTCCCAATCTGGAAGATGTGAGCGAGCCCGCGATGCGACTGACCCCCTGCTCTGACTAGCAGACAAAGGGTCTTCATCCCAAACTGTCATATGACACGATCAGCCGGATGAAACATGATATGGGAATGGTAGATGACGTAGTATTTGTACATACTAGCTCTATGTGCACCATCTATCACATACTGAGGTACACTAACAGGTTGTCATTTAAACTATGTGACGTTTAAAAAGTGAAAAAAATATTTAAATATTTAAGTGTGACAAAGTAGTCTATCCAATAGGCTCAACTAACCTCATTTGCAGACACCGTGTCAAATAAATGACGATAAATTGAGACCACTTTATAAAGCCCTTGAGCTGTATCTACATCATCTGAATTCCATCTCACTCCCGCGGGCATGACCCGCTCATCTACATTGTATCGGCTAAGTGGCCTACCGATAGAAAAATATTCGTAGGGCCATAACTGCAAATTAAAAGACAATAAAAATGATATTAATTGTCTAATTTATATAACCATATATGAAGAGAATTCATTTCAATTATACATGTATAAGTTTAATACATCCACGTATATTTGTGTGTACAACATCTTCCGAACCAATAGTAACAAAAATAGTCATCGAATGATAGACATGGGCTAACACTGCGGCACCCCATGCGTGCTTTGTGAAAATGTCCAAGTCTTCAAAAAATGGCATGAGGTTTGCATTAACCTTATTTTCCGTCGTGTTGGAAAATAACAATGCACCGCACAAGCTTAGTAAATAAGCCCTAGTGCAACATATGAACTGAAAACATGAACAAATGTTAATATCAAATATTAGAACATAAATAGTATAATAATTATATAAAACTTTATGACGTACCCGTTGCTCATCTACAGGAACTGGTGTATTTCTAATCCGATGAACATACATAAAATTTGTTCAAAGCCAAGTCATTTTGATATCGGAACTAATACCTTGATCCGGTTCCGGCTCAACACAAGATGTCCTGATAAGATCTCCAATATTTCTCCCCTCTTCAAAATATATAGGGATACCAGTGATCGATAACCCTAAAATCATGGCCACGTCAGCCATAGTGATCGACATTTTACCTATGGATAGCTGAAATGTGTTGCGTTCTGGACACCATCGTTCTATCAAACTCAACAATATATCTCTATCGTGACGCCTTAAACGAATAGCGTCAACATAGGAAAAGCCAAAAGATTCAACAAGTTCCTTTTGGAGAGCTGTGAGATGCCATCCGTGGCGCCAGTCTCCATGCTCACGTAATTTTACCGTCGGATAATCATATAACTAAATAATATCTCAAATTTGTTAGTGCATATTATTATTAACTATAATAATGATAATTCATTTTAACTAAAAATACATGTCCGTCGAATACCAGTTTTGAAACATAAGAACCTCGCTCCTGGATAATAGCTTGTGTATTATCATTATTAACTATAATGAATAGCTCGCTCCCCTCTTAAACGAATAGCGTCAACATAGGAAAAGCCAAAAGATTCAACAAGTTCCTTTTGGAGAGCTGTGAGATGCCATCCGTTGCGCCAGTATCCATGCTCACGTAATTTTACCGTCGGATAATCATATAACTAAATAATATCTCAAATTTGTTAGTGCATATTATTATTAACTATAATAATGATAATTCACTTTAACTAAAAATACCTGTCCGTCGAATACCAGTTTTGAAACGTAAGAGCCTCGCTCCTGGATAATAGCTTGTGTAGTAGGACCACCTGGTATTCGACCGTCATTTTGAACATCTATCTATAAAATTGATAAAAAAATTATTATACATGAATTTTACGCAATAATTTAATATTTAAAATATACATGAATTGTACGGTAAAACTTACGTCCTTCTTTAAGGCGTAATATTTTTTCCGTGAATTTCCGAAAAACACTGAAGAAACTACTTAGCTACAGGCTATACATAATAGTATCACTAAAAAAATCTTTAAAATTACATTTATTTGATATAGGTGGTTGTTCTTCTCTTCCTGTCTCTTGCTACTCTCTTCCTTTCCTTCTATTTCTTCTCTTCTATTCTCTCCCTCCGACCAGCCTAATATATAAGGACACTTCCAACCTTCGGTCAACAATATAATTCAAATCCTTTAAATACTAAACACTCATTCAATTCGGTCAAACCTGAAAAGTAAGGCCTCAAAGCAGTAAAAGCTGAAAAGCAGCCTCAAAAGTATCGCTGCATGAAAAGAAGTAGGAAAGACCGGGGAGAAGCCACACGGCAGCAGCGGGAGCCACGGAAAAAATACGTCCAACTTTTGGACGTTACAAAAAATTGCGCCCTATAGACGGGCATTTATTTTTGGCGCCCTAAAATTAGGCGTTAATTTTAGGCGGGGGAAATTTTAAAGGAGAGAAATTTAGTTTATCTTTAACGAAGCCGACTAATCCACCATTTAGTTTTAGACACCATATTTAGGACGTATTTTTGTTTACGCCCAACTTTGGGGCGCAACGGTTCCTAGTTTGCAATTTTTCTACACTTCTTTCCTTTTACACAATTCTTTAAAACTTCTATCCTTCTGATACAATTTTTCTTTTATTTGGAGTACGAAACATCAATGAGAAATGTCATAATACTATAATAACTTTGTTTTGTCAGCATAATGAATTTATTTGAACAGGCTGGGGTCACAGTGACCTGTACTTAAGATTTTTGTATAATAATTTTGTTTTGTCCAAGACCGGATCTCAAATGCCTCAAATTCAGAGTTTTGTCGAAACGTTGGTGTACTTTTGAATCAAATTAAAAATTATATTGCTAGATACGTAAAAACATAGGGCTAATTAGTGTCTAAACCCTGGATTTTATACCAGCTTAGAGCTCAAGCTCCGACATGTCCAATTGGAAAGTTTGGAGCCTTAATTTTTTTTCCATTATACCCTTAACATGAGTACAAGGTCAACAACCAACACATGTTAGAAATGAGGGTATAATGGGAAAAATGAAACCAAAGATAAAAATTCAGGATCCAAACTTTCCAATTGGACATGTTAGGGCATATACATATATATATATATATATATATATATATATATATATATATATATATATATATATATATAGCAGATGACCTCTAGCCTAGTGGTTAAGAGAGATGCATGCGGCCCAAGTGGTCAGGAGTTCGAATCCCAGTGGGAGCGATTCCAGAAACAATTTACCTGGTTCCCAAAAAAAAAAAAAAAAAAAAATATATATATATATATATATATATATATATATATATATATATATATATATATATGCCGAGTTGACATTTAGTTCTAAAAAGAAAGTTCCAATCACTTCGTCCATGCTGTCATTGAAGATGAATGCCTGATTTTTTTTATTAGGTTTTACATTTATTGAAATGTCAATTTGTGGTTAATAGGCTGTATTCTAATCTGTTATGACTATACTTCAATAATTTCTAATTAAATTCGAAGTTATGAACATTTATTCTTTTCTACATCTCTTTCTTTCAGTCAGCAAGTCATCTTGTTTCCCTTTCAACTCTCAGATATCATCTCTATAATTACAGCTATAGTGTTGCAAATTACAACCATCGTCCGAAGATTGAAGCCTTAACCAAGCTGAAAGTACTGGAGAGTGCAGTATAAATATGGCCTATATAATTTACCTAAAATTTGCATTTTATGTAACAAAATCTGGTATGGTAGAGGCCATGGCTGATATTTTAAAATTCATTTGTGGCATTTGAAATCTGGTCTTGGAGCAACTTCTATAGCATCCGAAGCTATAGTTATAACTGAAGCCTTCCATTTGTTGGAGTCTTGAGAGTAACAAGTTGTCATCTGATCATTTTAAGTGGTGATGGAAGCATTTTGAGTTTGTAGTTTTTATCACTGAGATTTGTTTATTGTTATTTGCTCTTGTGACAGTTTTAAATGGCATGTGGCAGGTCCCGATTCCACCAGGTCATGTTTATGCTATCAATGACTCTCTACCAGCAGAAGGTGCTGCTGATGACTACGAAACTTGTTTGAAGCAACTGGTTAAGACCGGAACAGTGCAACTATCAGCAGCCACTGGGTTCCCAAAGTTTGATCTCATGCTTTTGGGTATGGGCCCTGATGGTCACATAGCCTCTCTTTTCCCGGGGCACCCACTTCTTCAGGAGAAAGAACGCTGGATTACCTTTATAAAGGACTCACCAAAGCCGCCATCTGATAGGATAACATTCACATTTCCTGTGATCAACTCATCAGCTAACATTGCACTTGTTGCTACTGGGGCTGGTAAAGCCGGGGTTGTACATCAGGTTTTTGGGGATGAACACACAACGTCTGAGTTGCTTCCTGTTCAAATGGTTGCACTTGAAGATGGCGAACTTACTTGGTTTGCTGATAAAGCAGCGGCCTCAAAAGTGCAAGACAAGGCAAACTTGTGATCGTGTAAGTTATGCTTGTTTCTTCAATGTTGTAATAAGTGAGTGTTGTAGACTTCTAGTTCTCTTAGACTCTGTCCTGAGAAAATCTATGCTATGCTTTTGCTAGAGAATGTGAATGTACCAAGGTTTTTCATGTTTTTGGATCAGAGTATTAAACTGAGGTTAGTACTTCCATAGTGGGACTGGGACCTGATAGTCTAGGGACATTGAGGTTTTTGCTTGAGTTAAGTGATTGCATTATTGGATATCACATTTCATGAAAATTTTGCCTAATTTATGTAGATTTGCTTAATTCATGGATTCACTGGGTCGAACATTAAATCTTATTGAGATTAACATCTAAAAAAGAGTCATATGGACATGTATTTCTCTTGGAGAGAATTATTTTCCTTATTACGATCTTACTGTTATTTTGAAGCAACAGATGGTTTATCATGCTTGCTTTCTTAAACTTGGACCTGATTTTTATGATTTCCTATTTGAAGATGTCCAACACGAGAGTGATACAGGGAAACTGCTGAATCCTGATTCCTGTGCCAGACACATTACAGCGCGACGAATCTACTCAGATTTTGGTTGTTTTGACGATTTGCAGGAAAACTGCAGCAGCTGAGGCGATTCCCATTAGCGCAAGAGACTGAATGCAGGTTGACGTTGATGGTTGAGGCGTTGGGCGAAGGTTCTAGGAGCTGAGTTTCGATTTTCTTCGCACTCGCGGCCTAATGTTTGTCGCGTTTTCTTTCTTTCTTGTATTTGTATCTCAGTAGTTTTTGTTTACTTCTCTCCCTGCAGATCAGCTCAATGCTCTACAATTGTACTCTGCAAAATTGCTTTTGTCAAGCTCTAGTTTTAAACTAATAATGTCAATGTTACGATTTAAATTTGCATCCGCATAGTTCACGTATACGTGTAATGTTCTATTCTTTTTCCTGTTAAGAAACTAATTCAACTGTTGAAATCATAGTGTGCTTAGTGATCATTCATTCAGAAACGTAAAGAGGAAGGAAAATTGCCATAAATGAAAGTTGCAGCCATGTATAAAATGAAACCAAGAGAAGCAATGCTTGCTTGCTAGGAGCTGCAGTGCCAGGTCTTTAACCTTCCAATGCCCCACCCTCCTCCTCGAATGCTGCTGCCGGGAAAGCCCTCCCGATCCCGACCGCACTCTTGAAGTAAATCTTCTTCCCTCCGTCGACCACGCTCATCTCGGTGATGGGCACCCAGAGCAGCATCTGCCTGCTCTTGACTCCCGTCATCTTCTTCATCTTCCCCTTCTCCACGTAAGCGGTCACCTCCCTGTCGTAGCTCACTCGAGTGCCCGTCCCCTTGAAGGAGTACTCGAAGGGGGCCTTCTGCTTCATCCATACGAACCCGGTCTCAGGGACGTGACCGCACTCCTCCAGGTCCTTCAGGCGCAGCACGCCCTTAGGGAACCCCAGCTCCGCGAGGTGGTTGAGCGAGTGCTGGTAGCAGGCCTCGGCGCCACGGACGACCACCGCGCCTGCTCTCGCGCTGCAGGCGTTCACCAGGGTGGCCATTTGATAAATTTCCTTTTGTGGGGATGTTTGATTGACTGTGACTATGAGAAGGGATATATAGCCGTTGGGGGTTTTAAAGATGGTCATTCCTTTTAGGTGGAGGGAAGATTGTATGTTAGTTGGAGGGAGTTCAAGAACCATGGATTAGTGGGATTGTTTGATTTGGTAAGTAACATGTCTTGTTGAGGAGTTATGATACGTTTTTATTCTGAATTTCTCAACAAAATATTGATTTGACATCCAAGAAGTGTGGTTCTAGTAACTACTAACTAGCCTCTTGTGTACATTTAAGAATTAGAAGCTAATTTCCAATTCCCAAAACAATCTTGGAATTTGCCAAGAAAACGCAAGATACAACATTGCGTTATAGATGTTTATCAGAAATTGAGGAAGTATAGTTCTTTGGGGGCGTTTGGCAAGTAATTGGGTATGAACTAGCATAAAATATAAGGAGCTAATGTGGTTTGATGAAAATTGAAGAATTATACCCATTTTTTCCAGGACGTATCGAAATTAGGTTGACATGAAATAGCAAAATCGAACTGTTTGAATATCTAGCAATTGGAAAAAGAAAAGATAGGACGTTTAGATCACCAGGAGTAGGGCTGCAAATGACCCAAGCCGTTCGCAAGCTACTCGAAGCTCGGCTCGATAAAAGCTCGTTTGAGCTCGGTTCGTTTAGTAAACAAGCTGAGCTCAAGCTTCATTTTCGAGCTCGTTTAATAAACGAGTCAAGCTCTAGCTTAGAAGTACTCTGCTCGTTTGAGCTCGCAAGCTGGCTCGTTTATGAGCTTGCGAGCTGGTTCGTTTAGGAGCTCGTTTAGGAGCTCATTTAGTTGTTTGTTTAGAAGCTCGTTTGTTCTTTGTTGAATTCTAATTTTATATATATTTGTATAACAATATAGTTGTGTGCATTATATATTTATATGTCCTCAATAATTGATATTAAGGAACATTTTTTATTAGATTTTTATAAATAAATTGTTACTAATACATGTACTTGAATTCAAACCTAACTAGCTTGAAATCGAGCTCGTTAAGCTTGAAATAAAGCTGAGCGAGCTTGGAATCAAGCTTAACGAGCTTGATTTTGAGCTTACCGAGCTTGTTTATCAAGCTTGAGTGAAGCATGAATCAAGCTTGCTTATCAAGCCAAGCTCGAGCTCAAACCAAGCCAAGCTCAAGCTTGATATAAACAAGCTCGAGCCAAGCTCAAGCTCTAAAATAAAAATAACTTATCAAGCTTGAGCTCGAGCTCGATTAATTCTAGTCAAGCCAAGCTCAAGCTTACAAAAGCTTGGCTCGGCGTTTGCAGCTCCAGGAGACTGGAACACAACATTTCCACAACATCAAGCATAAACAACTTGAGTTATTCAAGTTCAAACATCCCAACAAAGCTTTTTGACAAGGAAATGGTCCTCAGAATTCATGACGTCTCTGAAAGAAACCACACACCCAGCTACCAAACTGACTTAAAAACGAATACTACACTACTTCCAAACTCTGAATTGAAACGACTCGCTAAACTGGGGGACACCAGACACAAAACACAAAATGAAATACGCAATGTTCTAAACCAACAGAAAACAAACAGTAACAGAAGCTCAAGACGTGTGCGAGCTGACCACCTCACAGTCCAAGAGCACCATCTGGAGAATGTTTACCGCCGCAGCGCTGAGCCTCGAGCATCCAGTTACGTCCAACACTATCGGATTAGCCCATACCATTTGAACCAGAAGTTGCAGGCTCAAATCAGTTAGTTCCACACACTCCGCCAGAAATAGGAACTGCAGCTTGTCGTGCCTCGGATTCATTATCCTTGGATCCATTAGCGACCGAATCCCCGAGTCCGTAATCGCACATCCGTTCACATTCAGAAGCTCCAACTCAACACAATTCACAGCTATAGCTGCCATTGTCCAGTCACTCACGCCACTACAGCCTGCCAACGACAAATACCTGAACCCTTTTCCAAAAGCATTCACTATAGCATAGATGGCTACTTCGCTGATCATCCTGCACCTGCTCAAGTTCAAGCTAGAAAGACTGTCAGGAGCATTAAGGTGAGTAAAGAGAGAGAATATGCCTTGATCGGTGATCGAGTCTGTTCCTTCCAAGCTGACACACTTCACTTCGTCGCATGTTAACGACATATAAGACAGGAACAAGTCTCCAACTCCACCACATTTCTTCAGCTTGAAAGTGTGCAATGAAGGGTAAATCTGAGGAAGAGGAGGATGCTTCAGTTCTCCGCCCTCAATAATGTAGCACTTGCTCAGATATAGTTCCTTCAGTGTCTTCCTCCAGTATGTAAGAGCTTCCATGAGCCCAACAGATGTGAACCCAGTGCACTCTTTCAGCGAGAGGATCCTCACCAATTGTGATGATCTTGATAGCTCGATCAGGACCTCATCTGTCAAGAAGTCACACCCCTTGATCTCCAACTGATCCAAGCACGCAAACTTGTCAGCTACTGGCACCTTGAAGCTGTCACCAGAGAAACCCTGACAAGATCTTAGCTTAAGGCATCTGAGTTCTTCCCCCTTTGCTACAATCCAAGAGTAACCTCCCAAAGTAGGACCATTAACCTTCTCCAAGTGCAGCGATCGCAGAGCCTTGCCATGAATTGCAATTGCCTCAAGAACACTATCACTAATCTTCATTATTGCTAGCTTCATACTTGCCAATTCGGGTAAACTAGTCACAACAGATATGATGCCCGAGTCTCCAACAAGAGGGCAGTCAGTCAGGGAAACGGATATCAGCTTCAAACATTTGTTTGCAAGGACCATGATTGATTTGCATCCGATGGATCCGCATGACTCTAGGGTCAATTTTGACAAATTCAAGCAGTTGTTGCCGATTGAAATCAGGCCTTCGTCGGAGAGCAACGGGTAATTGAGCACGTCTAGCGACTCTAAGTCCTTGCACCATTGCCCTACCGCTTTAAAGCCCTTGTCTCCGACTGAAGTACAGTCCCAAAGAGTGAGAGACTTCAATTTTGGGCTAGCCTTGGCAATTATCTCCAGGCCATAGTCGGAGATCGACGAGGAAGAAGCCATTCCTTCAACAAAGAGTGTGGTCAGGGAACCACGGTGGTAGGCTCTAAGAGCCAAGCTCGTGAGCTTGATGTCATTGACCTTTCTCCCTGAGAGGCATTTTGAGTTGATGGTATTTCCACAGTCCACAACTGGCAAGTTAGCTAACATGTGTAGCCATTTCTTTGAGACGGCAGCTGAGTTGCAACGGTCAATGGGGGAGGAGAGGAAGCTGAGTATCTTTGTTACTAAATCGTCAGGAAGCTGGTCCATCAGACCATAGCCATCAGCACCACTCTTCTGTTCCAATGAAGCATGCCTCGGCTTCTTTTGGACTTCGGGATCATCCATCTGGCTGCGTAGGGAGAGAAGAGAAGTTAGCGATGTCAACGAAGGGAAACATTCCTTTTACAGGAAGGAAGAGGTAGACCATCGGAATACAGCAATTACTGGAGCAAGTTCCCTTCACCTGACATAGTCAGAAATAACTAGGGTGTTCCCAATCTGAAGATTCACCAACTTGGAGAGCTTTGTACATGGTTCAACCAATATATCTAAGGCAAGAGAAACTTAAATACACAATTGTGTACTAGTTCAAATTTATACTTTCAAGTGTTTTATACTATGCAGCACAGTTACGGGTGGCCGGTTCAGTGGGTAGGCAATTTCTAAAATACAAGATACGGGTATGGTGGGGAGAACTTTGAATTTCTTCACACTATAGTCAAAAAGAAAAGTAACACATCTTCATAACTAAGAATCTAAACTTCTTTACCATAATCATCAAATGCATTTTAGTCAAGAATATGCAGCTTAAGTTTAAAAATAAGAGAAGTTTGAGTTCTAAAACAAAAGTAGTAAACTGTATCAAAAGACAAGGTAATATCCAACGAGCTGTAGTAGAAAAGTACCTACGGAGAACCCAAAAAGAAAAAATAAAATTTTGAGTGAGCCGTAGATATCCAAGGAGTACTAGTACTAGGGAAGTAGCCACTAGGGTACGCCTCCTAAATGGAATACCCGTGCTTCATAGGTTGTACAACACCTTGTATATTAGACATGAATGACCAAAATGATCTTCAGCCAAGTCAGTTCCCTATGTAAGAAAATAACAATTTACTATATTGCAGGTAAACAAGTTTACAAATTACAACACCTTATAATTGTAAATTTGATTTAGTACACACTTTTTTCATGTACATTCTCCCAAGGCAATGATCCGCACTCAGCAAACTAACAACCATCCCATGAGTTAATATAACCATTAATCTGAAGGACAGAGAGCAACTCTAGAGGGGGGTGAAAAGAGTGCAGCGAAAATATTTATCCAATTAAAATAGTCTAAGTGAAGGCAGTAACCAACTGTATGAAAATATATGAAAAACAAGTATTGAAAGCAGCAGAGTTTAGAGGGCAAACGCAAACACCGAGATTTTATCCTGGTTTGCCTCTGAGAGAACTAGTCCAGACCCGATAACTCTTGCTCGGAGTTGAATCCACTATAATCACAATAGTGAAACACAAGCTTTGAATCCGAAACGCTTGCAGCACCTACAACTTGTGCTTTTATCCAAAGCGCACAACGACTTCAACAACACGAGCTTTAATCCGAAGAACTCGCGACTTCAGCAGCAGAGATAAGCTTTTATAAACCAAGCTTGTACAACTCTTTTTAGACTTCTAACCGAGATCGCACTTGGAAGTAGAAGGCTGAGGGAGTTGATCTTAGAGACGGAAAGGTTAAAGCTTAGAGATCACTCTATCGGATAAAAAAAGATAAGAAGAGATGAGTGAGCAAGAATGTGAAAATCCATGCCTATTTATAGGATTTTTATGGGCAGAGTTCGGCCAAAATTCGGGTGAATATTTGAATTTTTTCGAACGTTAGAAACCACAAAAACTGGGATTTCATAACTGTCTGGATTTTCCAGGATTGCCAAGACCGAGTTCGGCTACCAAATATGGCTAGTTATTGGCATGTTTTGGAATAATTTTGGTTTGAATGGGTTGGACCTTTTTTGTAGATAGGCTTGTACCGTTTGAGTGGACAGGTTGGGTTTGTATTTGAGTGGACTTCATGTACCTAGTGCGACTCGATGTACATAATTCCTAGACTCAATAAAATATAAAATTACATATTTGACCAAGTACAACTTTCAAGCACCGCAGCATAGTTGAATCTTCATGTGAGTCATATTTGTGACATATCAAGACATGGTTTAGTTAACTATCAAAATCAAGTTGACTGAGACCGAGTGGGACAACAATATCCCCCATTTTGATAATTGACAAACTATGAATGATATAGCAAATAACTTTGAATAGCAAAGCTCCCCCGCAACGTGTGGAGCAATTTGATACAGCAGCGTGATGAGATGTCTTATTTGCACATATTTCTCTCCCGTTGTCATTTGATCGAAATGGCATGCTCCTCCGGAATGAGTGGAGTAATTTTTTTGACAAGGAGACACGAGAGTTAAAGTGCACGATAATAATAAATGACGTAAGAAATAACATTGCTTTATTGATCCATCTACTAAGTTCAAAAACCAAATACAATAATAAAGTGCAGTGAAATAGAGAGCAGTAGCGCCATCTAGACAACTTATTAAGCAGTAAGATCCAGCAGTAGGATCAATAACTCGAATAGGATCATAGAAAGCATCAATGGAATCCACATATCGCTGGACGTAGTAATCATCGATGCGATAGCTATGACGATTCGGGTTACGGATAATCGAAAATGGTCCGACAGGGTGCTGAGAAAGTGTACTGAATGTCAATCAAAGTGTTGCCAATAGCTTGTGTCTGGAGAGTCTAACGAAAGTCAAAAACTTTGAAACGATCATCTTCCTTTTCAAAACGGTCATGCAATAAGCTAAGGATGGAGTCCACGTAGTAGGTGTTCTGAAGTAGAAGGTGGAGATCCAGCAACATTAGTATTGGAGTTGGAGGATGAATTATAAGGTAGAAGGTTGGCTCATGTCGCCGAACTCTCGATTCAGAGGGATAGGTTCTCCAGTGAATAGGCAAGAATTATAAGATATGTCAAAGAAATTAAGTATAAGCGGTAAATACATGGCGTAGAGTAGTGGAGTCCTTTCTCGCGACAAGTTACCATTTGAGACATGATTGTTTGTGGAAAATTTAATGGTATAGAGTAACGCATGTGATATAAAAGGCCGACATTTCTAAATAAGAGACGTCATTAACGTCAGATCTCTTAGGGAGAAAAATAGAAAATAAGATACGATGCATTTCACAAAAATATGAATTAAGATAGCGAGCATGAAATCTTCCAGGTGAACAATTGTATGGAGCACAAAGAAGATTTTTGAAAGATTTCAAAGTTACGTTCAGTGTTCTAAATTTCGGCCTAGGCGGTGCCTAGGCACTAGGCAGCCGTCGTCCGCACCGATTTTGGCCTAGGCGGCGGTCCTAGGCGTTGTCGGGCCTAGGCGGACCTAAGCGGGCCTAGGCATATATGAAAATTCAAAAAACAAAAAAAATTACCGCTGTCGACAACGTCGCCGCCACCACCTACTGGCGCCGCCAACGACGCCGACGCCTGTCGCCACCGCCTGCTGCCACCGACGTGAGCCTCCCGACCTCCTGCTGCTCCTTCTTCTTGCTTCTTCTTCTTCTTCTTCTTTAGGGTTTCTAGGGTTTTGGCCATGGGAAATGGGGAGTCGGCCGTGGTGTGGTGTGCTGTGGAAGAGTGAATGCTACGCCCCGATTCCGAAGAATCGATAGTCGTCCCCCGGCGTGATGTCGTGCGAACCTAGGTTGCGATCGCACAAGACATAGTCATAAGGTTATCCGAAACACAACAACTAAGAGAGTACGCAAAGAAATTGAACAACACATTGAGGCAGAGAAACTTTTCATTTTATTGATAATAGACATCATTTACAAGACTATTACAATCATGCAGCGCGGACTTCACAAAATGACTCGATTGCAAAATGAACGCCGATGAGATAGTCGTTCAATACATACATCCCTCAATTTACATCAAAAGTATTCCAGCCACCTGGAATGGAGGGAAGCCGAGACATGTTTCTTGGACTGATGCAAAGAGTCTTCAAAAGTGGAGTAGCGAGAGTCTTCGACGCGCGGTCGAAACTTCAAAACACGAACGTCGCCTTGATTAGTTAGCAAGTTCCTCCGGATTCGCGTCACCTGCGGATAGCGAGGGTCAGTACGATCACATGTACTGGCAAGTGGCTAATTAAACCCAAGCTTCCATTTGTTCAAGTAGTTTTATAAAAACATGTTAGCCATTTTGTGATCTTTCTAGCCATCCTGATTGATTTGCATGTTAACATGTTAAGAGGCAAGCATTCGATAGGCAATAAAACATAACTTACGATACATCTTACTCGCGGCAGAACGTGCCGTTGCAGCGTAACTTACCATGTTCCTTCCCTGTCATATTTATAACGAACTTATCATTTATGTGCAAGTGTGGGTCACTGGCAATTCAAGCCATCCTGGACGTATAGTCTGGTCAAAACGGCGCCCCTTTCAGCATGGGTAGCTAGCCCCGCTGAAAGTCCCGAATGACCCGTGCTAGCATCCAGCACAGCTATCTTGCATTCCTCCTAGGCCGAAACGGTCCCGTGGCCTCGGGTTGCCGTTCGAGGAAGCGAAGCCTTGCGCGCAAGTTGTCCATGACCGTGCTTAAGTTAACAAGTTATTCAAGCACGTTTTATGGTATCGTTGGGACTATTATGTAATCGATTCATTTACTTGGTTTTGCAGAGCCTGGAATAATTCTCTCTTTTCTAGAACCTTATCTTTTCTGTTTTTGAGCATAGAACTTGCATTTTCCAAGTAAATCATTCTAATTCGATACAGTTATCTGAGTTCTTGTTTTTGAAACAGAGGGTCGAGGTGAAGGAGGTCAGCCACTCACATTAGTCTTTTGCTTCAGACGAGGGACTAGTTGGCTGCGCTTAGACGACGCATACGCGATCACCTGCAATCGCATAAGCAACTGATTAGAACACTGTGTTATTCAAGGGATTCGATATGAATGCGAAGTTCGAAAACGTAAGCCATGAAACCATCGAAAACATTCACGAAAACGCATTCACGAAAACCAAGCCAAAGCCAAATCAAGTGCGGCATGAAAAACCAAAACAACGGAAGATCTCTTCCGACTCAGCCGCAGAGCCAATCCTTGAGACGCAACCCGCTGAATATGGGACTTGATTCCGAAGAAGCCTTTCCATAACGAGAAAAGGATCTTAATTCAATCGTTCATGTTCGACCGATTCAATCGATCCCGACCTATCGGTCCCGACTGAATCGGTAGCGATTGTTCCTTTCTCGCACACCCCGTGGACGGAAACAGGACACGATGTAGGGACGGGGTACTACAGTGAACAAGGGAGAGAGAATGTGAGGAAGAGTTTAGGTTAAGAAGCGGATCCGGGTTGAAGACTTAAAGCCATCCACCTAAAAAAATGAAAAAAAAAAAGCAGAAACACAAGATTCGAAGAAATTACCTCAAGCCTCCATAACAAAGTCTTAAAGTCATCCACCTAGCCAACAGACCACGTAAAGCTTTCTGTCATATTAATACATACATACTTATGTAAGCTTACACGTATAAGAAAATAAAAAAATAGTTCGGTGCCTAGGCACCGCCTAGGCGCTAGGCAGCCCTCCGGTGCACCGATTCTGCCTAGCGAAATTTAGAACACTAGTTACGTTATCGGTAAATTAAACTTGCGTAATGCTAACTAAGGGTTCTCCTTCAGCAGGAATGCGTAGGATGTCGCCTAAGTCAGTTGCATCAAATTCAATATTAACGTCACGTACCCTTGAATTTTTTTTGCTATTTTCAAAAGACAAGTTGCAGTAAAACATGCGTATAACATTTATAAAATTACGAGTGCGAGTTGCAAATAGTTCTTCAAGTTGAAGATTTTGAAAAAAGAGAAAATGATTGTATTTGAGAAAATCAATGTAGTGCTTTAAACAAATAGGTCTACGAGAGAAATCATTGAACCATTCATTAGAATTGTCAAGAGACCGAAAGAGAAATCCATCAAATTCTCCAATATTTGGCATCATGGGAGAGAAAATGGAAGATAATAGAGATTCTTCAAAGGAGGCAAACCACCAAGTTAGGGTTTTGACAAAAATAGGGTTTTGAAGGCTTGGTTGGAGGATTTTCGTGGTTCTGTTCGAGATTCATGAAAAGGCATGAATAAATAACAGCAATAGCCCTAAGCTTGTGTGGGGTCGGCCAAATCTCAAAAGATGATAATATATGCATAACCGAGTTCAGTCCAAGTTCGGCTATGAATCGAGTACGGCCCGAGGTCGGTTGGCATATGAAGAATGATTTCTATTGTCAAGGTATTAGTTTTCTAGTTTTAAATAAAACATATGAGCTATGAATGCCAGACGGACTTTATCAAGTCATAAGTTACTGTAAGTACATACAATCTTAGAGTGAAGGGACTGGATCCCATCTAGCGGTAGTCCGAAGACACTTGACACCGTGTCGCTTAGGCTATTTACGCCTTTGTGACAGAAGGGCACTTTCGGCTTGTATCCAAAATAGTCATACTTTTAGCAACTTAGATTGATGTAAGAATTTAAGGCACCGTTATAGTCTTACATTTTGTCTGAATTAAGAAGTCCTAATTATTGACGGATAAAGTTGAATCGATCTTCAGCCAGAGGTTTAGTAAAGATGTATGTTAACTGATGTTCTGTGTCAACGAATTGTAAATATGTCCCCGTGTTGTTGATAACCTCTTAAGAAATGATGTCTAATTTCTATGTGCTTAGTACGTGAGTGACAAATTGGATTCTTAGTGAGACTAATGGTGCTAGTGTTATCACAAAATATAGGAATATTATTGTAGTGCAGATCAAAGTCTTCTAGGATTTGCTTCATCCACAAAATTTGTGCACAACAACGTCGTGCGGCGATGTACTCAGCCTCTGTTGTTGATAGGACGACAGAATTTCGCTTCTTACTAAACCAAGAGACTGGAGACTTTCCTAGAAAATGACATGTGCCACTAGTACTTTCCTGATCGACCTTGCATCCAGCAAAATTAGCATCCGAATAACCAATAATATCAAAGGACGTGGTTTTGGGATACCATAGACTAATCGTTAAAGTACCTTTAAGGTATCGGAATATACGCTTAACTGCGCAGATATGTGATTCATTATGATTAGCCTGATATATAGCACATAAACATACAGAGAACATAATATCTGGGCGAATAACAGTTAGGTACAACAAACTATCAATCATATCTCGACACTTACATATATCTGTAGGTTTGCGACTTTCGTCCAGGTCAAGCTTCGTTGATGCTGTCATCGAAGTTCCGATCGATTTGGCGTTGTCCATAACAAACTTCTTAAGTAACTCCTTTGTGTACTTAGTTTGATTAATAAATGTTATAATGTTTGCTCGATTTGTAACCCGAGGAAAAAGTTGAGTTCTCTCATCATACTTATTTCAAATTCTTACTGCATACACTTAGCAAACTCGTTACATAGCATCTCATTAGTGGATACAAATATGATGTCAACAAGATAAATTTGTACTAAAAGAATAGAATTAGCAAAAAAAATTATAAAAATGGTCGTATCAACTTTTCCTTTTGAGAAACCGTTTTCAAGCAGAAAAGAACTTAGGCGCTCGTACCAAGCACGTGGGACTTCTTTGAGTCTATATAGTGTCTTTCTTGGCTTGAATACGTGGTCATGATGTTTGGAATCTTCAAAATCGGAGGATTACTTAACAAAAACCTCTTCTTTGATAAAACCATTTAGAAAAGCACTTTTAACATCCATTTCAAATAATTTAAAAATACAAAAGCTAACAAAAGTACAAAGCATCCGAATAGATTCTAGTCGAACAACTGGAGCATGTCTCATTGTAGTCAATACTTTCTTCTTGGTTATAGCCATGAACTACGAGACGTGTCTTGTTACGTATGACTGAACCATTCTCATCTACTTCATTTTGGAACATCCATTTGGTGCCAATGATCGGATAATCATTTGGTTTAGGAACGAATTTCCAAACTTGATTACGATCAAATTGTTTTAGTTCCTCTTGCATAACAGAGATCCAAAATTTATCAGTAAAAGCCTCTCCTATATTCTTAGGTTCTAACTTAGAGAGGAAAACAACAATGGCAATGATATCTTTATTAGAAGAGCGAGTACTTACACCTTTGGATACATTACCTATTACTAATTTCTTTGGATGATCTGAAGAGAATCTCAGGCTCTTAGGCAGATCGTCCAGATGACTTGATGTACATGTATCCTTGGACTTGTCATTTGCTTGAATTACATCATCATCGTCACTTTCATGTGGTAGTTGCTGGTTGAGCTCATCGAATGTGATGTTGATTGACTCTTCAATGGTAAGCGATTGCTTGTTGAAAATCCGATAGCCTTTGCTTTTGGCGACATAACCTAGAAAAATACCTTCATCTGCCTTGTAGTCAAATTTTCCTAGATTATCTTTAGTATTAAGAATAAAGCATTTGTAGTCAAAAACTTTAGAATAACTTATATTAGGAGTTCTATCAAACCAAAGCTCATAGGATGTCTTCTTCGATATAGGTCGAATAAGCACTCTATTTAAAACATGACATAATGTATTTACAGCTTCATCCCAAAACATATTTCGGAAGATTGTACTGATTTAACATGACTCTAGCCATATCGTCAAGAGTTCTGTTCTTCCGCTCCACAACGCCATTTTGCTGAGGAGTTCCAGGACGGGAAAGTTCATGCGAAAAATAATTTTCTTTGCAAAAGTTTTTGAAATCAATATTTTCGAATTCGTCTCCATGATCACTTCGGATGCAAGTAATCATGAAGTCCTTTTCGTTTTGTGCCTTTTTTACAAAAAGCAACTCATAAATGTTTCGTTTTTATTTTCAAAAAAAAATTCCATGTGTATTTAGAAAAATCATCCACAATGACATATGCATAAAGCTTATCGCCAAGAATAGCGACCATGTTAGGTCCAAATAAGTCCATATATAGAAGTTGAAGGGGTCTAGAGGTAATTACAGAGTTTATTGACTTAAAGGAGAATTTTGTAGCTTTATTCTTTTCACAGTCGGAACATACCATATCCTTCTTAAAGGGAATAACTGTTAGACCTCTTACCAGTTTCTTTGTGACTAGTCTAAAGATGGTGTCCAATATTTGCATGTCCTAGTCACATGTGTCATAGCCAGTTGGCATTCTTGTTGGCATATAGGCATCTCCCTACATGGTTAGTATCTTTTGACAAATAAAAAATATAAATATTGTCTTCTCTTATATCTTCAAATATGATATTGTTGGTAGTTCTTTCATATATGGAACATTTTTCTTTTACGAAGTTAATGTCACAACGTGATCAGCAAGATGACTTATGCTGAGTAGATCATGTTTTAATTCCGTAACTAGACAAACGTACTTGACGACAGGATATGGAGGAATACCTACATTACCATTATCAATGATATAGCCCTTAAGGTTGTTACCGAAGGAAACGTATCCTTCATTTTTTATCGATAACGTTGCAAATAAGTTGGCGTCACCGGTCATATGTCGTGAGCAGCCGCTATCGAGAATCCACTTGCTCCTAGCATGCGAAGGAGATTCCACCTACAAAACAAGTTGTAGATATAACCTTTGGTACCCATTCTCTCGTGGGTCATGTTGTGTTAGTTTTTAGTACCATGCATAAACATTTGTATCTAGCAACTTTCAAGTTATACAAAATCTAGAAGTATGTCCTTTTCTTCTGCATTAGTGACATATGACAAAGTTGTTGGTGCTAGGTGCAGAATGATAGATATGTTTATGTGAAGTCGTGTTCTGTGATTTACGAGGATATCTATAGTAAAATACGTTATGTGTGGCACGGTGTGTTGTGATTTACATGCATAGTGATGGGATTTGGATTGGTGTGTTCTGTATGCATGATGATGAGATCTATTATCCTTTCTTGGATAAGTCTTATTGTGCGTGCTTACTTGCTTGGCTACGTGTCTCGTGTTAGGTTGGATAATAGGTTGTTCAACCATTTTACCCAATCTAGTCTCTAATCTTTTAGAGGTAGCACATATTTCATCATACTTTGTAGTTAAAGCATCTATTATAAGAGTAGCTATACGATACTTCTTTCCGGATTCGACTTCCTCCTTGAGTTTAGTACTCTCTTGAGATCTCTTGTCAGTGCAATCAAGAGCCTCACGAAAACTAAGCTAAAGTTTGGATATCTTGTCAATGATTATTACAAGAAGACGTATCATTAACTTCTCCTAGTAGAGTAGTAAGTTTTTCAATCTCGGTCTTACAAGATTGAATACCTTTCTTGGCATGCTTGAACTTACTATTGAGCTTTTTATATTCCTCTAGATCATTGAAGGCATCACCTAATTCATCAAAAGTGAAATTATCAAAGTTGGTTTTATTTGATACCTGATCAGTTAGTGTCATGAAGCAGAGGTTTGTGGAGTCTCGAGTCTTTTCTTCTTCTTCTTCAGACTCACTTGCTTCGCTCTCATGCCAGATGTTTGTGTTAGCATAATTTCTTGATGAAGTTCTTCTGGACGGACGATTACTTCGGCTTCCTTTCCTTATCATCGGGCATTCCTATTTATGTGGCCAGGTTTCTTGCAGTTATAGCACATTGACTCTTCATCAGTGTTGTCGTTTGACTCCTTATTTGATTTCTCAATTTTTAGAAATTTTCTGAAATTTCTAGTCATCAGGGCAACATCATCTTCTTGAGAGTCATCATCGTCATAGTCATAGTTGGAGGCTTTCTTGTGATGATGTGCCTTGAGTATAATCGTCTTTTCCTTTGGTGCGGGCTCTTCAAATTTCTTGAGATATAGCTCGTGAGTCATGAGCTTCCATAAGCGTCTCAAGGGTCAATATTGTCAAATTACTCCCTTTGACGATTGTTGTGGCCTTGGAATTCCAGTTCTTGGTGAGTCCTCTGAGTAACTTTCGAGTCCTTGGGATTCCAGTTCTTGGTGAGTCCACTGAGTACCTTTCGAGTCTTCTCGTGGTTGTTGTACTCCTTGCCAAGAGAAGATAGAGAGTTGACGATGTCTAGGAACCGTGTGAACATCTAAATCATCGTCTCATTCTGTTTCAACTTGAATGCTTCGTATTCTTGTGTTAGACGACTGATCTTTGATTCTTTTACTTACGTGGTTCCTTCATGAGTTACCTCAAGAAGCTTCCATACTTCGTGTGAATTAGTACAAATAGAGGCCATGTTGAATTCAGTTCTGTCTAAAGCACAAAATAATGCGTTAATAGCTTTAGCATCAAGACTGGCGTGTTTCTTTTGTGTTTGTGTATTTATCATGGGGCTTCTCAATAAGGTTGACATCTATTAATATTCTAGGTGACTTGTGATATCCATCTATCACTACAGACCACATATCAAAATCAAGAGACTTCAAGTAGAAGCTCATAAGTGTCTTCCGGTATGTATAGTTGGCACCGTCAAATAGGGATGGCATATTTGTCGACTGTCCTTCACCATTGTTGGTGTGGATAGATCCAATAGTTGCCATAACTCTTAGGGATGTTAGTCCGGTAATAAGGGATCTAGCTCTGATACCAATTGAGAGACCGATAGACAACTCTAGAGGGGGGTGAATAAAGTGCATCAAAAATATCTATCCAATTAAAATAGTCTAACTAAAGGCAGTGACCAACTGTATGAAAATATATGAAAAACAAGTATTGAAAGCAGCAGAGTTTAAAGAGCAAACGAAAACACTGAAATTTTATCCTGGTTTTTCTTTGAGAGGACTAGTCCGCACCCGAGAACTCGTGCTCGGAGTTGAATCCACTATAGTCACAATAGTGAAACACAAGCTTTGAATCCGAAGCGCTTGTAGCTCCTACAACTTGTGCTTTTATTTGAAGCGCACAACGACTTCAACAACACAGAACTTTAATTCGAAGAACTCGCGACTTCAGTAGCAGAGATAAGCTTTTATAAACCAAGCTTGTACAACTCTTTTCAGACTTCTAACCGAGATCGTACTTGGAACTAGAAGGCTGAGGAAGTTTATCTTGGAGATGGAAAGGTTAAAGCTCAGAGATCAGTCTATAGGATAAGAAAGATGAGAAGAGATGAGTGAGTGAGTAAGAATGTGAAAATCCATGCCTATTTATAGGATTTTTATGGACAGAGTTCGGCCAGAATTCGAGTGGAACGTTAGAAACCACAAAATCTGGGATTTCACAACTGTCTGGATTTTCCAAGATTTCCACAACCGTGTTCTGTCCGAGTTCGGTTACCAAGTATGGTATAGTTATTGGCCTGTTTTGGAATTATTTTGGTTTGAATGGGTTAGATTTTTTGTAGATGGGCTTGTACTGTTTGAGTGGACATGTTGGGTTTGTATTTGAGTGTACTTCAGGTACCAAGTACAACTCGATGTACATAAGTCTAGATTCAATAAAATATAAAATTATATATTTGACCAAGTACAACTTTCAAGCACCGCAACATAGTTGAATATTTATGTGAGTCATATTTGCGACATATCGAGACATGGTTTAGTTAACTATGAAAATCAAGTTGATTGAGACCGAATGGGCTAACATAATCTCCAAGTATTGCCCATTGTTCAGTTGGATTCCTTGGAATCGGCAGAGTGGCACTTGGGAAGCTGCCTGATGGTTCATGCAGGAAGAGGAGAAGGTTTGATTTTAATATCAGAGTATGGCTGCTTCTTCATAGAATGTACTATGCATTTCTAGTAAACAATATGAGAATAGAAGGATATGGGGTTAATGGGGACATTCGTATGTGTTCCTTTGCATATTGCAACCATAATTTCTGGGCATCAATGTCCAAGGTTATCTTGCTGGCCCTCCTCAAATAGAAAACTGGAGAGAAATGTTATATATCTAGAAAATGTCTCAAATGCATGTGGATTATTGTGTATTTACTATTTAGTTATTTGACAGAATGGCTTTTAGTGCTCTTCTTTTGCTTTGTTTTTTCTTTTCTTTTTGACTTGTTAAGAGTAAGTGAAGCTGGATTTGGAACATGAATTGTAGATCTCTTCTACATTTTATGCTCTGAATATATGAAGACCATATATTAATCATATTAGTATCTAAATAGCTTCTATGGTAGACTTTTTAAAAGAAAAACCAAATTGATTCTCAAAAACCAATAGTCTTTTGTCAATCTTTGCTCTGTTCTCTCTATGTAATTTTATATTCTCCATTGTACTTACAAATAAATATCAATATAACGCAACATTTATCAGGCTTTCTATCTTTATGATGTCATCGTATGTTGCTTAATCTCACAATATCCTGGAGCATTGTTTGCTCAATCACAGATTTTGATGATCAGCTAATCCAGTAAAGAAGTATTGACAAGTGTGAGGGGAGTTTGTAATTGCAGTGTGTCACGATACCATGGGACAGAGACAATACAAAGTGGATAAACATGAGTGCCGATATAAAGTGAAGTTTCCTACGCCAAAGTCTCGAGAAGAAACACTGGAGCATGAAGAAGCATCAACACAAAGTGGATAAACATGAGTGCCGATATAAAGTGAAGTTTCCTACGCCAAAGTCTCGAGAAGACACACTGGAGCATGAAGAAGCATCAACACAAAAAGGCAACCAATGGCTTATACACTTTGATTATTGGAGTATCAAAAGGTTACATCTATCTACCCAGCAACACAAATGGTTTCCACACTCCAAAAGCATCACAATAATATTTCTTGAGTCTTTTGTTTTGGAGTGATTTATGTAAAACGAGAGGTAGTAGAATGTGGTGGTACACATTATGCTAAAAAGGAGTAAACAAAACAATTAGGTCAGCATTCCTCTTAATAACTTGATATCACATTAGCAAAATTATAACTTAGAGATTGAGGCCATATGTTATATTAACATAACAGAGTGTGATACCTCGCAACATTTTTCCTTTTTTGATTTGCTTTACCATCTTCAAATTCAGAATTTTAAAATTAACAGTAATAGCAGTTCCTGATGGACTAAACTATTTCTGATGTATCTAATTCTTCTACATCATTCACATTGAACAAATTGCAATCATGACTCTGCCAAAATCTCTTTGATAAAGTCAGCCTTAACTTTTAGATAGCTATATCAAAGTCAAAACTCCTGTCCTTGCTCTTAGCAAAAACCATATAGATATCTTTTCCCATTCCTTATTCTCTAACTCCATTGTAAAACCATCTTATGGATTTATCTTCACTAAACTTTGTTCTTTTTCTTTGCATTTAAATACTTTCAACATTCACGCTTTTGCAGGTTGCTCACTCGTACTATTTTTATTAGCAAATCACTGGCATGAACCTTCAAGCATTTGCCGTCAACTACTTTGAGTTAACCTTCATTCACATTTCCTGACCACATACAAAACATGTTACTAATTTAGGAAACGACTTCAACCCTGAAAAAAAAATCCCAATCTATTTCTTTATCCCATTCCCTAAAGCTCAAAAAGAGTTCAAGGAAAAAAATGCTAATAAAAATACATGTAGCAGCCTGCAAACGCCTGAAAATTGAAGGTTTTTAAATGCAAATTAGCCATTATTTCTTTTTGCCTCTCATTGCTTTCAGAGTAAACAATATTCTACATTCAAGTCCCACCTATATTTCTCAATTTCTTATTTATTTTGGTTCTTCTCTTCCACTTCTTCATAAAAAGGCTAATGCCTTCACTCTACATTATGTGGACAAGCTCTCTTCCGATATAGTCTTAAATCATTGCATGCTATCCTATTTATATTCCTCGGAAGGGAAATTCTGTTTGCATAATTACCAAAAATTAATATATATTAATATAATCATCAAACTAAATGTCATAATTAACTTCCTAATGTCTTCACTTTTATCTTTACCATATTTGTCCTACCGAATATGGAAGCTTTAATACTTGAGAAAAACTATAATTTGTCAACAAATTTCCTAGTTTAATATCTTTATAATTTCTAAATTTAAATCTACAGTCATTTGTTGTTGACAAAATCCAAAATGCATCTCATTTGCCTAGATTGCTAGTATATATGAAATGCAAAACAGTAGGTTCCTTTTATACCATGTCATATAACACATGCATACCCAGTGGAATTTTATAGAACACCATGTCATTTCCAACTTACCCAATTAGGTCAATAAATGTTAATGGGCAGATGGGAACAGGTGGGAATTCACTCATAAATGGAAGTTCGGTTACATTCAACCGAAGGAGAAAAAAAAGAATTTGAGTTGCGACATTTCAGCATTCCTCATTATATAAAACAACGCAAATTGGCAAGATTTTTACTTCCATAAATTTCAAATCACATGTAATTCCAATTTGATCCAAACATATCATTCGCTAAAGGTGATTTGTGAATATCTGTAGATCGGATAACATAAGTACACAAGCGATCAATAGTGAAAGCATAGGGTTGTGATCCATTACCTTCGTCAAGTGACGGGCCTCAGTGGATCTTTGTAAGCTTCACTTGACCTACTCTCAGTATTGAAGGGGCTACTCGAGCACTCCTCATTATATAAAACAACACAAATTGGCAAGATTTTTACTTACATAAATTTCAAATCACATGTAATTCCAATTTGATCCAAACATATCTTTCGCTGAAGGTGATTTGTGAATATTTGTAGATCAGATAACATAAGTACACAAGCGATCAATAGTGAAAGCATAGGGTTGTGATCCATTACCTTCGTCAAGTGACGAACCTCAGTGGATCTTTGTAAGCTTCACTTGACCTACTCTCAGTATTGAAGGGGCTACTCAAGCACCCTCTTGAGTCTAGCACACGAGATAGCTGCCAAAATTAGAGAGAACACACGGGGGAGAGAAGAAAGGTGGCTAGGATTTGGGGGTCAATAGAATACTTCGAAGGAAACCCTTATATGTTCTATATATAGGCATTGGGTCCTAGTTCAATTCGGAAACCCTAACTAACCAGCTTGTTATATTATTTATAAATAATAATAAAAATTCAATAAACTATTTGGCAAGAAATACTTATATTTCTACCCACAAAATGTTGGTGGGTCTTAGGCCAGCCTAATTTTAGTCTTGAGGCCACTACCTAGGCTTTTTGCTCCTCGTTGTCTCGCACCACCTTAACAAGCTTGGAATAGGGTCACCCACAACTCAGTAACAAGGCCAGGGCTAGGCCAAACCCAATAATTTGGATGCCAAAAAAGATGGTTCAAATAAATGGTCAAACTACAAATAAGTTAGACAAAAATGACCACATTTATATATGTCAATGCAGGTTACTTTCTTTTAGTTAAATTTTTAATCTCCAAAATTATTTAACCTTGGATAAAAACGAGGACGTTACGACTAGCTTACGGATTACTAGAGGAAATACTACACTATTTTACATCGATGTACACTTCCATCAATGATTAACATTAAGTTGTTACCTGTTTGATTAACATTAAGCTCTTACATGTTTACTAGCTATGGATGAAATACTAAGCATATTTAGGATGAAGTTTAGGATGAAGTTTCATGGTGTATATTGTTTGCTAATGATATTCTACTAATTGATGAGAGTAAAGAAGGCTCAATTGCTTCGGTGGTACTCCAAGTTATACCCTATTAACAATAAAGTACCTAATGTATTATTCCTTACTTAAAAGTAACACACGTTATAATTAAGGTGTATCACAGTCCCTGTACCAACTTTCCGTCAAGTTGCTAACGGAAATGGGCTCAATTACTTCGGTGGTACTCCAAGTTATACCCTATTAACAATAAAGTATCTAATGTATTCACAACCGGAATTTTTCCTCTACACGTATTGAAGAAAGAAATTACAATTGTAAGTTACACAATAATAGCAAAAAATAATAATTAATTTATATTAATGTACAAAGAAAAGTATGTTTCACTTACACTAGTAGATAATGGACAACAGTAGAATTTTTTACCGAAGCTCCTAGGCACCTTTGATGTTCGTATTTTGCAAAATCCGGCTTCGCAAAGACATAACCGAAGTTCATCAGTCCAACACCAAAAATCACATCCTACCTCCTTTGCACATTTTAAAAATTGGTGCCCACGATTCCAAGGTGTATTTGCAGTGAATAATTTGCACAGAGAAGTTCCTTCGCAATAACATGGGATCTTCGCAAGATCCCATTCCATTTCACTTGTTTCATTTGCTGCAATTTTGTCAGCATAAACATTTTAGGATCGGCTCTTCTTTTATTTTAGGGTTTCCACAATAAATTATTGCATGGTTTACACAATAAATTACTTTAGGGTTTCCATAATAATAACTACTGGTTAGGGTTTTCCTCTAATGTTGCTCTACTCTACTTCGAGGTTTTTCAAATTTTAGTGTTTCGGTAATAAAGAGAAACAAAATGAGATTCGAAAATGACGGAAAGTTGATACATGGACTGTAATACACCTTAATTATAACGTGTGTTACTTTTAAGTAAGGAATAATACATTAGGTACTTTATTGTTAATAGGGTATAACTTGGAGTACCACCGAAGTAATTGAGCCCATTTCCGTTAGCAACTTGACGAAAAGTTGGTACAGGGACTGTGATATACCTTAATTATAACGTGTGTTACTTTTAAGTAAGGAATAATACATTAGGTACTTTATTGTTAATAGGGTATAACTTAGAGTACCACCGAAGCAATTGAGCCGAGTAAAGAAGGATTAGACTATAAAATAAAATTTTAGGAAAAATCTTTATAATCTAAGGATTTAAAATTAGATGAAAACAGAGTATATGAAATACAACTACAACCGAAGGGCCAAAAGAATTAAATGAGGCAGTACACATACACATTCATGGACAAGAGAAAGCTAGCCATTCATCACAATGTAGAGATTGAGAAGGATGTCGTATGTGGGAATTAAAACATGACGATCGAAATAAAAAAGAGCAACTTTGGATTGCAATATACCGTTGAAGTTGAAGAAAGAAAAAATCTATAATGCAGCTATAAAATCAGCCATCTTTCCGGATCATATTGTTGGACAATTAAAAACATGTCCAAAGAACGAGTGAAGTTGAAATGAGAATGCTAATATGGGTGAGTGAGAATACATTGAATTACAGGATAAGCAATTAATGTATTCTTCGAAAGTTGGAGATGACACCAATTAAGGATAAGACTAAAGATCATCTCATGTGGTTGAGAAATGTGCAATGTTGATTAATGGATGCACGTATTAGGTGGATCAAGAAGATACTAGTCAAAAGGGCTCATATATTAGTCAAAAGAGCTCGTAAAACTGGAGTAGGCCAAAACGAACTTGATTGAGGTTGTAACAAAGGCTTCTCTTTTTTGTTAATGTTGAAGAGGATATGGCCCTTAAGTAACACGGCTGAATGAAAGAAAAGGATTCAAATTGTTGACCCAAAAAATTTGAGATAAAAGCTTCGTTGTAGTTGTTGTAGAATCACTTTAGCTCTTTTATAGTTTCTTCGAGTTTACCTTTTCTCACATCCAATGTACAACTTATTTCTAGTCCATGAGTTAGTTTCACAATCTTTGCACCATAAGCTACACCAAAAGTTGAATTCAGGGTGTGCAAGATCTTTAGGTTCTCAATGTGATTCACAACGTGCATGGATCTAGCATGTAATAAATGCATACAATCTAAAATCTGTAGCATGCATGTAACAAAGCATACAGAAATTCAAAAATAGCATACTGGATGTTTTCGTAGCCAGTTTTAGTTTCCTTTTTAGCATATGTTTCTATAAACCACGCATCTGCCAATGGTGTATTCATATATTAGACCGTTCAGAATATAAAAGAGTTGCAAACTAGAAGTATCTTCAACCACAATGCAAGAGAAGTATAACCACTTCCTTTGTCCAAAAAAAACATGGAACCACAAAAGGGTGAACTTTAATACAACCAAGATACTCAAAAAACAATAATAATCCAATATGAAATTAGTGAAGAGTAATGCAACCTTGTGGATTTTGCTTAACCATTTAAACCAATGAAGAAACAAAAAGAGGAAGGAAAAACAAAATGGAAGGACCAACAAGGAACGTGAACTACTACACCTCGAGATCCATTTGTCATCTATTATCTGAATCAAGTAGAAGCATTGCAGGCCATGCAAGCATTTGCTTCCAACTCTAGAGGTGTATTAATTTCAGGCTAAATTACCTTAATGACATCACAACTATAGTGTTGGGACATTTTTTGCACCTTAACTTTCCATTATTCGATTTTGACATCCCAACTTTATAAATTGCTCTTTTGAAGCACCTTTCGTCAACTTTGAAGCACATCGAGACCACTTCAAAAGCATATCGTGTGGTACAAAAGCGCAATTTAAATACTTGTATTGCCGTATGTTCTTTTAAAGTGGTCCAGGTGTGCTTTAAAATTGACGAAAGGTGGTTCAAAAGAGCAATTTATAAAATTGGGGTACGAAAATTGGTCAGTGAAAATTTAAGACACCAAAAACGCTCGAGCGCTATAGTTGGGGTGCCATTAGAATAATTTATCGTTAATTTCAGAATTCAACAGGTGTTGGTGCAAGAATCTAGAGGAATAGCAAACACGGATGAGAATCACATAAGGGAGGGTAAAGTGCATTTAAACCCTCCTTAGATACACGAAAATGCAAATAAAGACTCGTTGATCCGAAAAAATCCAACAAGATACGAAAATGCTCAAATCACCCCCTCCGCTAACTTTTCTGTTAACGGGTGTTAAAATGGGGTTGTTTTGACCATTTTACCCCTGGGCTATCTAATATTAACTTGCTAAAAACGGTTAGTTCTAAAATTATTTTGTTAAAAACGGTTACACAAAAATACTTGCTAAAAAGTGGATAAATATTAACAAAGAAAAAATGATCTTTGTTAGTAAAATTATTTATTAAAATTATTTTAATTAATATTAACTTGTTAAAAACGGTTAGTTCAGTCAAAAAAGTGGATAAATATTATTTAAAATTATTTTGTCATAAATTATTTTTTATTTAACAAATATATATATTTTTTTGGGAAAAACAAAACTGATAAATACAAAAAAAAATCAATTCTTAAAAAATAGAAATGATGAAAAAACTGGAAAAAAAAATACCAAATAAAAAACAAAAAAATACTATTAAAATATGGAAAAAAATAAAAAATAGACAAAATATTCCAAAAAACCAAAAAATAAGGATAAATCTTAAACAATGAAAAAAGACAAAAACAAAAACTATACAAATTTGAAAATAAAAGTCACTCTTAAAAAACTAGAAAAGATTATTAAAAAGATGAAAAAAAAATATATGAAATAAGAACTAAAAAAATGGAAACAAAAAAAATATTAAAAAGATTATTAAACAAAAATCAATTCTCATGCTTGACGTCATTTTCGAAAATAAATGTTTATAATCTAAATAGTAGGTTTTCATCTTAAATTTTTTCTGGAAAAAAAATAAATCTTTTAACAAATGTCCGGTTAGTCTTGAACTTGTATCGTAATTATTTATTAGTCATGACTATTATCGTAATTATTTATTTATTAATTCTAGAAAAGATTATTAAAAAGATGAAAAAAAAATGAAATAAGAACTAAAAAAATGGAAACAAAAAACAAAATATTAAAAAGATTATTAAACAAAAATCAATTCTCATGCTTGACGTCATTTTCGAAAATAAATGTTTATAATCTAAATAATAGGTTTTCATCTTAAATTTTTTCTGGAAAAAAAAAATCTTTTAACAAATGTCCGGTTAGTCCTGAACTTGTATCGTAATTATTTATTAGTCATGACTATTATCGTAATTATTTATTTATTAATTCTAGAAAAGATTATTAAAAAGATGAAAAAAAAAATGAAATAAGAACTAAAAAAATGGAAACAAAAAACAAAATATTAAAAAGATTATTAAACAAAAATCAATTCTCATGCTTGACGTCATTTTCGAAAATAAATGTTTATAATCTAAATAGTAGGTTTTCATCTTAAATTTTTTCTGGAAAAAAAAAATCTTTTAACAAATGTCCGGTTAGTCCTGAACTTGTATCGTAATTATTTATTAGTCATGACTATTATCGTAATTATTTATTTATTAATTCTAGAAAAGATTATTAAAAAGATGAAAAAAAAAATGAAATAAGAACTAAAAAAATGGAAACAAAAAACAAAATATTAAAAAGATTATTAAACAAAAATCAATTCTCATGCTTGACGTCATTTTCGAAAATAAATGTTTATAATCTAAATAGTAGGTTTTCATCTTAAATTTTTTCTGGAAAAAAAAATCTTTTAACAAATGTCCGGTTAGTCCTGAACTTGTATCGTAATTATTTATTAGTCATGACTATTATCGTAATTATTTATTTATTAATTCTAGAAAAGATTATTAAAAAGATGAAAAAAAAATGAAATAAGAACTAAAAAAATGGAAACAAAAAACAAAATATTAAAAAGATTATTAAACAAAAATCAATTCTCATGCTTGACGTCATTTTCGAAAATAAATGTTTATAATCTAAATAGTAGGTTTTCATCTTAAATTTTTTCTGGAAAAAAAAAATCTTTTAACAAATGTCCGGTTAGTCCTGAACTTGTATCGTAATTATTTATTAGTCATGACTATTATCGTAATTATTTATTTATTAATTCTAACTGAAATTGTAAATCTTGGTACAAATTTATTTTCATCACATGTATTACTTAAACAAAAAACTTAAATATTACTAAACGTGTCAAAAAGCTTCAAACATTAAATGAGAGCAAATAAGTAAAAAAAAAGAGAATATAAAAAAAATTTGCAGTTGGATTTGAGATCTGTAGGTAAGAAAAAGCTTCAATATATTAAATGAGAGCAAATAAGTAAAAAAAAAAGAAATATAAAAAATATATATTATTTTTCCTTCCAACCAACCGGTCAAAAAATAGAAAATATAAAGTTTAGGTTTTATGTTTCAAACAAACATTGTCTTATATATAGAGAGAATAAAAGAGAGCCAACAGCCAAATGTAAGCATTAGGGGTATTTTGGGAAGTGAATTTTTTTTTTTTAATTCAAAATATGGGCTCTAACGGCTGTTCTAACGTCAATTTGACGGAAAGGGGCATTCCGAGCAAAACGGTTTTGCGGGAGGTGCAAACTGCTTAAGTTTTCTAAAAGGTCTTATTTTGCGAACGAGGCAACTCTAAGGAGGGTTTAAATGCACTTTACCCCATAAGGGACGACAGTTACGCACCCAATAAATGCTGTCGAAGATCCAAACCCATGGCTCTTGCACCCACATCCCTCATCAACACTCTAGAATCTCGGTGCAGTGACAGTGACTTTAACATGGTATCAGAGATTCAGAGAAACCCGGGCTCAATTTCTCTGGCATGCGTTTCTAAGCGGAGTTTACAACAACAACAACAAAAGTATACCACCCGACCTAAGAGAACTATGTAGGGCTGAGGCAATTTTGGTATGCCACGACGGCTGACAGTAGTAAGACAGGCTAGTATTTTTATTTTATTTTTTGCAGTCAAATCACCAAACACATCGAGTGCAAGAAAAATCCTCACAACACGAAACAGTCAAACGTACGATCCGAAACCTAAAATCTCAGACCACGCGAACTGCGTTGCTGCGCGGACACGGATGCGACACGGCGACACCTATCTTGGTGTGTCGTAGCGTATTTGGAGTGTCCGGGTTGTGTACGACACGACTTCCGCCCGGGTGATTGTAGCAGTAACAGTTAATGGTAACGACAGAAAATTTTGAAACGTGAAAAAAGTGTAACCTCCTAATTGACGACGACGACGACGACGACCAGTGCTAGATTGACACATCGTGTCCGTCCCACGGACAGTACAACGACTTCGGCGAGGGATTGGAGGATGGACAGGAGCGGAGGAGCTCCGGCGGAGGATGAGCAGTGGTTCCATTCTTCTTCTTCTTCCTCTTCTTCTTGTTTTGGTGGTGGTGATGTAATTTTTGATATGCTCATTCTTTGCAGATTGTGATGGATTTTCTGGGCCAGTTTCCTCTTTGGCCGCCTCTTGTCTTGTCCTCCGTTTCCGTTTGAAACGGGCGTTTGCCGTTTCTGCTTGGAAATTATAGAATGATGAATAATGCCAAGTCTACTACCAAATACTTACAACCCACTTACAACCACTCACCCATTTGCTGACATGTGGGCCATGTCAGCAAAGGGTGAAAGTTGCAAGAAGGTTGTAAGCATTTGATTGTAACTGTAGCACTCCTAGAATGATATTGTAGGACTTGTTGGTACGACTATAACGGAAATTTGCATACACAGTATTAAAATTTAATAAAATTATGCATACACAAAGTTTCGACAAATTATCAAAAAGAACCAAAAGGGTCTTTTCGTTGGACAATTTTCTAAACCAAATAATCAATAAACAGGCTCTTTTTGACACACACACAAAAATCCAACGAATGTTTTCTTACGATTTTTTTAAGGGGTCACACATTCAGTCCAAAGGCCACACATTCAAGGTGTGATTCGGATCGGATCGGATCGGGTCGATCTGCGGCCCACAACGGCGGGCTGTCGGTTTGTTTAGATGGAGCTCAGCTCAGCCCAATGACCTGGTTTGGGTAGGGCTGGGCCGGGCCGGTTCGGTTCAGTGGACGGGCCGAGCTTCGGGCTCGGGTGAGCCGGTTCAGCGGGGGCCGGGCCGGGCCGCCAATTTATTTTATTTTTTTCATTTAATTTTCTTGTTTTCTTTTAAGTTTTTTTGTTTTTTCTTTTGTTATTTTATTTTATTTAAAGTGTTTTTGTTTTCAATTTTATGTTCTTTTGTTTTCTTTTATTTTATTTTAAGTTTATTTTGTTATTTTGTTCTTTTTAGTTTCTTTGTTTCTTTCTAAGTTTTAATTTTATGTTTTAAATTTTCTTTTTCTTTTTCCTCCTCCTTTATTCGGGCTTGGGACCGACAATGCAAGCTTTGTTTGTCATAAGGCAGAGTTTAAAAAATTTGTTTTAAGTTTGTGTTTTTTTTTTGTTTTAAGGTTTTTTTTGTTTTGCTTTAAGTTTGTGTTTTTTTTTTTGTTTTTTGTTTTAAGATTTTTTTTTTTAATTTCTTTCTTTTGTTTTCGTTCTAAGTTTTTTCTTCTTCTTTTTGTTTTAAGTTTGTGTTTTTTTTTAAGTTTATTGTTTTTGTTTTTTTTTTTCGTTTTTTTTTTAAGTTTTCTTTTTTTGTTTTGTTTTAAGTTTCTTTCTTTCTTTATATTTTCTTTTGTTTTTTGTTTTTGTTTTTAGTTTTTTTGCTTTTTTTTCGTTTCTTTTGTTTTGTATGTTTATTAATTCATACCTTTGAGTCATTCTTCTTCCTCGGTTCCGAAAGCTTCATCCATTGTAAGCGATTCAAAGTCCAGCTCATTGATGTCAGCATCTTATCTCTTTGATTTTGGATTCTTTTCTCGGCTTGAATCCAATCTTGAACACATACACAAGATTCCAAGATATTTGGCTTCAACCGGCTCATCTTCATGCACAAAGATCCTTAATCCTGCACTAAAACATGACTCTGATGTTACCGTGGACACCGGAACTATTAGTAGATCACGTGCTATAGTAGAAAGTACAGAAAATCTTTTGTCATATTTTTTCCACCATTCTAAAATGGTGAAGAGATTTGAAGATTCATCTTCTTCTTCTTCATAAGAACTTAGATATAAAGACCACTCTTGAGTGGGTTGGGAAGAGTGTTTTTGTTTCTTCCTTTGTAGTATACGACTGGCGTGTGATAACTTAGACGCCAAGCTAGAGCTACTACTAGTACCCACTTGAGTTGGTCAGGTCGACACAACTTTGTCTATGTAACGTCCCAGTCCCAAAATACGTAGGACTAGGAACGTAGACATGTCAGCTGTATTCATACGAAGTACATAGGCTTCGTATGGATACATAAGCTGTAAAATGCAGTAGATCCATAACTAATCTCATCCACACAAAGTAAAATGAATAAAAGATATCATAAAATGATAATGAATTGTCTTGATACAATATGTTGGGCGGAGACAAATCCACTACCAACGATGAAAAGAAATACATAACAAAAGAAAGATTTTTGGCGAGTGAAGCGAAGACGATCCAAGCGCAATCATCCTCGAAGAAATAGCGATGATCACGGGTAGAGCTAGAACACCTGCGAAAGACAATAGCACACACCTGGCGAGATAACCAGGTCCTCAGAGGGACGTAACAAGACACATAATATCATGCCATAAACTGAATAAAGTTAGTTCAACATAAAAGTATATGTGACTACACAAATAAAGGTCCTTAACCTTTCTAGGTGAAAATGCAATTTAAAGACAACGTTCCACACAAAGGCTCTCGAAGCTAGAAACACGGCACGTTAGCGTTTCAACCAAGGCACTAGTGGCGTCTAGAGAAAAGTAAATGCACGGCCCATTAGCACTCGAGCGAGAACTAAGGGCATCTAGAGAAAAAAATGCACGGCCACTAGCTCTTGGGTGAGTCACTAACGGCAGCTAGAGGAAAGTAAATGCACGGCCCATTAGCACTCGACTGAGTCACTAAGGGCATCTAGAGAAAAGTAAATAAGTGAAAGCCCCTGCGCCTAATAACTGTCTTCACCCTCCCCATGCACTACTCGTGCTGAATCCACATCACGACATTCCTAATAACTGCTAAGTCGCTAAGTCTTCTAGACAACCATAACTATTTAGCAGTTATTGCCTATCGCACGGCATGTGCGCACCGATGGCCAGTCGATACGTACGTCCGAGATCTATATGAGACTCGTGACTCATGATACACAAGTGTCGGGCCAATGAATGCGACACAAACAAAGGTGGTCCCTTAACTCTAAGCCATATGCAACTAAAATATAATGATTTGCAAGTAAAATTTATATTTTCTAGAATAAGTAAAAAACATGCATGATATTGAGCAAGGAATTAAACAGTAAAGGCAAGGTGTCTTGCCTGGTAGGATGCCTGGTGTGCTGCGAAGATCAATGTGGCATGAACTGCGACTTCGGTACAACAACTATACATGGTGACCTCGGATGGTGGCACGGACATTTCTATTGGGTCCAGAAGGGTCAAATTAGTTAGGGTTGATATGAGGACGCACCAAATTTGTAAGGGACGAGGATTATGGCTAGTCGAGATGAGAGACGATAATTGAAGGAAATTTGTAGGAAGTAGATATATATTATTTTAGGAACTATTTATAATACTTTGGAAAAATATATTTTATTAGTTAAAATAATTTCTAGGAAAAATACTTTGAAAAATCATATATCGTTTTTAGACTAAAAAATTTCTAACTTCATAAAAATAGGATTGATAGAAACATTTTATTGGTTAAAATATTTCAGAATAATACTAGAAATTTACAAAAATTATTTTAGGACTTCTATAACAAAAATAAACATATGGAAGCCAACTTTTTATAACCTATATAATTTGAAAATTATTTTACCCTATAAATTTTTATTTGAATATACACCCCCTCTTAATAACTTAAGAGTGCTCTAAAAAAACAATAATACTAATAATAATAATAATAATAATAATAATAATAATAAGAGTTTACAAGAAAGCTAATAATACAATAATAATGGTAATAATAATAATAATAATAATAATAATAATAATAATAATAATAATAATAATAATAATAAAAGTAATATAAAATAATAAAAGAAAAAAATAAAAAAATAAAAATAAAAAACACTCTGTTGGTTCTCCTCGAGAGAACCAACTTCCAGAGAACCAATTCTAGAGAAGTTAAGATAAAGGAGGAGAGAGAAAAAGCAAGGGAGAGAGGAGGTCGGAGGGTTTCGCGACGGCGGAGCTTGGGAGCGGGGAAGGCTGCGGGAAAGGGTCGGGAGAGCGGTGGTGCACTGCACGGAGGGGGTCGACAAGACGGCAGATCCGCCGGCGGAGGGGATGCGGTGGGTTGCGTGTGGTGGCGGCTGTTCGGGCGGTAAAACGGCGGCGCGGCTGAGGGGTAGGTCACGGCGGGAAGGGACGGAGCAGATCTAGGAGGAGGAAGGCTGATGGTGGGCGCGGCGGCGATTGTCGTCGGTTGGGTGGCTCGGTCGACGGATCGCCGACGAGACGCCGGTCGACGACACGAGGGGTTTACGGCGGGCGGTGCGAGGGGTTCGGGGAAGAAACGTCGGAGAGGGTTTTCGGTGGGCGACGACTGGGCTGAGCTCGGGGTTTCGGAGGAGGCGGCCACCAAAGTCGCCGGGATCGACGCCGTGGCTGCGTGCAACGATCGGGACAACGTCGGCGGGAGTCCCCACGCGGAGGGCGGCGGCCGTGACGGTCTCCGGCGACCGGGCTGCGCCCGTGGAGGCGGATGGGGTTGGACGGATTCGTGGTGGCGCGGGAGTCCACCGGCGGCGGCGCGGGCTTCCCGTGCGCGCGGAGGAGTGCTCCGGCACGGCGGGGCGTCACGTTGGAGGGTCGTGGCAACGGTGGTGGTAAGTAGGTTTGGTTTTCCTTATTCCTCTTCTATGTTGGTGGGGGCGATGATTTGTTTTGGGGGGATTCCGAGGCCGAGCTGCCGCGGCAGTGGTGGTGCTGACGACGGCGGTATGGTCGGGAAGAGACGGGGCTTGGTGATGGTGCTGATTTTGCCGGGGTCGGCCTGGGCTGGTTGGGCGTGGGTGAGGGTTTTGTAACGGTGGTCGTGGGTATCGTAGTGGTATTCGTAGGGATCGTCATGGTGGTGAGGCAACGGTAGGGAAGGTGGTAGGGTGGCGGTGATGGTGTCTAGGCTGGTTTTGACGGAGGTTGCAGTCGGGGAGTTGCCGGCTATGATGGGGGTTCTGGTGGTGGTGGTTTGGGTTTAGTCGGACGCTGATGGTGGGGGCGATGCCGATGGTCATGGCGATTGTGGTGGCAGCGGGTGGTGTCGGGGAGGTCCGGTGGCGGAGCGCTGGGCAGGGAGGAGGACATGGTGAGGGGGAGGTTGTGATGTTTGGTCGGGAGGTGGATGTGATTCCGGTGATGACTGTGGTAGGGGTGCTGGTTGTTATATATGGTGATGGTTGTCGAGGGGTGCTGGTTGTAATGGTGATGGTTGTCGAGTTTGGGTTTGATGGAGTCGGCCAGGGTGACGGGGGTTTCCGATCGGGGAAGGGATGAGCCAGGGAATAGCCTAGAATTTTCCTATTTGGTTGTACGTGTCGAAATTGTTGACACAGAGGGGGGCTAATGTATGTGTAAAAATATGGAATAAGATTGTGGATGGTGGAACACGGACACGATACACGTTTGGTTGTGGAATTTAGTTGTGGATGAATTGGAGGAGTACCTGCCTATTTATAGGACGTGGAAATTCCCAATTAGATAAGAACTAGGAATAGTTTAAACCCAAAAATAGATAATTCGTAATTTATTTTTAAAAGCAATCAAATCTAATTCCAAATACAAAATCTAATTTAAATCTAATTAATTTTTAGTTCAAAATCAAATGAGATAAATCAAATTTTAAATATTAACTATTTAAATAAATCCATAAATTCAAAGCAAGATTTAAATCGCCATAATAAATTCAAAATATGCTTTCCAAAAATACTAATAATATTAATTTCGAAAATTACATTATTATTTTAAAATAACTAATAAATAATTACTAAATATGTATGTAGGTACAAAATAATGTTCTCATAATTATATTTTTCTTGCATACAATAAAAATATTATTTATTATTACTAATTGTGAGAAATGAAAGGCTTTATAAATAAAATAACAAACTTGGAAATTTTGGAACAATAACAAAATAATTATTATGTATATTATTTTGAAACTTTAAAAATAGAAAAATAATATTTTCAAAAATATGTACGCTCGCACATAATCGCACTCGTCGAGCAATTTCAAAAAAAAAATTTCATGCGTGACGTACAATACGACTACGCGACGTGCAATACAAAATTTTAAATCGGTACCAAATTTAATAAAAAAATATTAGAAATTTAGGGGTTTTACATCCTACCCAACTTAAAAGAATTTCGTCCTCGAAATTAAGAATTTGTAGGGGTGAGAGGACACAAGGGGGTATCGATGGGGAACAATCAATAACAAAATCATGCCGAAAGAAATCGTGATCTAGGTCGTAGAAAATAATACGGTATGGTCACGGGTACTGAATGAGGGTCACGATTTAAGAGAGCGAATTATGCTTATTCCTGAAATAAGCGATTAGAGGTCACGGTAGAAAATATAAGGCCGAGAATGAGGACGAGGAGTTTAGGATCGAGTGATAATGGTCCTACTCGATAGGAAGGCTAGAGGAAGTTCTAGCACAACGCCTTCGTCCTTCTAAAATAGGTGAAGGCGAAAGCAATAAGGAGTTCAAAAGGCGATATTATCGAGTATGAATACGTGGTTCAAGGACGACCGAAAAAGTTTAAAATGAGTTGCCAAGGCAGTCGCGGATGGGGCTCTAAAGGACAAGTTTAGCTATGTCTCCATCCACGTAGAATAATAGACAAAAGCGAACCAAGTGCACTCGGTTGATCAGACCATTATGCACTGGTTCTGATTAGACAATATGTTAGTGGGAGCTCTTCCAATAACATATGTCGTGAACAAGCTCGATAATCAATGAACTTGCAAATCTAGGTTGTAGTAGCAACATTTGTCAAGAGAGTGAAATTATAGGCACGAGAGTTTTAAAATTGGAAGAAGTAGAAATTGGTTCGAACTTCTAAAGGAGCTAAGTCATGTCCTGTGATGGTCTTTATACAGTCGTCCTATAGTCTTCTTGTCCAAGTCCTTGGTTGGCTAGACGGGTTAGGTCCTCTAGATTCTAGGATCTAAATAAGCTTACTAATATAGGTCACTAGGTCAAAGGGGTTGCTAGTTCATAAGGTATTCTATCCAACTTAAAGAATTAAACTAATGGTGTTTCGGGACAACTAACAAGTATGGTCAATCTCTAGCAAGCACGAAGGGAATATAAGAATAGGGATGGAAGGAAGCAAGCAAGATGCAAATGATGAGTCAAACGGTAGATAAAATCAAGGAAAGAGGTCAAGTATGTGGATGAGATCCTAGACTTCTAATCCTATACGCAGGCTTGCTTGGTACGGTAAAGTAACCAAACAATTTATCTTAACCTGCATGGGCCACCACAAAAACATGTAAAGCCCCAGTCCCAAAATACGTAGGACTAGGAACGTAGATATGCCAGCTGTATTCATACGAAGTACATAGGCTTCGTATGGATACATAAGCTATAAAATGCAGTAGATCCATAACTAATCTCATCCACACAAAGTAAAATGAATAAAAGATATCATAAAATGATAATGAATTGTCTTGATACAATATGTTGGGCGGAGACAAATCCACTACCAACGATGAAAAGAAATACATAAAAAAAGAAAGATTTTTGACGAGTGAAGCGAAGACGATCCAAGCGCAATAATCCTCGAAGAAATAACGATGATTACGGCTAGAGCTAGAACACCTGCGAAAGACAATAGTACACACCTGGCGAGATAACCAGGTCCTCAGAGGGACGTAACAAGACACATAATATCATGCCATAAATTGAATAAAGTTAGCTCAACAGAAAAATATATGTGACTACACAAATAAAGTTCCTTAACTATTCTAGGTGAAAATGCAATTTGAAGACAACGTTCCACACAAAGGCTCTCGAAGCTAGAAACACGGTAGGTTAGCGTTTCAACCAAGGCACTAGTGGCGTCTAGAGAAAAGTAAATGCACGGTCCATTAGCACTCGAGCGAGAACTAAGGGCATCTAGAGAAAATAAATGCACGGCCACTAGCTCTTGGATGAGTCACTAACGGCAGCTAGAGGAAAGTAAATGCACGGCCCATTAGCACTCGACTGAGTCACTAAGGGCATCTAGAGAAAAGTAAATAAGTGAAAGCCCCTGCGCCTAATAACTGTCTTCACCCTCCCCATGCACTACTCGTGCTGAATCCACATCACGACATTCCTAATAACTGCTAAGTCGCTAAGTCTTCTAGACAACCATAACTATTTAGCAGTTATTGCCTATCGCACGGCATGTGCGCACCGATGGCCAGTCGATACGTACGTCCGAGATCTATATGAGACTCGTGACTCGTGATACACAAGTGTCGGGCCAATAAATGCGACACAAACAAAGGTGGTCCCTTAACTCTAAGCCATATGCAACTAAAATATAATGATTTGCAAGTAAAATTTATATTTTCTAGAATAAGTAAAAACATGCATGATATTGAGCAAGGAATTAAAGAGTAAAGGCAAGGTGTCTTGCCTGGTAGGATGCCTGGTGTGCTGCAAAGATCAATGTGGCATGAACTGCGACTTCGGTGTAACAACTATACATGGTGACCTCGGATGGTGGCACGGACATTTCCATTGGGTCCAGAAGGGTCAAATTAGTTAGGGTTGATATGAGGACGCACCAAATTTGTAAGGGACGAGGATTATGGCTAGTCGAGATGAGAGACGATAATCGAAGAAAATTTGTAGGAAATAGATATATATTATTTTAGGAACTATTTATAATACTTTGGAAAAATATATTTTATTAGTTAAAATAATTTCTAGGAAAAATACTTTGAAAAATCATATATCGTTTTTAGACTAAAAATTTTCTAACTTTGTAAAAATAGGATTGATAGAAACATTTTATTGGTTAAAATATTTCAGAATAATACTAGAAATTTACAAAAATTATTTTAGGACTTCTATACCAAAAATAAACATATGGAAGCCAACTTTTTATAACCTATATAATTTAAAAATTATTTTACCCTATATATTTTTATTTGAATATACACCCCCTCTTAATAACATAAGAGTGCTCTAAAAAACAATAATACTAATAATAATAATAATAATAATAATAATAATAATAATAATAATAATGAGAGTTTATAAGAAAGCTAATAATAATAATAATAATAATAATAATAATAATAAAAGTAATATAAAATAATAAAAGAAAAAAAATAAAAAAAAATAAAAAAAACGCTCTGTTGGTTCTCCTCGAGAGAACCAACTTCCAGAGAACCAATTCCAGAGAAGTTAAGAGAGAGGAGGAGAGAGAAAAAGCAAGGGAGAGAGGAGGTCGGAGGGTTTCGCGGCGGCGGAGCTTGGGAGCGGGGAAGGCTGCGGGAGAGGGTCGGAAGAGCGGTGGTGCACTGCGCGGAGGGGGTCGGCAAGACGGCAGATCCGCCGGCGGAGGGGATGCGGTGGGTTGCGTGTGGTGGCGGCTATTCGGGCGGTGAAACGGCGGCGCGGCTGAGGGAGTCTAGGAGGAGGAAGGCTGATGGTGGGCGCGGTGGCGATTGTCGCCGGTTGGGTGGCTTGATCGACGGATCGCCGACGAGACGCCGGTCGACGACACAAGGGGTTTACGGCGGGCGGTGCGAGGGGTTCGGGGACGAAGCGCCGGAGAGGGTTTTCGGCGGGCGGCGACTGGGCTGAGCTCGGGGTTTCGGAGGAGGCGGCCACTGAAGTCGTCGGGATCGGCGCCGTGGCTGCACGCAACGATCGGGACAACGTCGGCGGCAGTCCCCACGCGGAGGGCGGCTGCCGTGACGGTCTCCGGCGACCGGGCTGCACCCGTGGAGGCGGATAGGGTTGGACGGATTCGCTGTGGCGCGGGAGTCCACCGACGGCGGCGCGGGCTTCCCGTGCGCGCGGAGGAGTGCTCCGGCACGGCGGGGCGTCACGTCGGAGGGTCGTGGCGACGGTGGTGGTAAGTAGGTTTGGGTTTTCCTTATTCCTCTTCTATGTTGGTGGTGGCGATGATTTGTTTTGGGGGGATTCCGAGGCCGAGCTGCCACGGCAGTGGTGGTGCTGACGACGGCGGTATGGTCGGGAAGAGACGGGGCTTGGTGATGGTGCTGATTTTGCCGGGGTCGGCCTGGGCTGGTTGGGCGTGGGTGAGGGTTTTATAACGGTGGTCGTGGTTATCATAGTGGTAGTCGTAGGGATCGTCGTGGTGGTGAGGCAATGGTAGGGACGGTGGTAGGGTGGCGGTGATGGTGTCTGGGCTGGTTTTGACGGAGGTTGCAGTCGGGGAGTTGCCGGCTATGATGGGGGTTCTGGTGGTGGTGGTTTGGGTTTAGTCGGATGCTGATGGTGAGGGCGATGCCGATGGTCGTGGCGATAGTGGTGGCAGCGGGTGGTGTCGGGGAGGTCCGATGGCGGAGCGCTGGGCAGGGAGAAGGACATGGTGAGAGGGAGGCTGTGGTGTTTGGTCGGGAGGTGGATGTGATTCCGGCGATGGCTGTGGTAGGGGTGCTGGTTGTTATGGTGATGGTTGTCGAGGGGTGCTGGTTGTAATGGTGATGGTTGTCGAGTTTGGGTTTGATGGAGTCGGCCAGGGTGACGGGGGTTTTCGATCGGGGAAGGGATAAGCCAGGGAGTAGCCTAGAATTTTCCTACTTGGTTGTACGTGTCGAAATTGTTGACACGGAGGGGGAATAATGTATGTGTAAAAATATAGAATAAGATTGTGGATGGTGGACCACGGACACGATACACACTTGGTTGTGAAATTTAGTTATGGATGAATAATGAATTGGAGGAGTACCTGCGTATTTATAGGACGTGGGAATTCCCAATTAGATAAGAACTAGGAATAGTTTAAACCCAAAAATAGATAATTCGTAATTTATTTTTAAAAGCAATCAAATCTAATTCCAAATACAAAATCTAATTTAAATCTAATTAATTTTCAGTTCAAAATCAAGTGAGATAAATCAAATTTTAAATATTAACTATTTAAATAAATCCATAAATTCAAAGCAAGATTTAAATCGCCATAATAAATTCAAAATATGCTTTCCAAAAATACTAAAAATATTAATTTTGAAAATTACATTATTATTTTAAAATAACTAATAAATAATTACTAAATATGTATGTAGGTACAAAATGATGTTCTCATAATTATATTTTTCTAGCATACAATAAAAATATTATTTATTATTACTAATTATGAGAAATGAAAGGCTTTATAAATAAAATAACAAACTTAGAAATTTTGGAACAATAACAAAATAATTATTATGTATATTATTTTGAAACTTTAAAAATAGAAAAATAATATTTTCAAAAATATGTACGGTCGCACATAATCGCACTCGTCGAGCAATTTCAAAAAATAAAATTTCGTGCGTGACGTACAATACGACTACGCGACGTACAATACAAAATTTTAAATCGGTACCAAATTTAATAAAAAAATATTAGAAATTTAGGGGTTTTACAGTCTTCATAAAGCATTACTAATCTATCCAACACTACCCTTAGTTCTATTTTCAAGTCACTAACATCAACATCCATGTTTTCTTCAAAGTCATCTAACAAAACGTCTATGTCACGCCCCAGTCCCCTAGGACCGATCGTCCTCGCTAAGACGTGATGCCACGTGAGCCTAGGTTGTGCTCACGCAAGGCGGGTTCCATAAAGACCGATTACAGGCTAAGCGACATGGTCGTTGCACAGAAGTCCCAAGCAAAAAACATTGAATAATAAAGGCAACATGAGTATACAAAATGAGAACACTTTATTCATATTTGAAACAAAGATTACAATGTGGCACATGGCCATAATTACAATCACTTAGTCTCACTCTTCTCAGAATACAAGTTGTAAAACCCCTAAATTTTTTAATTATTATTTTTATTATTTTATTAGACTTAAAAATGAATTTATATAATTTATGGTTTTTATTAATTATTAAAAATAACCTTAGCCATTGTTGAGTTTTGGAGCACTAGACGACCATGACTTTTAGCACAGAAGTTGTAGCAGTGTGCCTTGACTAGTATATTAACCATGCCAGGGGAAGCCTAGCCATGGTGATGTCCAAACTAGGAAAACCAGGCCAAGTTGTGAATGGACTGATTTAAATTATTTTAATTAAATATTATTTTATATATTGATTTTTAGATGACCCAGTTTGTCCAATTCAGCCCGAACAGGGCCCGAACCAAACTTAAGCCCATGCAGGCATGTGGTGTGACCAAGGTGGCCATGTAGACATATTTTATGTACTTAGAAATATTTCCTAAATTATTTTAGAATTTCATGCACAATTTCTAATTATTTAATTATTTGTTCAATTGTTGGTATTTTTATTATTATTAAATAATGTTTAATATTTGTATAATTTTTGGACCCGGATAAGGGTGTACGGTATAAGTTCACCCATTGGGACGATTTTATTAATTTATTATTATTAAAGTTATTTTGTGGTGATTTATTAAACATGTTTATTTTATTAAAATATTATTATTTTGAGTTGATTTATTTTGAATTGAATTTATATATATATGTAGATATGTTTAAATATATCCAATATTTGGATATGTGACAATTAAAGTGTTATTTGGATTAAAATAGATTTTTGGATATATATAGTTATATATATAAAAGATTTAAAGAATAAGAAAAGAAAAAGAAATGAAAAAGGAAAATGAAAAGAAAAAAACAAAAACAAAAACAAAAACAAAAACAAAAACAAAAACAAAAACAAAAACAAAACAAAAGAATCAGCCACCCACTAAAATGGGCGGGGCCCCCACCCATTCCTAAGCTTCTATAAGCAGCGCCCAACCCGTGGGGCTTTCTTGGGCTTTATTGGTAATCCTAGTAGTACTAGGTTTTGTCCAAACTTGTTATATATATATATATATATATATATATATATATATATATATTTTTTATATATATATATATATATATATATATATATATATATTTATATATATATATATATATATATATATATATATATATATATATATATATATATATATATATATATATATATATATATATATATATATTCCTCCACAGACCTCAAAATCCTAGACTCCCAAAAGAAAAATTGCGGCAGAACATACCCTCTTCGTCTACGAGTTCGTTTCACCAGCAACGGAGTTGTGTGCGCGACGAACGGAACATCGGAAGTCGGTCCCTCATCACCCACGGAACAGTTTTTCCACTCAAGGTACCCTACTTCCCGCCTATGTAACTTTTTGCTCGTAACTCCGATTTTCGATCCGTAAAATGTTCTGGAAGGTAGACTTGACCCTCTTCGAGATCCTTCAGATAGATTTCAACAAGACCATCTAACTTGTTCGAAAAATCGAACCAAAGTTAGCAAAAAAATAAGATTTTCTGGACTGTTAAAAACCAATTCTAAACACCAACTTGTCGGCCACTTTTCTTCCTGTACAATAGGATTTTGTAGAGACTAATTAAAGACAGTCAAAGACCACATAATCGAGATTGTAATGCACCTTCTGGAATCACTTTTCATCTAATATATAAAAAGCTACACGCTGTTAAAGTTTTACAAAAATTGTAAATTCTGTTTTCAAAAAAGTAGAAAAACACCCCGATACGGCGTCCATCCCGACAAATCGGGCGACGTGGTCGCGCACTATACGCATCGAAAGGCGCGTATAGATGTTGTCGACGTATGGGAACTGACGGAACCCAATTTCGTTGCATGTGCGCGATAAAATCAGTGCGTATCCGTCGAGATTCTCCCGTATCGACCCTTTGCAAATTAAGTCACAACTTCGTGTACACTCATTAAATCGCGACGAAACTTTCGCCATTGGACTCGAAATATTTTTCTGGTCATGTGAGCCAAGTTTGGTTCAATTTTGAGAAGGTTGACTGGGACGCCATTTTGGCGGGCCCACAATCCCACTCAACGGACGATTTTGTGCACAGCCCACCGGAATCCAAAATTGGACATACCGTTGGGTTCGTCTCATCGAAACAAATTCGTAGACATGTAGTTTGACAATTTTAGAGACCGTAGGTTCTGGCACGCATTTTGGTGCAAAGCGGGTCCAACGACGGACATCGTTTTGACCTAAAATTACGATTTTGCCCCTGTTCCAGAATTTAACTTTTGGACAGGTGTTTCCTAGGCATATCTTATATTCCAAACTCGTTCGTGATGTTTGTTGCAGCATCCGGAGTCATCTGCAGGATTTGGCTTTTCTTGCTTCGTTTATTTGTCTGTTCGAGCTACTAGATTATTCTCTTTGCACATAACCTCAGGCAAGATACCTTGTCATTAGCTATTTATTTTACTTTAGCTCATATTTATGCATTTATTTATTAATTATTTTTCTGTAAAATAAACTGTGCTATACCGTCATGATTAGATAGATTTTTACGGTGTAGTTATATTTTCCGTACTTATTATTATTATGTAATTCAAACTTAGCTTTAAGGGACCACCATTTGTGTGTTGCATTCATAGGCCTTGACACATTTTTACTACAGAGTTGTGAGTCGCATGTAGAACTCGGACATGCGTGACTGGCTGGCCACCGGTACGTATAAGCCGTACGATAGGAATAACCGCTAATAGAGGTTGCATGCTTAGTTTGACTTAGCGGTTAATAGAGGTTTTGTGTTATGGATACAACATATTAGGCATTGGGAGGGAAGAACAGTTCCTTGAAGTACAGGCTACATTTACATACTGTTATTGTACCTGAAGCTCCGTTGGAGACGCAGGTTCACCCTATTGTACTGATTCCCTCTGACATTCATGGAACGTTATGGACATTTTCTTACTGATTCCCTCTAACGTTCGCCGAACGTTATGGACGGATTGTACTGATTCTCGATGAGAGGGACGATGCCACTGCTATACAGCCCGAGTGCCCATATGTGAAGGATCGTTCTTTACATATTCACTATAGTACGGTTAGGTATCCTATTGCATGTATCCCTTATTTTCTATTATATATCACAATTTATATGGCATGATATTATGTATCTTGTTACGTCCCTCTGAGGACCTGGTTATCTCGCCAGGTGTGTGCTCTTGTCTTTAGCAGGAGTTCTAGCTCTAGCCATGATCATCGCTATTTCTTCGAGGATAATTGCAATTAGATCGTCTTCGCTTCGCTCGCCAAAATTATTCTTTTGTATATCTTGTATTTCTTTTCATAGTTGGTAGTGGATTTGTCTCCGCCCAACTACATGTATCAATGATAATTCATTTTCATTATATGACATCTTTTATTCTTTTATTTTGTGGATGAGATTAGTTAGCCTTGATTTTACTGTATTTACAGCTTATGTATACATACAAGGATTACATAAATTGGAGCATACTTTGTATGTATACAGCTGGCATGGATACGTACCTAGTCCTAAGTATTTTGGGACTGGGGCGTTACACAAGTCACTCTGCTATCTCTCATCTCTCGATATAAGCTTCAAGGCTGCAACTTGCGGATGCTTCGGAAGACGATGTCCATACATTATGTCTCGTATAAGTCCAGACTCCATACGACCGCATGCCTCGAGACGCCAAGGAACTCCGTGCCTCGATGCATCCAAGCGAGCTCCGTGCCAACGAGCTTCTACCTGTGCCTGTACATAAACATTGTGTGGGTGTCAGTACTCAACTGTACTGGTGGAGTGAGCTCCTCGTCCACCCATACAAAACTGACACGTTCATTTAGTTTGCAACATATCCTCTCGATTGTCTTTCTAATCTTGCTTTAGGATCAATTTTAGGACATAGACGCCTGGCTTATTTTGTGCCTGGCTTATTTTGTGTCTCAAAACCATCACCGTGCCTCGCACCGATAACTTACTTATCATTGTGCCTCTAGACCATTCTCGTGCTAGCAGCATCAAGTACCGACTCGTGCTTGCCTTTCGTGCCATATTTTAAAATGATTTAACATGGTCTTGCCATAACTTTGGTTGTGCTTCAAACATCGAGGCCGTGTCCCATAACTCAACGTGACTTAACCAAACTTTCTCTTACGGCCCTTCCAGACTTAACTCGAAACGACCAACCCAACTTGTAAAACTTGTGTGGACAACCCAAATACGACGCCATATTTTGTATCGAAGCACGTGTCCTTGCTATAGCCAAATCTTAGGCTCCATAGTGGTGTTGCAACCGTGCACACCTTCTTAACTCAATCCGTGTCGTAATTGTACTTTCTTTGGTTTGACTGACATCATGCATGCAAATTGTCGTTCAGCACACCGACTCATCTATATGAAAGGTTACTAGCAATGTCAAGCTATATTGGACTTGGCTGACGATAGACGGCGATCATCCAATGAGTAGCTAGCCCGTAGAAGCCCCGAATCTTCTATGCGGTACATCCAGCATCCTACTTTAGCAAACTCGCTTCCCCCGGGAACGACATGATCCCGAGGCCTCGGTGATCATGTCAAGGAAGACTACCCCTTGCGCACAAGTTGTCTATGACCACGCACCTACGACAACTTCTAAACTCGATGTAAATGTAAGGCCTACAGATTATATAACTTGTTTTCTCTTCCTTATACTTCTTTATCCATGTCCTTGCGTTCCATACTTCATAGGAGACTCCCAAGCCACGGGACCGATCTCGGCAACAAGCGATCGCGTGTACTTTACATTCTTTGAAACACAGAAAATGACTATTGTATAGCCTTTCTACTTAACTTGAACCATACATGTTCCATAGACCGTGGCATACTTATTCCTAAACCAATCGTGGCTTATGCCTTAAACCAACTTGTGTTCTATGCGACACTACCGCCCAAGTCATACTTTATGTGACGAGCCTTGATATCGTAGGACTATGTGACTTTGACAACCGTAAAAAATATGGGACAATGCTTGCTATGACTTCGATAGCCCAACAAAACTCTTGCCTAACTCAATCGTGCAACAACTTAACCCGTAGGACGAGCAAGGGCTATGCCAAGCCTTGCACTGTAGAAGAGTGCATTGAGACTCATGGGACACTTTTGCTATGCCAAGCATTGGACGATGGGATCATGCATGCTTTATCAAGCATTTATACGTGCGGCGCCTATGACTTAGGCTAATTTCATAGCTTTGTAGCAACTTAGACCAACATTCCTTCTCCCAAGCCACAGGATGAAGGACCGAATGTCATTTCGAAAGTACGTCGTGCAACACTTCTAAGCCAACCATGTGACCTTTCCATATTCTAACTCAATCCGACCCAACTTGGGATTATTTCCTTAGCTATGTGGATTCGTCTCTTTTATTATCAAGCCTACTTGTGCAGTTGAAAACTTTCATTTTATTAGTGTGAAGTTCAAGCTGAAGCAAGTTCACCAAAGCCTCCCACCTAAGCGAGGAGTCGCCTCGGCCGAGCGGGACTTCGAGCAGGGCGTTGCATGGCTAAGTCCAATGCCGTTGGCGTTTTTATTCCTCCGGTTGAACTAAGCAGGACGAAACATTACATTATACACCACTCAGAAAAAGTTTTGTCCTCGAAACTTACTTAGTACATACTCATCGACTTATCACTTGATTCAACATCCAATGGTTCTCTCACACACTCTGCATGTGCATTTCTTCAACCCGAGCCACGATCGTGCCTTATTTATTTTTTGCCCCGAACACTTATATCTCAGAATCCTCAATACGTCACGTTCCTTTAGTCTTACTTGAATTCAACGTATCACTTAGTTAGATCGTGCACATATTTTAGGCGTTCCCAAAATACATACATTTCAACTAAGTCTCGTGATAGAGAATCTGCCATTTTTACTCGAGTAGGATCGTACACATATTCAGGCGTCTCTGAAATATATGTATTTCAACCGACCCTCGTGAGTGGTGTTTCCATACTTATGAATCATTCTATCCACCAGTATCCAATCCTATCAATCCTCAGAAATTTTCAAGAATACTTTGACAACTCTCACTAGGACGCTTGCACAATTCCATTCTCTCCGTGCAAGGACGTCTTCCTAACTGCTAGGCTATCTTTCTAGGCTAAAGTCAACCGTCAGTATTGGAATCACCATTCCCAAACAATAATATCAATACTGACCCCAATCCTAAGGTCAAACCAAGTTGATAGTACGGGATTTTTACTATCGCACGTCCATAACGTTCCATGAACGTCAAAGTCATATCCAAGTCATTCAACAAAGCCATCCTACAATAAGTTTCTCTCAACCATATCCTCTGTATTTTACTATTGCACGTCCAAACTAGCAAGTTGCGTAGTCTATCTCCTCGAACATGTTTGATATAATCTACCTATCCATCATATCCAAGTCAAGTACACCATAAGACAATTTGTCACTAAATCATAATTCTCATTCTATATTCCATAAGTCGTTTACCATAACTTACGTATTTGATCACGAGGTCATCTAGAATATTAATATGTCACGCCTCAATCTCACGCAAGTCTGATTATCTACGGTGGACATGAAATCACCATGCTAACGCTCCCACAGGGTTATCATCCTCATCGGGGCGTAACTCTTGCTTTGAGTCTAGACTAATTTATTCTCGATACGCAGATTGGATCTACTCAATCCTCAAATTTATTTAATCGTCAATCACAAGTTTGACCAATCCTCGAATTTACCTTCGCATCAAACCACAAGTCGAAGCAATCAAATTGCCACGCCCTGATCTCCCGAGTTCGATCATTTCTGCTGGATATGAATCACCATGTCAGCGCTCACGCAAAACGATCGTCCCAAATTCGACGTGTCGTATATGCGAGGCTGGAGTTGCGTTCGCTCAAGACAAGATTGTCGACTTTGTGGTTATCACCGAACAATCAAGACACTTTCCTTTCATCCAAACATTCATTTCTATCAAAATCCCAAGCATAGCATCCATCGAAACAATAACATTTTACACGATCGTCATTCTTCAAATTAGAGTACCCCCGAGTTATAGTACATCGATCTTTGATACGCCCCAATACCATCGATGATGCACGTAACCTGACGATCTTCCTTTGCAACAAACTCTGAGTCGTTCAACTGATGCTATTATTTGAACTGGATATACCGCAATCTCCTCGACGTTCAAGATCAAATTCGTTCAAACCCAAAATCACGTATGTTCATCCGTCTATGTTAAGTCATCGAGCAACATATTTTTTTCAAGTCACATTGTTCTATGCTAACTTAAGTCATCGAGCAACGCCTATCGTAACTTCAAAATTAAGCGGTATACGCTATCTTTTCATCATGCTAACTTTTCGTATACGACTCGTATCGATTCCTCAACGAAGTCATTCGTTCTTTACACCTTAAATTTTTCTTCGATTCAATTTTTCTACTCAATCATTTTCACGTTTCATAATTACATAAATTCTAATCCCATGTTGTTTCTAATTCGTTCGAATCAACTCATCAAAAACTTCAAGATTACAACTTAATCAATGATACTCAATCTATGGCTTTGTAAATAGCGACGCTTGCTGATAGACTCATTGGCACCCTGGATCCTCAATTATCAACATCCCCAAGGCTATCCCATACACCAGTGAGGGATGAAGTCATTTGATAAATCTTTGAAACAAGTTTCGAATCACAACCGGTTATTTTGAATCTCCGTTCGAACCATTCCTCAAAATCCAAGCACGATTTACCTATATCGTATTGACGATAGTATCGTTCGATGGCATCCCTATCGATAGTCATCATGTATTCTATGAATCAAGTCAAACGCATTCACATTTCGATACGATTCGAATTCCACACATGACTTGCTAGGGTCAACGTAAATTTTGGTGTATATGTCCAGCCCGACTTAGCCAACCGTTCTTTGCGTGAACCATCTTTTGTTTTTATCGAAAACTATTCTCATACGATTTATAAATTATATAGACTTATTATATGGACATCCCATGGAACATTGAGAGAGAGTGCCAATGTATCAATCACGGCAACAATATTAGAGTTTGCGGAACCAACATCAGAGTTAAAGAATTCAATCGAAAGTTCTAGGATATAAAGCCGTGCTCTGATACCATTATATCATGCCTCGGTCCCGTAGGACCGATATTCCTCGCTAAGGCGTGATGTCGCGTGAGCCTAGGTTGCGATCTCACAAGACGGATTCCAAAACGACGATTACAGGCTAAGCGACGGGATCGTCACACGGAAGTCCCAAGCAAAAATATTGAATAATAAAGGCAACATGGGTATATAAAATGAGAACTCTTTATTTATATGTGAAACGAAGATTACAATGTGGCACATGGCAATAATTACAATCATTCAGTCTCACTCTTCACACAATATAAGTAACTCTGCTCTCGCTCTCTCTCATCTCTCGATACAAGCTTCAAGGCTGCAACTTACGGATGCTTCGAAAGGCGATGTCCATACATTGTGTTCCATATAAGTCCAAACTCCATGCGACCGTACGTCTCGAGACACCAATGAACTCCGTGCCCCGACGCATCCAAGCGAGCTTCGCGCCAATGAGCTTCTACCTGTGCCTGCACATAAACATTGTGTGGGTGTCGGTACTCAAAACTGTACTGGTAGAGTGAGCTCCTTGCCCACCCATACAAAAATGACACGTTTATTTAGTTTACAACATATTCTGTCGATTGCCTTTCTAATCTTGCCTTAGGATCAGTTTTAGGACATAAACGCCTGGCTTATTTTGTGTATCAAGACCATCACCGTGCCTCGCACCGATAACTTACTTATCGTTGTGCCTCTAGACCATTCTCGTGCTAGCAACATCAAGTACCGACTCGTACTTGACTTTCGTGCCATATTTGGAGACGATTTATCATGGTCGTGCCATAACTTTGGTTGTACTTCAAACATCGAGGCCGTGTCCCACAACTCAACGTGACTTAACCAAACTTGCCCTTACGGTCCTTCAAGACTTAGCTTGAAATGACCAACCCAACTTGTAAAACTTGTGTGGGCGACCCAAATACAGTGCCACATATCGTGCCGAAGCACGTGTCCTTGATATAGCCAAATCTTAGGCTCTATAGTGGTGTTGCAACCATGCGCACCTTCTTAACTTAATTCGTGTTCTGCTTGTACTTTCTTTGATTTGACTGACACCGTGCATGCGGATTGCCGCTCAGCACACCGACTCATCTATATGAAAGGTCACTAGCAATGTCAAGCTATCATGGACTTGGCTGAGGATAGACGACGATCATCCAATGGGTAGCTAGCCCGTGGAAGCCCCGAATCTCCTATGCGGTACATCCAGCATCCTGTTTTAGCTACTCGCTTCCCCCGGGAATGACATGATCCTGAGGCCTCGGCTGTCACGCCCTGATTCGTAGAGTCATTTATTCACATATTTTATCTCTTGGAACAGATCGTCCTCGCTTGGGCGTGATGCCGTACAAGTTTGGTATTGCACTTGTATAAGGCAAAGATGGTACATAATCGAATTTCTTCAAATAGGAACACATCACAGCGGCAGAAGCAGACAAATTGAATTTGGTGAGGACAATCTTTCTTATCGAGTAGAAACACATCAGTTTCTTTATAGCAGCGGAGATAAAAGGATAACTTGAAGTCACACAGAGATATACAGAACTTTATTCTCTTTATTGATAATTGAAGAAGAGTACAAGACTTGTTGAAGTGCAATGCTTACAACATATCTCACTTTATATTGAAAGCCAACTGAACAATGCTATACAGCTTACATTTGATATTTGGATACATTGGATTACAACTCGATATACCGACTTGGCTTACAATCTCACTGGTACAACTGATTACAATGTTCCATACATTATGCCCTTTATAAACAGAAGACATCATCTTGAACAAGGAGAGCTCCTGTATGCCCAACAAATCTTCGATGTCGCGGAACCAATCAAGCCAATCTTCGTGTGTAGAATATTCCAAGCACGAGCACCTGCCCACAAAATGTGGGTCAACACATCATCTATGTACTGGCGAGCAGAATCCAACCCACTCGCCTAAACCAACACTAACTGGTCAATTTTAGCAAGCATTTAATAGAATGATCTTTCTACTTTGGGCCTAGCATCAGTTTACAGTTCTTGGGCAATAATCATAGTAAAGCATGTAACCATATTCATAGCAGTATTCATGTGGACATATTTCTTGGTGTTATCATGCAAAGGCATCATTGAGGCATACTAGGTACTATCATAAAAAGGCATCATTGAGGCATACTAGGTGTCATCATGAAAAGGCATCATTGAGGCATCGTTAACATTAACATCTTAAACATGTTATGACAGTTCTCACTTTAAGCATCAGATAGCATGTATGTGTTGTGTTTGAGCAATGATTATAGCATGGCATCTTTCTAGCATACTGAATTTAACATGTTAAGCAGGATCTCATACTGAAAGGCTACATACAGCATCATTTACTTATTTGGAACGTTAAGCACGCAAGTTAAACCAACACATAATTGAGTATATCACATTTAAGTGATTTCTTACCGATAGCCAACTTTCTCGTACCTGCATCAAATACAGGTTAGCAGACATACTTACTCTGCCTGCATAAGACATTCATTAGCATGCATTCTGACTACATGGTCACTGGTGTTTAACCATACGGACATTGCCATATATGTCTTCATTGGTAATGCGATGACTCCAGAGAAGGTAGCTAGCCCCAAAGGATGCCTCACAAAACCCGTGCCCCTACTGGCATGCCAATGTTTTCTCCTAGGACGGATCGATCGCCCTAACGTCCTGGGGTACCGTCCGAGAAAATATATCCCCATCACTTATGCATAAGTTGTCCTATGACTATGCGAATGCGTGTCCGACTCAATCGTGAACATAAAATGCATGGTGAAATATTGAAGTAAAGACAACAGTACATTATCATTCATCTCATTCAAGTCATGTTCAATGACTTATTCATTCCCAACATTACCATCATTTCATTTGGTGATCTCAACGATCCCAAGCCTCATCAATTCTCATTCATTGCTTCATTGCAACATTTCTCATTATGTTCCTTCTAAAGAGGAACAACATCATTCATTTATTTCAAAGGGACCTGCAGCATTTCATTTATTTCATAGGGACAATAGCATATTCAATTCTTTTCTCATGTATCATTCACGCAGCATCTCATTATGCAAGTGATTCATTTATTTCATCAATCTTAAGCATCAGGGACCTTATCGATTCAATCTTAGGCATCATGTTACATTAGTGGTTCGAGTGTGATTCATTTAGCAATCCAAAGTTCATGTATTATTCATTCAATGATTTCCAGCATAGGCATCTCTATCGATTTAGCAACAACAGTATCGCATCACAATTACTCAACATTCAAGGTAAGAGACATTAGGGACATATTCAAAGCATCACATTATTCCATTTATTAAGCATGCAGGAATAAGGAGGAAGGAGGACAGTTCCACTTGCCTGCATAAAAGGGTCTTTTTATTCTGGTTGTACACATTCCCCCTAAGCGTAGCTCCAACAGTGAGCCACGTCCCAACACTTAATCCGTCTAGCCATCTCAGAGAGACTGCATCAGTCTCAACTCTCTTTGATCTCCAACACAAGTTACGGTCCAACATTCTGATCCCATCCAACAAGCCAACCAAATGCCTCGTGCGGAGCGGGGCATTACATAATATACCACTCAGAAAAAGTTTCGTCCTCAAAACTTAAGGAAACAACTCTTCTTACTAAATTTATTAGTCATAACAAGTTACTCATTCAGCTTCAATTCAATATTCAATTCAGTCCACTCGGTCATTCCAAAATAGCTATCCAACTGTATCATTTTAATCCATCAACGATTCCATCCATCTTTCTCTTTTATAAATGATTACAACTTCTCATTGATTCACCAATATTTTCCTTGCATTCTATCTTGGTCGCAACACATCACTTCGTTCGGATTCATACACATATTTCAGGCATCCCCAAAATATATGCATTTCAGCCAAAGTCCGTGCTAGTACAATAAATTCTTTCCATAATGTTATCTCAGTCGCAACCTATCACTTCGAATGGATCCATACACATATTTTAGGCATCCCCAAAACATATGTACTTCAGCCAACTTCCATGTTAGTGTGATTCGATCAGCCACGATATAACTCTCTTTTCCAATTCCGACTTAGCATCCTTTCAATTGACTTATCACTTTATTCACTTGCCACAATCACTATCTTCCAGGCCACAACACTTAACATCAGGGACAACTCTCTATCTAAGCATAATATTTCTAGCATTGGATCAAGGGTCTAACTTAGAGCCAATCATATCAAGCGTTCACAACATTCAATCATATTCCTTTCCAAATCCAACAGTATTTTTCACCGAGGCAATTCATCTTTTCTAAAAGATACGATCCCACATCACCAACTATCGATACCGATCTAATATTCCTATCATGAGCAGACAATTCCATCTCATTTAATAATTTACTATTCGATACATACAACTCAAGTCTCATCCCACAATTCTAGTCCCGCTATAGGCCGACACATAATCCCCAAGGGTCAAACATCTCTAAGGTTCATATTGAAGCATATACATACAACATATCATTCTTAGGTCATACTCATCACCATCTCTCGTTTAATGCCACAAGGTCATTCTATGGGTCGCCAACAGCCATCTATTATTTGGTCCAGTCTCAATGGTTAGCTATACCGACAACTATACCTAATCATCCATGTGACTTTCCTAGAGTGGACAGCTACTAGGGTTACACTAGTTTCTTTTTCTTAGGGCCAACAAGCAACCGACAGTTCTAAGGAACTCTATCCAAACCTATGGGTATCAACTCAGTCTGAATAATGAATCGCCAATTGGGCTAAGCCAGCAATTGGTAATTCATCAACTGGTCGCTAGGGTCAAGTCTACTATCCAGGGTCTTCTTCAAGGAAATAATTTCCACAGAGGCTCATTCTAGACTTACCCAACGATCGACTAATATCGATCTATCAATATTACGGTTAATTCCCAATCCGACATACGATCTTCATCGTTCTAATAATCCATCAAGTAAATTTCCAATGATTCAATTTCTGGTCCAATTCTATCGTACCCACATAAACCCATAAACCAAGGTTAACTATTCAAGGGTCATCGATTCCGATAGTTTTAACATAACTATAGAATCATACTATTTTGTTCGTATGGCAGAGTCACACCACTAAGTCATAAGACAACAATCTATATCTCAACCAACAATCACCTATACCGACATTATCCAACCCGCTTGTAATTTCTTGATCCCATTCGTTTCTCAATCATCAAACTCTCTTACTGGCATTCTTAAATCTCGTTTCTTTTTCAGCCGTCAAAATCTTATACGAACATTTTTAAATTTCCTACCTCAAGGGTCGAGTAGTTCATTCCATTCAATCCGACAATTTATGTATCAATTAACTATCCTCTATGCAACACAAATATTCAGGATTGCTACTTGTTACTTTTCTAGTATAATTCAATTTCTCAGCATACATGCACATATGCAATGACTATCCTTTGGCGATCAAGATGGATTGACATCTATTACACCGTAGGGTCAAGGCGCAGATCTCTAATATTCCTTTGGTTCATCGATAATAATTCTAAAACTTTCAGCTTAGCAACCAACTTTGTATCAGCCACATTTGATTTACATCCAACCAATCAAAGTCAGCATTCAGACGTTCTAAGCCATAACATTCTCTAGCTAAATCCATTTACCCATAGCATACCAGCTGTCTTACTAGTCTGAGTTCATCACTCGACTAAACAATTTCTAACCAAGCCAACCGTTACCATTTCTAGATTCTCGCTACCCAACATAGCATCACCGTTAGGGGGCACTCGAGTCATCTAGCCACAATACATGACTCCCAGCTAAGTCTCGGCACTACCCAGTACCCACAGATAGTCTTCTTGCTATTCTATGGAAAGGGTTAACATACATCTCGTTCTGAGGTGGTAGAGGCAATATACCACTCAGAAACGAAGCCATCCTTAAACAATACCAATCCAATTCTATTCCGGACATTCGTGATCTACAATGATCATAATACTTAACCAACATCTCGGGGTCTTAATATCATAAGCCAACATTCTTAGGGTCTCAAAAGCACTTAGCCGACACACATGAGTCAATTCACCAGTTCCGTTGAGCTCATCCATCAATTACCACATTCACAATTCATGTCCAACATCACATGCAATTCTCAACTTGTTACAGCATACATAACCACTTTTCTTTATTCCCACTTTCCAAACAGCATTCATAATATAGCATACTACGACATCAAGTCATTGTTGGGTTATTTGTGTCCAAACCAACAACAATCATTCATTCAGGGGAATCACAATGTGTATAGACTTATTGTATGGAACATCCAGTGAGCAGCCAAGAGGGTCAATGATCTTTCAGACACGAACAACATAGGATGATTACAGAACAACAACAACATAATCGCAGAAACAATCTTTGATTTAATCGCAGAAGCAATGTTGAGTGTTCGTAGAAGCAACTTTGGTTAATCATCGATGCAACTTTAATTTGAAATGAATCAAAGAAGAGACCAAGGACGTAAAGCCGTGCTCTGATACCAATTTGTCATGCCCCGATTCGTAGAGTCATTTATTCATATATTTTATCTCTTGGAACTGATCGTCCTCGCTTGGACGTGATGCCGTACAAGTCTGGTATTGCACTTGTATAAGGCAAAGATGGTACATAATCGTATTTTTTTAAATAGGAACACATCGCAATGGCAGAAGCAGACAAATTGAATTTGGTGAAGACAATCTTTCTTATCGAGTAGAAACACATCAGTTTCTTTATAGCAGCGGAGATAAAAGGATAACTTGAAGTCACACAGAGATATACAAAACTTTATTCTCTTTATTGATAATTGAAGAAGAGTACAAGACTTGTTGAAGTGCAATGCTTACAATATATCTCACTTTACATTGAAAGCCAACTGAACAATGCTATACAGCTTACATTTGATACTTGGATACATTGGATTACAACTCGATATACCGACTTGGCTTACAATCTCACTGGTACAACTGATTACAATATTCCTTACATTATGCCCTTTATAAACAGAAGACATCATCTTGAACAAGGAGAGCTTCTGTATGCCCAACAAATCTTCGATGTCGCGAAATCAATCAAGCCAATCTTTGTGTGTAGAATATTCCAAGCACGAGCACCTGCCCACAAAACGTGGGTCAACACATCATCTATGTACTGGCGAGCAGAATCCAACCCACTCGCCTAAACCAACACTAACTGGTCAATTTTAGCAAGCATTTAATAGAATGATCTTTCTACTTTGGGTCTAGCATCAGTTTACAGTTCTTGGGCAATAATCATAGTAAAGCATGTAACCATATTCATAGCAGTATTCATGTGGACATATCATTCTAGCATTCTTGGTGTTATCATGCAAAGGCATCATTGAGGCATACTAGGTGTTATCATAAAAAGGCATCATTGAGGCATACTAGGTGTTATCATGAAAAGGCATCATTGAGGCATCGTTAACATTAACATCTTAAACATGTTATGACAGTTCTCACTTTAAGCATCAGATAGCATGTATGTTGTGTTTGAGCAATGATTATAGCATGGTATCTTTCTATCATACTAAATTTAACATGTTAAGCAGGATCTCATACTGAAAGGCTACATACAGCATCATTTACTTATTTGGATGTTAAGCACGCAAGTTAAACCAACACATAATTGAGTATATCACATTTAAGTGATTTTTTACCGATAGCCAACTTCCTCGTACCTGCATCAAATATAGGTTAGCATACATACTTACTCTGCCTGCACAAGACATTCATTAGCATGCATCCTGACTACATGGTCACTGGTGTTTAACCATACGGACATTGCCATATAGGTCTTCATTGGTAATACGATGACTCCAGAGAAGGTAGCTAGCCCCAAAGGATGCCTCACAAAACCCGTACCCCTACTGGCACGCCAATGTTTTCTCCTAGGCCGGATCGGTCGCCCTAACGTCCCGGGGTACCGTCCGAGAAAACATATCCCCATCACTTATGTATAAGTTGTCCTATGACCATGCGAATGCGTGTCCGACTCAATCGTGAACATAAAATGCATGGTGAAATATTGAAGTAAAGACAACAGTGCATCATCATTCATCTCATTCAAGTCATGTTCAATGACTTATTCATTTCCAACATTACCATCATTTCATTTGGTGATCTCAACGATCCCAAGCCTCATCAATTCTTATTCATTGCTTCATTGCAATTATTATGTTCCTTCTAAAGAGGAACAACAACATTCATTCATTTCAAAGGGACCTGCAGCATTTTATTCATTTCATAGGGACAATAGCATGTTCAATTCTTTTCTCATGTATCATTCACGCAACATCTCATTATACACGTGATTCATTCATTTCATCAATCTTAAGCATCAGGAACCTTATCGATTCAATCTTAGGCATCATGTTACATTAGTGGTTCGAGTGTGATTCATTTAGCAATCCAAAGTTCATGTATTATTCATTCAATGATTTCCAGCATAGGCATCTCTATCGATTTAGCAACAACAGCATCGCATCATAATTACTCAATATTCAAGGTAAGAGACATTAGGGACATATTCAAAGCATCACATTATTCCATTTATTAAGCATACAGGAATAAGGAGGAAGGATGACAGTTCCACTTGCCTGCATAAAAGGGTCTTTTTATTCTGGTTGCACACATTCTCCCTAAGCGTAGCTCCAACAGCGAGCCACGTCCCAACACTTAATCCGTCTAGCCAGCTCAGAGAGACTGCATCAGTCTCAACTCTCTTTGATCTCCAACACAAGTCATGGTCCAATATTCTGATCCCATCCAACAAGCCAACCAAATGCCTCGTGCGGAGCGGGGCATTACATCGGCGATCATGTCAAGGAAGACTACCCCTTGTGCACAAGTTGTCCATGACCAGGCACCTACGACGACTTCTAGACTCGAATAAAGGCAAGGCCTACAGATGATATAACTTGTTTTCTCTTCCTAATACTTCTTTATCCATGTCCATATGTTCCATACTTCATAGGAGACTCCCATGCCACGGGACCAGTCTCGACGACAAGCGGTCGCGTGTACTTTACATTCTTTGATATACAGGGAGCGACTATTGCATAGCCTTCCTACTTAACTTGAACCATACGTGTTCCATAGACCTAAACCAACCGTGGCTCGTGCCTTAAACCAACTTGTGTTCTATGCAATACTACTACCCAAGTCATACTTTATACAAAGAGCCTTGAGATCGTAGGACTATGTGACTTTGACAACCGCAGAAAATATGGGACAATGCTTACTATAACTTCGATAGCCCAGCAAACTCTTACCTAACTTGATCGTGCAACAACTTAATCCGTGGGTCGAGCACGGACTATGCCAAGCCTTGCACCATAGAAGAGTGCATTGAGACTCGTGGGACACTTTTGCTATGCTAAGCATTGGACGATGGGACCGTGCATGCTTTATCAAGCATTTATACGTGCGATGCCTATGACTTAGGCTAATTTTATAGCTTTGTGGCAACTTAGACCAACATTCCTTCTCCCAAGCCACGGGATGAAGGACCAAGTGTTATTTTGAAAGCACGTCGTGCAACAATTCTAAGCCAACCGTTCCATATTCTAACTCAATTCGACCCAACTTGGGATTATTCCCTTAGCTATGTGGATTCGTCGCTTTTATTATCAAGTCTACTTGTGCAGTTGTAGCTCCACTTCCCAAAATTTTTGAAATATTCTTATTATTATTTATTTTATTTAAATGGTGATTTTTAGATTTTTATAAATAATTATTAGTTAATTATTACGGTAGATGATTTTAGTCATGGTTAGAAATTGGAGTACAAGGTGACTAAAAATCGTGGCACGGATAGTGCAATGGCGTGCTTTGACTAGTGTATTAGCCCTGGTGGGAAAGGCCGAGCCATAGTGATGTCCTAATTAGGAAAACCAGACCAAGTTATGAATTGACTCATTTAAATTATTTTAATAATATATTATTTTATATATTGATTTTTGATGACCGGGTTGGACCAAAACAGCCTGAACTGGGCCCGGACCAAACCCAGGCCCAAATAGACATGTGGTGTGACCAAAGATGGCCATGTGGGCATATTTTATGGGTGTACAAATGTTCTTAATACTATTTTAGAATTTGAGAAATATTTTCTAATTATTAGATTAGAGGTACAAAATTTATATTTTTATTATTAATGATGTTGGAACAATTTTTTTGACCCAAGTAAGGGTGTGTGGTGAAGATCACCCATTGGGGCAATTTTTACTATTTTATTATTATTAAGGTTATTTTGTAGTGATTTAATAAGGGGTTAATTAGTTGTACCCCCCTATGGTTTGTACATATTTTTGTAATTGTTCCCGTTGTTTCAAAAATAAAGAACACCCCCCTGTCTGCTTAATTTTTCACTCATTTTCTTCTATGCACCAGGGGGGTACAACTAATTAACTTTATAAATCAGGGGGGTGTTCTTTATTTTTAAAACAACAGGGACAGTTACCAAAATATGTACAAACCATAGGGGGGTACAACTAATTAACCCTTTAATAAGCATGTTCATTCTATTTAAATATTATTATTATTATTATTGAGTCGATTTATGGTAAATTAAATTTATATATATATGTAGATATAAATGTGCTTTTCTATATATAGATAATAAGAGTATTGGTATTTATAATACTTATTTAAAGTATTTTAGGTTTTTGTGATTTTAAGGATATATATATATATATATATATATATATATATATATATATATATATATATATATATATATTTAAAATATATATATATATATAAAATATATATAATATATATATATATATATATATATATATATATATATATATATATATATATATATATATATATATATATAATAGAAAAAGAAAAAGAAAAAAAAACCAAAACAAAGAAAACAAAACAATAGCAGCAGCAGGCCCAAGTCAAGCAGACCCCAGCCCGAGCGGGATTCCTCCACCCCGACCCTGCTTATATATATATATATATATATATATATATATATATATATATATATATATATATATATATATATAATAGAAAAAGAAAAAGAAAAAAAAAAACCAAAACAAAACAAAGAAAACAAAACAATAGCAGCAGCAGGCCCAAGTCAAGCAGACCCCAGCCCGAGCGGGATTCCTCCATCCCGACCCTGCTTATATACGCACGAGAATAGAGTATCGAAAACCCTCATAAACCCTAATTTTTACGTCGCCACCCACGCGCGCCCCTCCCCTGTCCGTGCGCCGTCGCAGGCTGGCCCAGGATCGGCTGGCGTGGCAGCGCTCCAACGAGCGGCGACAACAGCGCACAGCCATTTCGAAGTCAGTTGGTGAAGATGACTTCGCGTGCGATTATCTCCGTCGTCGTGCAATGGTTTCACGAACTACTTGAACAGGTTTGAACCTAAACTATACACCCTCAATCCTCCTCAAATAGATTTGAATAATTCGCGGTATGCGCGTCGCAAATCGAGTTCCAAAATCGAGAAAAATCTCGAATTTTGGACTATAGAAACTGTCCCGAAACCCAAAGTTGGCGGTCGATTTACGACCAGGATATCTTGAAACTTGGAAAACCGCTTGAATAGCCTTGTAGACAATATAACCGAAATTGATACCCTATTTTTAGTTTAATTTCTAGTTGGTTATTTTCTGTTAAAAATCAATTTGAAAATCAAGAAAAACTTGGCAAAAATCTGTTTTAAAAGCTAGAAAAACCTTCGATATGACGTGTGTCCCGCAAAATCGGGCGACGTGGTTGCGAACCGAAAGCATCAAAAGTTGTGTAATGGCTTCGTGGACGTGTGGGAGGAATTCAAATTGGTTGCGTGTGCGTGACAAATTTGATGCGTATCCGTCAAAATTTACCGTATCGGCCTTTGTGCAAATTTCCTAATTACTTTGTGCACGTTCGTCAGATCGAGACAAAACTTGCACCAACAGGACCGTATCGTTTTTCTGGTCCTGTATGCGAAGTTTGGTTTGATTCTGAGACAGTTGATCGGATCGCCGTTTTGCGGGCCCCACGGTCCGATTCAACGGGTGATTTTGTGAACGGCCAGCCGGAATCCAACTTTGGACATACGGTTGGGTTCGTATCATCAAAACGAATCTGTAGACATATAGTTTGATGACTTTAAAAATCATAGACTTTGGTACGTTTTTCGGTGCAAAGCGGGTCTAACGACAGACATCGTTTTGGTCCGAAATTACCGTTTTGCCCCTGTATCCAGAATTGGACTTAAGGACAGGCAATCCTAGCTAATTTAACTATTCTAAGAACGTTGGTAATATTTATTTCAGCATCCGGAGACTTTTTACATGTGTTGACTTTATTGACTCATATGATGTGGTTGTACTATCGGTTTTAACAGCTAAGGACCTCAGGCAAGTGCACTTTCTGATTGCTTTCGATTCATAGTAGTCTTTTTATTTCATGTTTATACATATGTCTTGCTGCTTGTTGACACGCTCGTCACACGGAGATTAGTATCATGGATTTATTATACATTCTTGACTGTCATTTTTATGATTATCATGCTTGCGACCTGATTCCATGAGTACTAGCTGGGCGGAAAAATATCTTAGTAGACGTGTGAACTAATTCTTACCCATCCCAATATGTCTAATCTTGACTGATTACAGCTGCACACGACACGTGTAGGGTACCGTATTTACCCCTTAGCCGTTCACATGTCGAACATGATATTTCAAAACACATGGATAGTTGTATTTTATTCGTTTTCCTCGTCTTCTTCACCACTTGCCATGTCATCAGTTACTTTCTAGTTTTTATCTCTCATATGTTATTTTTATGTCTTGTTAATTCTATTGTGTTTTTGCATTGCTGTTGGTTTGTGTACTTGTTCCATTCCTGACTGGAAACCAACATTTTTTAGGTTAGCTGTGGCTTCACTTAGCTTGGAAGATACGGGTGTACATGCAGACAGAAACCTAGAAATAGATAGCAGTTATATCATTTTCATTAATTATGAGAATTTTATATTTTCTTTAAATATAAATGTTATAAATGTTGTAATAAATTTAGAAATGTGAATGAGCAGTAAATGTTATTCTTTTTGTGATTTTGAGCATCATGGCCGTGACAGCGTTCTACCGCCGACTCTACGGCGTAGGCTGGCTTGGACACGTCTCGTATCCGAAAAAGCGGGTACGGGTCGTGACAAGTTTTTATGGTGGCCTATGCAGGTCAGTTTTCGCAAAAGATTGCGAACTCCTGGTAGTACCGATGCCAGTCATACTACTGCGAGCCTGCGACTAGGAATGCTCATTCACAATAGGATTAAAATGATTTAGGAGGATAACTAGGATAAAATTCCCTTATTAATTTGACTAATTGGGTAGTTAAGGTTGTCAGATAGGCCATGCAATTTGGAATTATTAAATTCAGATAGTTTGCCAGATCTCTATAGATACACTATTGCTTTTGATCTGACATTATGATCCAATGTGGATATACTATTCACCTGATAAGTTAGGTTTTTCTTGAATTAAGACTCCAGTCTTGATAAATTGTTCAATTTTCTGTTGCTATATTAGATATAAACCTTATATCATAAATTAGAATTGCCTATTTAAAATATTATTTTGCTGTAAGGAATTAGTTTATAATTGATGATTTTGTTATTCGTATACAAATCTCGAGGTAGACTTGATCCAAAGTTTTACCTCATCCATTTTAAATACATATGGAATAAAGATTAGGATGTTCTTACTTCCCTTGTCTTCAGTTATTTTCTTCCCGATCAATCTTTTCTTTAAAGATTGAGACTTATAGGCAAATGGTTATGCTTTCTATCATAGTCAACTAGTTTGAATCTCCAGCAGCTCCTTGAAGTTCTTAGGAATATAGTTGGGGTAATTTAACGACTGTGAGGGCTAGACAGCAGCACACTATCGTTAATTACCTGAGAGTAGAGAGTTTGGGTTTACTGCAGCCAGCAGCGCACTGGCGAGGCACAACCCATAGAGTTGAAATTATTTCAGAGGATCGTAGGTTATGGAACATTGCTAAAACTATGTCTTCGTTGACCTATTTAGACCTGGTGTCGATATAAGATAGAGTATCTGATAGCATATCACATCTGAATCACGGCACCAAGGGTTTACCACCGCCAGAGTATACGGGCGAGGCATCATTCTCGGTGAAATGACTTCAGATGTGATTACAAGTTTAAGATACTGTATAGGATAGGAAAATGCCCGTGTGTCCCATATGATCCAAAGCCAAAAACAAGTAAAAGTTCTGTAAGTTGGGTAGCATGTCTCCCAACCTAGCATTCCGTGGTCCTTGTGATCTATCGACGAGGTAATTGACTGACACTAATAGGTTTACCTAGAATATAGAATTTAGAGGTCCATAACCCATTAGTCGACCAATGCCTTATGGATAAGAATATAGTAGGAAGACTGTTTAAGCAAAACACCAGGTAAGGTTTTGATTCTCACACAACTCGAACTACTTGTGCCTCCTTTCCAAAAATCTTGCATATTTGTATTTTGACTATCTTGACCAACGCTGCTATTACAGCCTAGTTTTGTAAGCTTACTCTTTTATCGAGCTTAATTCAAGACATATGTTTATTGGGGACGCCTACTAACATATTGTCTAATCAGAATCAGTGTATTATGGTCTGATCAACCATGGTGCATTTGGTTCGCTCTTCATTTAATTACCCTACGTGGATTGAGATGTAGATGTCTCTAGGATCTCATCTGCGACTGTATTGATAATTTCTCTTGAATTATACATTCGCCTTTGAATCATGTAATTGTATTCAGTGGCACCTTTCTTGGACTCTTTATTGTTTTTGTCTTTTACTGGTTTGGAAAGACGAAAGCTCATAATTGTTAGATAGATACAGAGTATCCCCCATGACTATGATAGTCGTATACACAAGTATAGCTACCATTGGCCAGCCATGTGACTATAACCTTGCCTCGAGTTACTTGTCGTCCCCTCGACCCTAAACCTACTATCATGATCTTCTAGTCCTTGGAGTCCGAGAATGATTATGATCTTTTCCTTGATCAAATCACCAACCTAGGAGACTAACTATTCACAAAAAATAATTCACTGTGAGTCACTAAATATTTTCTTGAATATTGCCTTAACTAGCAATCCTTATGCCTTAACTCAACCTTTCCTCGACCAAGCCCACAGTTTAGACATGAGAGGAATAGACAAAAACACAAGCAGTTACCATGACTATAAAAAAATACCCATTCCGAGATTAGAGATCCAACAGGTATTATTCTAGTTATACAATTTTATTTTTAAGACGTGACTTAGCATTAGAATATCGCAGTCACTAGCTTAGCTCATACCATAGCTTAAATACCCTGTCATGATATGATCTACCAGTTATCCACAACAATACATGATCACTACAGCCCTACCACTAGAACCCTTGTGACAATAGTCTGGCAGGCTAGACACAAATAGAAATTCACGATCTAGTTGTTAGAAATCTTTTCATATGATGTGCCTTAGAGTTGGTTACCCCGTCGATAACTCTTGTATACTATGGATGCGTAGATCATTCTATTTTATCGACCATGTGTCATTGTACACGCTTATTTTCCATTTATTAAGGAACGATCCTTGACTTGACCTATATCTACCGTATCCCGTTACACCGTGCCTTATTCTTTATTAACAAGAGTCGAGGTACAATATCTGGACTTTGGAATTCTTCTAATCTCATTATTCCTAAAACCATGTCCTAGCTTCTAAGGTGAGTAGACTGTAAGATTTCTAAAATTTTAGGATATACGAGGATTACTGATTGATTAGAATAAATTCTATTAGGATGATAATTAGTGCCCCATGGACTCCCACTTTCCATTTAGATCAATTAATGTCCCCGGCCGTGTCATTAATATTCGGAGCACGAGACCAGCTGTTACCTTTCCACCGAGGTAGCTAGCCACTATCCTATCAACGTGACCTTGTCTCTATCAATTTCCTTGCATTACATTTTATTCCCCGACCTTAATTTAATTTCGAGGACGAAATTTTTTTTAAGTTGGGTAGGATGTAAAACCCCAATATTTTCTAATTTTTTTTAATACTTTAAAAATTATTTTTCTATATTTTTATTTATTTATTTGGTGAATGTACGTAATTTTAGATGTGTATGTGTGTATGTTGTGTGCTTGTTATATTTTAAAATACTACTAATTATATCTTACAATTATTACAAATATTTGTGATAATTAATTTCAAATTTTATAAATTTATTTGTGATTATATATATATATATATATATATATATATATATATATATATATATATATATATATATATATATATATATATATATATGTTAGTTATTTATATTTGTTAAAAAAAAAAAAAAAAAATATAATAGAAAGTGGTGGCCGAGCCCCCATTAACTGAGCAGCAGATGCTGCAATTGGAGGGGGGCCCGACCCCCACAGTAGCAAATTTAACAAACAGCATATAGCTGCACACTGAAACCGAGCCCCCTCATAATAACCCCGACCCCCCCACTTAACAAAATAACCCAGCAGCTTAATAGCTGCATTGCCGACCCCCTTAATGAATTTAAATGCAGCAGTAGCTGCGGGGCCCGACCCCCTTGCAAACTACTTAGCAGTTCTTAGCTGCTGTGAACATTGGTAGAACCCGACCCCACACCCCACGAAAACCCAGCAGCACCAGCTGCTAATACTTGCAACCCGAGTTATTTGGAGTCCTACTCCAAATACAAATCGGCGGAGTATATATAAAACCTATTTGACAAAACCGAAACCCTAACTCTCCCAAACATCTTCTCCTTCCACATCTCCTCTTCCTCCCGAATCTCCGGCGAACCCCAGGCCGTTGGCGGCGCCGCACCACCGCGCGAGCGCTACCGGAGAGCCCACGACGACCTCGCAATTCGAGCGTTCTCAGATTTTGCGAACAGCGAGGTACCCATCTTCCCATCCACTTTTCTTCGCGCACGCTCGATGATTTCTCGAACTATAAATTTCTGTAGAAAGCCCTCATGACCCTCTTCAAGATCCCTCAGGTGGATTTTGTCATGGCCATCCCACTTGCTCGAAAAATCGAGACAAAGTTGGAGAAAAACCCACTTTTCTGATTTATAAAAACTGTTTTGAAACGCCAACTTGTCGGCCATTTTTCTCGCTGTACATTAACCTTTTGTAAAAAATAATTGAAGACGTTTGAAGACAACATAACCACGATGGAAACGTAACTGGTAGAATAGTATTTCGTTTTCTGTGCAAGAATTAAATCAGCGTTAAAGTTGGACGAAAAACTGTTTTCAAAAGTGGTAAATTCTGAAATTTTTGTCCGATACGACGTCGCCCCGACAAACCGGGCGACGTGGTCGCGCGTTATACGCATCGAAAGACGCGTATGGACGTTGCGGAAGTGTGGGAACTGACGGAACTCAGTTTCGTCGCGTGTGTGCGACGAAATCAACGCGTATCCGTCGAAATACCCCCGTATCGGCGTTTTGCAAACTTGTCCATAACTTTGTGTACAGTCGTCGAATCGAGACGAAACTTGCGCCAACAGGTCCGGATCGAAATTCTGGTCCTGCATGCCAAGTTTGGTTTGATTCTGAGAAGGTCGTATCGGGACCCACTTTTGGCGGGCCCGCAACCCACTCAAACGGGCGATTTTGTATACGGCTCATCGGAATCCAAAACTGGACATACCGTTGAGTTCCTCTCCTCAAACTGAATCCGTAGACATGTAGTTTGACGAGTTTAGAGACCATAGACTTTGGCACGCGTTTCGGTGCAAAGCGGGTCCAACGGCGGACATCGTTTTGATCCGAAATTATGATTTTGCCCCTGTTCCAGAATTGGACTTTTGGACAGGCGTTTCCTAGGTATATCTTCTTCACCGAGATCATTTTTGATGTTTGTTTCAGCGTTTGGAGTCATCTGTGATTTGTGAGTTTTGGTGCTGACACTTGCTACTCTTGGATTGCCTTTCTCGCACCGCAGGCAAGTATACCTTGCCATAGATTCTGATTGTGCTCATTTATTTTCAGTATATTTTATTATTGCATATTTCTTTCTCTTGTTTGTCATTTGTTTCTATTAGGCGTCCAAGTCACACTTGGGTGCAAGCGGCTACATTTAGTCGTTATATTTATTACGTCTTTATTTGCATGTCGACCTTGTGTCAGTTGACTTACCTATGAGTATGTGGGGGTATTTTCATATCTCCTATGGCCTTGACACATGTGTATCACGTGATGAGTGAGTTATATAGGACACGGACCTGCGTACTCGATTGGCCATCGATACGTACAGGACGTGCGACGGTTAGGAGGTAACTGCTACTAGTGTGTCGAGTTAGAAGCCGTAGCAGTTGCCAACTGGACAGGCTGTGGATACATCTTGGACAGGAGCAGTTGGGGGGAGGGGACAGCTACTAGCGTAGGGGCTACATTTATTTTTACACACTTTTGGGGCCGAGAGTGACTTGTATGAGTACTACTTTCTGCCCTGGCCGATAGTGTCTCGGATGAGCGCTACTTGACGGCCACTCTTTATTACTTGCTTGCGTGAATCCGTTACAGCCCCTGCGTAGAACGTTGTCCTCTAAAGTGCATCTCACATAGATGGTTAGGAGATCTTGTAGAGTTATAGTTGCATATTTTATTTGCACATACAGTTACTTGGCATGTTTTTCTGTATCTTGTTACGTCCCTCTGAGGACCTGGTCATCTCTCCAGGATTAGACGAGCAGGACTATCCAGAGGAGTACGGTGCAGCATTGGATCCAGCATACATCGGTGACGAGGTACCTTCCACTCTTACTTAGTTTCATTCTTTATTATCTGAGACCATGTATTGGACATCTTTTTATCATTCTTTCTTGCTGTTTGAGGAGGTTGGACTCCATTTAGTTGAGACTATTTTTCATAGCTGTTTGGGTGGGATTGTCTACCCGGCTATATTTTGATATCATCATTTATCTTATTTAGTGGACTTATCATATTCTCTGTGTTGAGCTGTGGATGAGATTTAGTTATGTTATTGTGGCTTATCATGTACTATTATTACAGCTTATGTACAAATACGGAGATTACTATATATTGGTGTATTCTTCGTATAGTACAGCTGGCATGTCTACGTACTTAGTCCTACGTATTTTGGGACTGGGGCGTTACAGTTACCTTTCCACAAATTTCATATGCAAGATCTAGATGAGTCCACCTTCATCTAGGTATATCATGTCCCACTTAAACCCGTCCCCTTGTACTCTATTTTCGTGGTACAAATTTTAGGTCAAAGGGACTAGCTATAACCCTCACCATAATACCGGTATACTTCCCGACTTCCACTAGAGCCTCAACCTTGACTCAATTCATTCGACCCAATATATGGTTGTGATCTACTCGAAGCCCACTACGTACATGCCACTAGTGTGCCACCCAATTGAGGCCTCATGTGCTACTTAAATACAAAAATCACTGAAGGCACATTTTTGGACTTGAGGGACCTAGCTAACCAACCTGACTGGCAACTAGCTCAACCACTTGGGTGGAAACCTATTCTAGGATACCCTAACCTAGTAGAAGTAGTTTTATCATTGGGATCTTGTCCAGTCCATATAGATTGAAATCCAAGGATCATCCAACCAATGAGTGATGTCCAAATAGGAAACCCATTAAGACCCAGTAAACCCATCCATGCATACCACCATATTTGAACTATAAAACCGAACTGTTTGAAATAGGTCCTTATACCTATTCGGTAGTCTCCACCTCTTAGGATGTAATGTCATTCGTAGCCATTACTCCATCTACCTAGAAGTCGCAATACGATCTTGTATTGCATCTATAATCCTTGCTCATGTGTTTAAATAACCACGGAAAAGATTACCACCTTGACTTCTCAAATTTCGTTCTGTTTGGAACCCTGTTTAGAACCTCGAGAACGGAACTCTTGTATTGCATGGATTGCAAGCCCCTCTAAGAAATAAGGGTTCTTCGATTTAATAAGTGACTGGACTAGAGTAGCCCAATCTAGCAAATAGGTCAATGGTTCATAAACTCTCTTTCTATCTGTATTATTGGATACTCTCTACCACTCTTGAAACTTCATATTTGCTCTCGATTATTTATCTTCCTATCCTTCCCATTTCAGAGCAATGAATGGTCATACTTATTAAAATTTATTAATATTTCTTAGCTACTTGTGTAAATTTGTTGCTTGTTAAATTTTGGGTTGCTTGAGAGATAGGAGAGGATTATAGATGCCATATGCCCTAGATATCTGTTGGTAGGAATGTTAACAACTAGTTAGATGGTTATAAGGTTTTAATGACCTGTGTTTCGATGGAGTAGTGTGACCAAAGGTGGGTAGAAGTCCTCCAGTATTTGGAGTTATAAAATGGCTAGAGAAGGTTATAAAATATTTTGATGAATTAAATTAAGGAGATTAAGGTAATAATAGACTTTGAATTTTAAGGTATAGTTATGAATTAGAATTTCGAGGACGAAATTATTTTTAAGGTGGGTAGATTTGTAGCTCCCCTTCCCAAAAAATTTGAAATATTCTTATTATTATTTATTTTATTTAAATGGTGATTTTTATATTTTTATAAATAATTATTAGTTAATTATTATGGTAGATAATTTTAGTCATGGTTAGAAATCGGAGTACAAGGTAACTAGAAATTGTGGCACGGATAGTGCAGTGGCGTGCTTTGACTAGTGTATTAGCCCTGGTGGGGAAGGCCGAGCCATAGTGATGTCCTAATTAGAAAAACCAAGCCAAGTTGTGAATTGACTCATTTAAATTATTTTAATAATATATTATTTTATATATTGATTTTTGATGACCGGATTGGACCAAAACAGCCCGAACTGGGAACGAACCAAACCCAGGCCCAAATAGACATGTGGTGTCACCAAAGATGGATATGTGGGCATATTTTATGGGTGTACAAATGTTCTTAATACTATTTTAGAATTTGAGAAATATTTTCTAATTATTAAATTGGAGGTACAAAATTTATATTTTTATTATTAATGATGTTGGAATAATTATTTTGATCCAAGTAAGGGTGTGTGTGGTAAAGATCACCCATTGGAGCAATTTTTAATATTTTATTATTATTAAGGTTATTTTGTAGAGATTTAATAAGCATGTTCATTCCATTTAAATATTATTATTATTATTGAGTCGATTTATGGTAAATTAAATTTATATATATGTAGATATAAATGTGCTTTTCTATATATAGATAATAAGAGTATTGGTATTTATAATATTTATTTAAAGTATTTTAGGTTTTTTTGATTTTAAGGATATATATATATATATATATATATATATATATATATATATATATATATATATATATATATATATATAAATATATATATATATATATATATATATATATATATATATATATATGTTTGTTTTTGTTTTTTTTGTTTTTTTAACAATGGCTAAAGCCTTCATTGAATAGAAAAAGTAGAGGTTGGAACCGGGAGATAGCCCAAGTTCCTACAAGGTGAGGGTGGAACCCTTAGAAAAATTCTTAGCTAAAACCTATATTAACCAGCATTAGAAATTATATATATATATATATATATATATATATATATATATATATATATATATATATATATATATATATATATATATATATATAAAACAAAAACAAAAAGTCAGTTGAGCGGTCCCGGAATAGGAAACGAAAAATCAATGTTCAAAGTTTTGAACATTCAAAATTTTGTGCACTGCTCCCGAAGCGATGGGGGTGGTGAGGGCTCTCGGCCCAATGAGGTCGCGGGGACCAAGGTGGGCGTACTGCCCCAGGGGAGGGTGGTGGGCGGTCTGCCCAAAGGGGGGGTGGGTGGGGCGTGCGGCTCGATGAGTACGGACCGATGGATGTTTGAGGATTTAAGTTGAGCTTGTTAGTTGTCCCGATATCCTACAACTGAGCTTGGCTGAAATGCATATATTGGTGGGACGCCTAAAATATGTGTATGATCCAAACTAAGTTGTATGATTCAACGATAGTAGTATGAGATCGTTAAGCGATCTATGCAAGGCACTTGGATTAAGTGTTGGTTTTGGTTCGAGGACGAACCTGATTTTGAGTGGTATATTATGTAATGCCCCGCTCCGCATCGGTACATTATGATGAGTCGTTGACTCGAAGAGTTTGCGTTGACCCGATGAGGTATCGATGCGAATTGATGCAAGTGTTACGTTGGCCAAAGGTAAGCTTTGAGTCGGTTGGAATATATGAATCGAATCGATGCAAAGGATAAGACCCGTTTGAGCAAGTGTTGATGTTAGTTGATCTGGTGTGTAGGCTATGCCTTTATGCTGGATTACGGATTGTGGCATGGGCACGATAGGCTAAATCAACCGAGTGGTTCAAAGGAATGGCTAAGTCCGAGAGTTAGCTATGCGACCAAGTTATGGAAGCGAGCCGCTTCAACTCGGCGAGACGGCGAGGCGTATCGGCTTAAGGTGGGCGGGTTCTTGACTCTCTCTCCCTATTCCTTCACGTCTAATAAAATATGTGTCCGTGCATGCGTCGGATGTTATCGAGTTAGCGGGCGTGGCTCGACAAGTAAGTGTCTAAATATGTGTTGAACACCAAAATAGAACATTGAACAATCGAACAATTGAAGCGACGTGCATCAAGTGTACGGGTCGCGATAGGGTGCTTATGATAAAACATTGAAAGACAATATCGAGATGTGCATCGTGTGCACGGCTCCGAGAATATTGAACACTAGGCGTAGAACATTAATTACGGTGCTGAGCGTGCCCTCAGGCACTTATGTTACGAAAAGACTAAGTAACTACGGAGTTAGGCTATGTGAACAACTTACGAATGGTATGCGCTGAATATAAAAACGAGATGTCTAAGCCGTTGGGCGTCGTGCATCAATATGGATGTGTTGGGGCACAACGCCGACGGAGCTCCCCATATGAATGGTGGATTATGTTTATGAGACGCGAACATGTTTATGGCACGGGAAACCGTTTATGGCACGAGAAACCGTTTATGGATCGAGACTATGTTTATGAAACGAAGGATTTGGTTGAAATGTTATATGTGTTTGCTATGGCGCGTATTGCATGGTCAATGGACTCGGATGGCCCGTACACGGGTACGGCTTCCCTCGAACGGTTACGTCGGGGCGCCGGCACCGTTCGGCCTAGGAGGGAATTATGTGTGGTATTTATGGTGCACAACATTCGGACAGATTGCGACCGTCCAGTGCTGTGATAGGCTATGATATCCGTAAGTTTGAGATCCTTCGGATACTGGGCTAGCAACCCGTATCGAAGTGATTGTAGGCTTACACATAAGAGATGCCAAGTCCATTATGGTGCGAAACACCGTGACCTTCATATAGTTAGGGCCGGTGGGCTGAGATGAGAGTTGGGTGCAGGCTCAGGGCCTGCGACCCTTATGCATTGTCTAAGTTTATGATTGGAATATGGCGTGAATTATATGGTTTCTTACGTAAGTTCTAACGAGTGCAGGCTGAGGAAAATGGGACGGAGATGAGCATGAATACTATGTTTATATTTCAGATTATGTCTAACTGTATCTGCTGTAGGAACACGGTGTGGGACACATTTACGATAATGTGCTATGTTTAAGTTTTGCCATGAAACTGATCCTAAGGCTAAGTAGAAAGATCATAAATTAAGATGCATGTTTCACTAAATGATTAAGTGTTTGGTTTGGGTGCGAGCGGGTCTTGATCAGTGCGAAGCGAGGACGAAAGCACTAATCCCCCACTAGTTTATGTGCAGGCTCAGGTTATGATCGGCTCGGGGCGGAGCTTGGCTTGGACGTGCCGAGGCATAGAGTCCTTGGCGTTCAAGAGGAGCTACCGCATATGCGTTCGGACTTGCGACATGGAGATGTCGGTCGAAGACTACTTGGTGGCTATAAAGAGGTATAATGTATGGAACAATGTAATCCTTTGTGAGCTAAGAGAGATCATGAGCGTTGCAGCCAATTGGCATTTATGTTGTGCTATTCAGAGCCGTTGTAATCTTCAGTTCATAATCAATAAAAGAGATTCTTATGTTTTACTTTGTCTTCCTTCCGCTGCGTATGTTATCAATTTGAGATAAACACTATGTGAACCTGTTATCTTGCCTTGCACGAGCACAACTCCAGGCTCGTGCGGCATCACGCCCCAGCGAGGACGATGATTCGGATAAAATCTAGCGAGTACGAGCGATTTCTCGGATCGGGGCATGACAGCAAGGGAGGGTGAGGGAGGGGAGGGAGGACGTGGACGGGAGTGGCGGAGGGGACGCAACGAAAGGGGGAAGGGAGATGGGAGGGAGGAGGACCCCGGCAGAAGGGGGGTCTACCGCCGGCCGGGGGGGTTGTCCCGCAGCCAGCGGCGTAGGGAGCGTCGGAGGGCGACGCTGGAGGGGGAATGATGGCGCGGGGGGTCGACGGGGCCGGCGACGACTTCGCTCCACACGCGAGGGGGGAGGCCACCGGCGACGGAGCACCGAGACCGGAGGAGGGGGAAGAGCCTCCGGGGAACCCGAAGCGAGGCCGGAAGTGAGAGGGAGGGCCTCACCGGGGCCACCGGGGGGAGGGTCGGTAGCTGGGAGGTGCAAGGCGAACCATGCCGGGGGAGCAGGGGCCGTCGCAGGGGGAAGAAACCGGGCGCCGCCGAGGGGGGCGCAGCTGGAGTGGCGACTGGAGGAGGGGGCTCCGAGGCGGGAGGAGGCACGGCTGGCTGAGCAGCAACCGGCGGCGGGGGCTCGGGCCTAGCCCGGGGACGTCGACGTCGCCGACGACGACGGCGTCGAGGCGAACGGAAGCCGCCGGAGGAGCGGGATAAAGCCCAAGGAGGAGAGGTCCAGGCGGTGGGGGCTCCCCACAAAGGGGGGGCCAGGCGAGGACCAGCCGACCGAGAAGAGAGAGGGTGGGTCCAAGGTGAAAGATAAGATAGAGAGGGGCGGCCGGACCGAGGATGCCGACCCACCCATCTGGCTGAGAGTGGCGGAGTGGGGAGCAGGGAGGCTCCTACCGAAGGGAGGAGAGGAGCTCTGAAATATATATATATATATATATATATATTATATATATATATATATATATATATATATATATATATATATATATATATCCTTAAATATATATATATATATATATATATATATATATATATATATATATATATATATATATATATATATATATTTAAGGATATATATATATATATATATATATATATATATATATATATATATATATATATATATATATATATATATATTTATATATATATATATCCTTAAATATATATATATATATATATTTTTTTAAATATATATATATATATATATATATATATATATATATATATATATATATATATATATATATATATATTATATATATATATATATATATATATATATATATATTTAAGGATATATATATATATATATATATATATATATATATATATATATCCTTAAATATATATATATATATATATATATATATATATATATATATATATATATATATATATATATATATATATATATATATATATATATATATATATATATATATGGGATATATATATTTGTATAATAGAAAAAGAAAAAAAAAACCAAAACAAAGAAAACAAAGCAATAGCAGCAGCAGGCCCAAGTCAAGCAGACCCCAGCCCGAGCGGGATTCCCCCACCCCGACCCTGCTTATATACGCGCGAGAACAGAGTATCAAAAATCCTCATAAACCCTGATTTTCGTGCCGCCACCCACACGTGCCCCTCCCCTATGCGTGCGCCACCGCAGACTGGCCGGGAATCGGCCGTCGGTCGGTGTGGCAGCGCTCCAACGAGCGGCGACAACAGCGCGTAGCCATTTCGAAGTCAGTTGGTGAAGCCGACTTCGCGTGCGATTATCTCCGTCATCGTGTAATGGTTTCACGAACTACTTGAATAGGTTTGAACCTAACCTATACACCCTCAATACTCTTCAAATAGATTTTAATAGTTCGCAGTGTGCGCGTCGCAAATCGAGTTCCAAAATCAAGAAAAATCTCGAATTCTGGACTATAGAAACTGTCTCGAAATCCAAAGTTGGCGGTCGATTTACGACCAGGATATCGTGAAACTTGGAAAACTGCTTGAACAACCTTGTAGACAACATAACCGAGATCAAGATCCTATTTTTAGTTTAATTTCTAGTAGGTTATTTTCTGTTAAAAATTAGAAAAAACTTGGCAAAAATTTGTTTTAAAAACTAGAAAAACCTTCGATACGACGTGCGTCCCATCAAACCGGGCGACGTGATCGTAAACCAAAAGCTTCTAAAGGTGCATAATGGCTTCGTGGACGTGTGGACTTTGACGGAATTCAAATTGGTTGCGTGTGCGTGACGAATTTGATGCGTATCCGTCAAAATTCACCGTATCAGCCTCTGTGCAAATTTCCCAATTACTTTGTGTACGTTCGTTAGATCGAAATAAAACTTACGCCAATAGGACCGTATCATTTTTCTGGTCCTGTATGCCAAGTTTGGTCCGATTCTGAGACAGTTGATCGGATCGTCGTTTTGTGGGCCACACGGCCCGATTCAACAGGTGATTTTGTGCACGGCCATCCAGAATCCAACTTTGGACATGCGGTTGGGTTCATATCATCAAAACAAATATGTAGACATATAGTTTGATAACTTTAGAGACCATAGACTTTGGCACGCTTTTCGGTACAAAGTGGGTCCAACGGCAGATATCGTTTTGGCCCGAAATTACCGTTTTGTCCATGTGTCCATAATTGAACTTAAGGACAGGCAATCCTAGCTAATTTTACTATTCTAAGAACGTTGGTAATATTTATTTCAGCATCCGAAGAATTTTTGCATGTGTTGACTTTATTGACTCATCTGATGTGGTTGTACTATCGGTTTCACCAGCTAAGGACCTCAGGCAAGTGCACTTTCTGATTAATTTCGATTCATAGTAGTCTTTTCATTTCATGTTTATACATATGTCTTGCTGCTTGTTGACACGCTCGTCACACGGAGATTAGTATCATGGATTTATTATACATTATTGACTGTCATTTTTATGATTACCATGCTTGCGACCTGATTCCATGAGTACTAGCTGGACGGAAAAATATCTTAGTAGACGTGTGAACTACCCCTTAACCATCACAATACGTCTAATCTTGACTGATAGCAGCTGCACACGACACGTGCAGGGTGCCGTATTTACTCATTAGTCGTTCACATGTCGAACATGATATTTCAAAACACATAGATAGTCGTATTTTATTTGTTTTCCTTGTCTTCTTCACCACTTGCCATGTCATCAGTTACTTTCTAATTCTTATCTCTCATATGTTATTTTCATATCTTGTTAATTCTATTGTATTTTTGTATTGCCGTCGGTTTGTGTACTTGTTCCATTCATGACTGGAAACCAATAATTTTCAGGTTAGCTGTGGCTTCACTTAGCTTGGGAGATACGGGTATACATGCAAACAGAAACCTAGAAATAGATAGCCATTCTATCATTTTCATTAATTGTGAGAATTTTATATTTTCTTTAAATATAAACGTTATAAATGTTGTAATAAATTTAGAAATGTAAATGAGCAGTAAATGTTATTCTTTTTGTGATTTTGAGCATCATGGCCGTGACAGCGTTCTACCACCGACTCTGCGGCATAGGCTGGCTTGGACATATCTCGTATCCAAAAAAGCGGGTGTGGGTCGTGACAGCAATTAAAAATTTTTGTTTTATTAGTGTGAAGGCCAAGCTGAGGCAAGTTCACCGGAGCCTCCCACCTGAGCGAGGAGTCGCCTTGGCCGAACGGGACTTCGAGCAGGGCGTTGCATGGTTCCAACATCGTCGGCATTTTGATTCCTCCGGTTGAACTGAGCGGGACGGTGCATTGCAACGCCATCTAATTTGATCGTCAGATCAAAAATGGAAGCCAAACAATATAAAAGAGGTACATCACCCCAATATTTATTGAATTTAGCTTCCATTTTTTTACAATAAAATCAAAATTAGGAACATTTCTATATTTAGAAAATAAGTAAGATATGTAGAAAGTTTTCGTAAAGCTAAACAAAAAGTGGGATAATAAACACCAGAAAGAGTACATGTAGCATTGTAAAATATTTCTAAAAATTCACAAATAGAAGAAGCAACTATCAAATCATCATCAGTTACTTGATATTCAAAATTGTGATCCATATTGCAAAAATATGTAATAGCATCCTTAAAGGGAATTACGGATTTCAACATTAAATATGTCAAATTCCATCTATGTGGTACATCCTTAACAAATCTTCTAAAACGAATACTAAATTGTGCACATATGGCTTTAAAAGCTTGTTGCCTACTTGGAGACGTGTTCAAGCTGTGTAAACAATGTCAAAGAGTCTCTAAGCGTGTATTAAAAAAACTCTAGCCATTCTTTTACAACTAAGTTAATAATGTGGCAAGCACACCTAACATGCAATAATCTACCTTCTAAAATAGGCTAAAATAGTAAAGACAATGAAGATATAGCAGAGTTATTATTATTAGCATTATCAAAAGATACAAATAATATTTTATGGTGAATATCATATTCACGCACGTGTTTTAAAATAGCGCCTGCAATTACAGAGCCTGTATGGAAATTCTAAAGTTTTTAGACAATAATGCGCTTTTGCAACTTCCATTGTGAATCTATGTAGTGTGCCATAATACAAATATAAGCATAATTTTGCTTACTTATCCAAATATCAGAAGTAATATCTATTTTACTAACATGCGACAAACTTTCTTTTAAAGCAACTTTCATTTAAGTAAAAAAAAGTCTCTTAGCCGCTTTTCTAGCAGCGCCTCTAGTAACTTTACTAAAACATGGAACTTGTTGCATAATCATATAAATATGCACTTTCACCCGAAGTGAATGGAAGTTCATCAGCAATAATATATTTAGTCAATTTAGTTTTATGACGAGCAGCGGAATAGGAAAACGTACTCATTGAAGAACCCGTGGCACCTCCAAAACTTATCTGGGTTTGGAACGTCGAAATTGTGCCCGGGCCGTAGCAAGTTTCGTGGTGTCTTGATATGGTACATGTGCCACCTCCCATCTTCCATTTGTATATGTTGAAATATTTCTTGCATTGTGCCACGTACGGAACTGGTTCTCCTTTCTGATCTAAAAAAGTGAGCCATCAGGTTTAGTTTCATTAAGTATAACAAAAAATTCCCAATACTTTGATTTTTTTCTTCCCCTTTACAACATTTGGGGTAGAACTAGAAACTTCAGGAGGTAAACCAATTAAATCCTCAGGAATAGAATTTTCTTCAAAAAGTATTAAAATATTCATAAGTCTGCCCGACAGCGTCAGTAGGTTGGTTTGAACCTTCTCCAGCCATTTTAAAAAGACAAATAAAAATAATGTAGAAGAGAGGGAGGATACCGAAAATAAAATAAACCGAAAAATATTTTTTCTCAAAAAAGGAAGGGAGGAAAGAAAACTATTTTGTAAATGTAAAATAAAAAAAAAGTGGAAGGGAAGAAAAAGAAGTGTAAACTCCCTAGATTTTAGTTATTGTTATAAATAATTATTGCATTATAGTGTAGTAATTTAGTTAGTCAAGATATATTATAAGATTAGTCTTGTTAAGATTAAGGGTAGCAGATATGTCTATCTATATATATTCCTAGCTAAGTAGTACAAGAATTGGACTAAAACCCACTAGGATTTACCTTGATTTTATAAAATAATTTATATAAAATTTTCTTATTTTATTTTTTTTGTATTTATCCTATTTATTGAATAAAATGAAGCATTTAGTTATAATTTGAATATATGGCAAACTAACCAATTATTTTTTTATAAATTAAATATATGATTAAATATTTGTACAAGAATTCTCCTAAATGTTATATAAATACTTTTCTTGAGTTTTAGATTTTTTTAGAAATCTTATTGAAATATTAGATAAAGGTATATATATATATATATATATATATATATATATATATATATATATATATATATATATATATATATATATATATATATATATTGAGAAACCCCTCCTTTTTATTCATTCAAGGCGCAAAATGCCAAAGCCTTTACAAGTAAGTGCAAAAAGCAAAATACAACAAGAAAGGGGTAAGCCACTCAGAACCAAAAAATCAAAGGCTGAAAGAGCCGACGCCTATACCAGAGCCCAATCAAAAAGACGCAAATCCCGAGGAGCTAGGTGAGAAGAGAGTTCTAAAAGAGGGACTGGCCGTGCGAGCAGATTGATCTGATCTTTCGGCACTGACGGATAACCTCCCTAATAAGCTGGTCAGCGGAGTACTGGTGACCATCATATCTCGCCTTATTGCGGTTCTTCCAGAGGACCCACTTAGCAGCCACCACGACGATCTGGTGACCGTGGGAAGAAGAGGCCCATCCTGCCAAGAGATCGTTGAAGCGCCCACCCCCTGAAGCTGCCCGCAGCGCTGAGAGAGGACCCTCCAAACCTGGACAGGTAAAACCCCTTGATAGAAGATATGGTTGGTGGTTTCGGTCTGACGCTCCAAGCAGCAATTGCACGCAGACGTAAGGCTGAACCCAATGGTGTTGAGATTGTCATCAGTAGACAACTTTTTGCGTTCTGCTCTCCAAATGAGGAATGACTATTGTTGGGGATGCAGGTCTGCCAGAAGGCTGCGATGGTGGGGGATGGCGCCCCAATACCCCGAACCACTCTTCTCGTCGAGCTGACCGAGAAGGAGCCAGAGGCTTCGGCCGACCACCTCAGCACACCGGGCTCGGGTCCAAGCTTAAGATCGTTGTTGCGAATGCACTCTACTGCCTCTTCTCCAGCCCAATCCCGGATCTGGCTCCAATCCCAGTCGTTCCCTGGTCGATCCCACAAATCCTTGATCTTGATATGTCCCAGAGCCGTTGGTAGGCTGGGGAGTAAGGTGTCTCTCGTCCAACGTTTTAGAAAGGTCGAGGATTCGCCATTACCCAGTTGGAGCCTTATCACCGGTTCAACAATGGAGCGCCCCGTTAGAATATGCCGCCAAGCTGCGAAAGATCTGTTGTTGGAGATAGCCAGCAATGGATGAATATGTTTGAAGTACCTGGCCTTCATGAATCTAGCCCATAAGTTCTGACCAGAACGAAGCTTCCACCACAGCTTCATAGAAAAGGTGTCAACAATGTGGGAGAGCTTGGTGAATCCTAGACCCCCCCTCGTCAGTGGGCCTAGCCATGGAGTCCCAACTGGCCCAGTGAGGTCTGGCGTGGCCATCACTGTGACCCCAGAAGAAATTGGTGATGATGCTCTCAATCGAAAAGAGAATAGATAAAGGTATATATGAGTTTAGTAATATATATATATATATATATATATATATATATATATATATATAAAACAAATGAAATGAAAGTCTAACAGTAGCCTTATGTTCTCGAGCAAAACATAAACAGTAAGAATGTGATTTGAATCTCATTCAAATCTTAGTAGAAAGTTATCAAATCTTCTTCTCCTTATCCAACCCATATTGATTATCTCCAACCTTAATCAACTATTACTCGGAACCCAGGTCGGGAAACACCCAAAAAATAGGATTTAACCCATGATATATATGCGCGGCCACACGATTAGGTTTTAGCAAAATTCTTCGTCGAATCTCATCCCGAACCCGAACTTCGACTCCAGAACCTCCCCTACACCCCCGTGCTCAACATCAACTGCCTGCTTGCTGTCGCCGACGACTGGATCGCCGGACAACCGCGCAAAAGCGAGAGCAAAACAGACAACACTCTGTTATCGAAGAACCCAGGTACCAATATTTTGAAACCAATATCCTTGATTCTGTTCTATGAAATTTCGATCTATCAACTACTGTGTATAGACAACATACCCATCTGTATGCCCTAGTAGTTAGAAAAATTTCTAATGCATAGGAATCCCCATAAAAGTTTCTAAAAATATGAGAAAATTCTTTCGAAAACAAAACTGAGAAGCACACCGAAACCCTATTTTGGAAGGGTGATTTCGACAAAAATATTAGAAATTCGTGGAAACAAAATTGAAACAATCCTAGTTAACATATATGAGGTGAAAACCCATCAGGTAGATTAAAGTTTTATATATTGTACAGAAAGTTATTTGGTTGCAAACTTACGAGAAAAACTGTTTAGAAAACTGAAAATTTTAGAATTTCTTTTCGATACGGCGTGCGTTCCGACAAACTGGACGACTTGGTCATAAACCATAAACATCGAGAGATGCGTATGAATGTTACCAATGTGTGGGAACTGACGAAACTCGATTTCGTTGCGTGTGCGCGACGAAATCAGTACATATCCGTCAAGATACCCCCGTATCGACCTTTCGCAAACTTGGCCATAACTTTATGTACAGTCGTCGGTTCGAGACAAAACTTGTGCCAACAGAATTATATCAAAATTATGGTTCTGTATGCCAAGTTTGGTCCGATTCTGAAAAAGTCGACCGAAACGCCTATTTGTCGGGCCCGCGACCCGATCCAACGGACGAAATTGTGCACGGCCCGCCGAAATCTAACTTTGGACATACGCTTGGGTTTGTCTCATCAAACCGGATCCGTAGACATATAGTTTGATGACTTTAGAGACCATAGATACTGCACACGTTTCGGTACAAAACAGGTCCAACGACGGATATTATTTTGACCCAAAATTACGATTTTCCCATGTTTCAAAATTAGACTTTTGGACAGGCATTATCTAGATATATCTTTTACACCAGGAATGTTCTTGATGTTTGTTTCAGCCTCCAGAGTCGTTTGTGGATTTTGAAATTTATTGTTGACGTGATTGATTGTTTGGAGTTGTCATTCCCGCACCACTAGGCAAGATACCTTGCCACCTTTCTCTGTGATTTACCTTATCTTATTTTTAGTTATTTATATTCATCATTACTTATCTATTGTTAGTATTATATCATGGTGCGTCCAAGTCACACTTGGGTGCAAACGACCATATCAGTCGTTTTACTTGTTTTGTTTTATTCTCTTACATTGACTTAGCCTAGTGACCACCCATTGATAATGAGCTATTGGTATATCTCATACGGCCTTGACACATGCTTTATCACATGTTGTGAGTCACATGTAGGACACATACTCACGTAGTCGGCTGGCCACCGATACGTCTGAGGCGTGCGACGGATAGAAGTAACTGCCAATAGAATTGCATGATAGTAGACTTGGCGGTTACTAGAGGTTTATATTAGTCATGGAGATGACGATACTAGACATTTGGTGGGGAGAACAATACCTGACGTATGGGCTTCTATTACACTTTTCCTTGTAACCCGGAAGCTCCGCTGGAGAAACGGGTATGCTTACCCCCTCAGGTTGGCCACTGACGTTCTTGAATGTTATGTGCTTGGTCACTGGTGCCCAAGAGGGGACTATACCAGATCTTATTATCAGCCAGGGCTCATGCGTCGAAGGATTGTATCTCAACTGCATATTCACAGTAGAATGGATATGAACCCTTTTGCATGCATCACTTTATTTTCTATTATATATCACAGTTTGTACGATATGGTATTTTCTTGTATCTTGTTACGTCCCTATGGGGATCTGGTGATATCTCTAGGTGTGTGCTTTGTGACTTTTCGTAGGTATTCTAGCCAAGGTCGTGATCTTTCCCATTCCTTCGAATATGATTGCTCTTGGTTTGTCATGCTATTTTATCCATCCTTTCCTTGTAATTTTCTCTCATTTAAAATGATTGGTAGTGGATTTGTCTCCGCCCAACTACATGTATAAATGACAAAATTATAGTTGATTTATATTATTATTCTTTTATTTTGTGGATGAGATTTAGTTGTCATAGTTTTACTGTATTTTACAGCTTATGTATACATACAAGGATTCCATATATTAGAGTATACTGCGTATGTATGCAGCTGGCATGTCTACGTAATTAGTCCTAAGTATTTTGGGACTGGGGCGTTACATATTTTTGTGGTGTCCCAAGCAGGTCGAGTTTTTTACTTCGGTTATGTTATTGTACCGATGTGAGCCTACATATAGGATTAGAATCTAGGTATCTCATCCACATGCTTGATCTCCTCCTTTGATTCCAATTTCGAACTCTCGTCCGACTACATTGATTCCTTCAGGTTGATTCCTTTCCGCTGTAAACAATATCTTTTCCCCTTCATGCTTGATGTAGAGGTTAGAAAGATGACTCATACTAGATATATGTGTCATATTTCTCAGTTACTCTATTAGCTGACTTCTATAAGTTGGGTAGTATGCCTCATGGCCTCTCATCCCGTGTTCTTATAATCCATTAATAAAGTATAACCGGGTCGTACTGAATATATGCTAGTGTAGGAAGAATATGTTTACCTAGATTATAAAGTTTTAGTAGCCTATACTCTATTGGTCAACCACGGCCTAATACAAGAGACAGCAGGACGACTATATAAGCAGGAACACCGGACAAGACTTAGATCCTTATGAAACTTGAACTATTTATAACTGCTTTATTTATTATCTCATGGACTTATACCTTGCACTACCATGAATGATGTCGCCATTCATAGCCTAGTTTTGCAAGCCTATTCTTCATCGAGCTTGTTCAGGGCATATGTATACTAGGGACGTCCACTAACATATTGTCTAATTTGAATCAGTTTATTATGGTCTGATCAACCTTAGTGCACTTGGTAAAAAAGCGCCAAAACAGCGCCTAAACGGTCAATTTTTTTTAAAAAAACTCAAAAATCAGTTAAACCGAGCTGAACAAACCAGGGTCGGGCGGGCCTCACTACAAAAATATTGGTATTTAGCGACGGACAATTCCGTCGCTAAAAACGTATTTTTCGTCGCTAAACCTATTTACCGACGGATTACAGACGGAAACATGACGTTGATAAACATAACGTCGCTATAACAAAAATGTCGGTAATCCGTCGCTATAGCGATGGATTTACCGACGAAATATAGCGACATATTAGCAACAAATTTTAAACGTTGGTAAACACAGTGACATATTAGCGACGGACTACCGACATTTTTTAGTGAGCTAAAATACTAAATTTTCTAGAAGCTCAGCAACGAAAATTTTTGTCGCTGACTCGTCTGATATGGTTTTAGAATCAGACAGAAGCGCAGCGACGAAAATTTTCGTCGCTGAGTAGTTGCTAACATAAAAAATTTCCAATTTTTCGTCGCTAATCCGTTAAAAATCAGTCGCTAGCCTGATTTTTTTTTGTTTTTTCGTCGCTAATTCGCCGCTGGTTAGTCGCTGAACTTTTTATTTTTACCAGATTAAATTGTTCCAGCTTTGCTCAAACCTATGAATATAGATGTACATTAGATTCAAATGATATATATTAAATATAACCTAATATATAAAAAATTAACCCAAACATATCGATCAAACACGTCAAACAGTCAAATATGTTCAGTAATACATAAAGTCATCCAACAGTCGCAATATAGTACATATACAAACACGTCCAATAGTCAAATGATAAAAACACGTCCAACTGTCGCAATATAGTAAAAATACAGAAATATGTTCAGTAATACATAAACTTATCGATCAAAACCCCTAAAGTTCATACAAACTTATCGTCAAATACAACAAAAAAAATAAACAAAACTCAAACTGATGGTGGAGGATGTGGCGGAGGCATAGCCGGCCGTCCACATGAATATAACTGTCCCAGGACCAAAGTGATGATCCGATGTACGTCATGGACAGGAACGTCTGGAAGATTCGACGGCACGACAAGAGGCACTGTGGTCGGAGGAGGAGCCGGTGTAGTAGGCGCCGTGGTCGGAGGAGCAGTCGTTGATAGAGGCACTGTGTTCGAAGCAGGAGACGGTACAGTAGGGGCAGGCATCAGACCTGTTGTGCTCAGAACTCCACTCATCTGCCCCAGGAGGGACAACAGAATCTGTGTAATCTGTCGTAAGGTGTAGGTGTCGACAGTGTGTAGGTCAGTGGAGGTGGTGGAGATAGAGGAGCTCTGGAATAAACAGACGGCTGGGATACCAACGATCTGGTACCGTACACACTGCCCCCTTTCCCTCTACCGACGGCTTGTATCCACAAGTCGTTCCTCACAGCCGGCGACGTTCCCTGACTTGTCCCAGCTCCCTCGACAGTCCCTCCCTCACCGACTCGACTCTCTAAAGTCTCATACGTCTCCTATATTTATATAGGTGAATAGATGTAGAGTTAATATTGGTATTTTAGTTACTATTAAATATTGTTATGGTTACGTTCTCATACGTCTCTTAAACTATTCTTTGATTTATAATGCTACTTAGGGTTATGATTTAGAGTTAATATTTATATTAGAGTTCGGACTAACTATTTCGGTAAACTAAATATAGTTAAGTACGTAAAGAAGAAGAAGAAATGTAATTAGATATAGGACTCGAAAAACTTACATAGGCTTTCGTTGCCCGATCATCTACGAGCTTTCCATCATTCTTTCGCTTATGGGTACACTCGAAAACTTCAGAAAAGTCGACGACGTTCGGATCTTCGCCTGCCTTGGCGACCTCCTCGCATTGTAACAATTAAACATCAATTTATAACTAAATAATAAATTTAAAAAATTAAAGAAATAATAAATAAGAATACTCACCAGCCGTCGATAACGCTCTGTAATTGGGATGGATCCACCCGTGTGGTGACCACCCTTAGCACGGGCAACCTTTGCCTTCTCACACTTGGCCTTATAGGACAAAGTGTCCATCTTCTTCTTCATCTCCTCCCAGAATTTCTCCTTCAATCACTCCTTGCGAAGAGCACTATTTAGTAGAGCCAACGCCTTCTGGTCGTTGACCATATCTCTCAAGCTCTTGTTGGCGACAGACTTGTAGCACTTTTAGATCGCCTGATCTCTATGCGCCAACCACCAATACAATTTCTGCAAATAAGGACAAAAAAATAAATAAGCAAATATTTAAGAAATATTGTAAATAAAGACGATATTATTTAGAAATATCTCAAGCATCTCAAGCTAAATGAATCGTCTATCAACTGGGATGTCTCCGAAGTTCAGATAGAGACCATGAAATTGACGACGCATCAAATCTCCTAAATCTCTACCAGCCTAGACCAAAAAGAACCTAGAATAAACAAAACAATGTACGATTAGATAATAAATAGAGTATGAATAAATGTGTCTACTAACACTAATATACTTACATCGTTCCATCCGCCCATAGCTCGGTACGAGTGATGTTGGCTGGCCGCTCTGGTAGAGTAGGAGGGTCTACAAATCTTGGTCGACGTATGTACACTCCACGGTCGACAAAAAGGCCAGGATATGGGTTCGTCGCAGTAGAAGCAACAGGTGTAGTCTCTGGCGTAGAAGACTAGGGGACACCAGCACCGGTAGGAGTAGATGCTGAAGGAATATCAGGGCTAGCTCCGCCGATCGAAGAATGAGTGAACGACGGAGATAAGCCATCCTCCTCATCAACCAAATCGTCCTCACTAACTCCTCTGCAATCTGCAGCTGGAGTACTAGGAGAAGCAGGAGTAGGAGGATGGGTCGACACAGATCCTCGAAGTCAACGTGTACTACTCGTCCCGCCATATATAAATTTGAAAGAAATAAAAAATGATGTGATGATACAAATAATCAATGCAAATATAATAGAAATTAACTAAAGTTGTGTTGATACAAATAATCAACGCAAATCTAATATGTAATACATACTAATCTTCGTATTCTTCGTAATCCGAATCGTCTTCATCTTCATCATTTTTACTATCACTTCCACTTTCACCTTCATCTTCAAATTCTTTCTCCTCATCCAATACGTCCTTTTCAGACTCCTCCTCTATATGAGGTAAGTCCTCTATGTCAAGCTCTTCGTCAACTATATCATCCTTTACAGTAACGTCAACCTCCATGTCATCAATGCCGGCTAAACTCATATATGTTGGTTGAGGCATGACTACCTCGTCCTCCTGGTATGCTTGATTTCTAATATTATATGTATTTCTTGCTTTAGTTTTGCATACAACCCACCAATCACGAGTAGTGTGTCGTCGACTAGGATAATTAGTGTAGTACACTTGGACCATTTGACTAGCCAATACAAATGGTTCAAAACCTACATATCTTTTTTCATATTTTATATCAATAAATCCAAACTGTTTGTCAATTCTCTATCCTTGCTTGGGTGTTGTGTCGAACCAATCACATTTGAAGAGCACAATTTGGGTATCAAAAGAGTAATCCAGCTCTATAATATCTCTTAGAACACCGTAATAGTTAAATTCTGGATCAGCGTCGTAGACTGAACCCCTTACACAAACTCTGAAATTCTGTGTAATTAGCCTACTCATCGACAAATGAGTGATTGATAGGCTTATCAATGGTTCTAAATTTGAAGCCATTGATGGTATATCCTTCCCAACATTTCGCCCTCTTACTTGGTCCGATAGCTAGTGCTCGAAGACTTTCGTCGGTTATTTGTGTGCCACGACGAAAAACCTAAAACATCATGTATCATAACATCATTAGGACAAAAGTCCTTTTGCCGGTCAATTGAATTTGGAATAGTTAAATGATACTAATCTTTACATAGTTATGGAACCACGACAAAAATTTTCTGTCAACCTCTCTAGCACGATCATCATTATCAATGCTAGGTCTCTCCATTTTTATCTCAGCTCTAAAAATAATATGATAAAAAAGAGAGAAGTTAGAGAAATTTTTACAAGTATATCGCAAAATTGGAGTATAACATAAAAAATTATGTCTCTTACTTCTCTATATCTTCCATCTCCTCTATATCACTATTTAGGCAGATATACCGATCAGCGGCTTCAAACTCATCGTCCTCCAACTATCGTAACTTAGAAGCACTTGTAGGCTTGCCATCAACATTGAAGATAGTACGGATTTCACGATTTGGTTCATCGACCTCACCTTCATTATTTCTTGGTGCTCTATTCCAGTTTCTTCTGACATGAGTATCGAAGTAGATTGAGCAGAACTTTGAGACCTGCTCAATAATATATGCTTCGCATATCGAAGCTTCTATATGGGCCTTATTGCCTACCTTCTTCTTCAGGTGATGTAGATATCTATAAATAATATATTTAATATTAGATCTATTTGAATAAAATAATTATTAGTACCCGATAATTAAATATTTTATACCACTCAAATGGATACATCTATTGATAATGGACAGGAGCACCGATACGTGTTTCGTATGCAAGATGAATCAGCAAATGTTCCATACTATCAAAAAAGCCGGGAGGAAATACCTTTTTTAACTTGCACAATGTCACTACAATCTTCTCCTCAAGTTCAAACGTATATTGCACCATCAGCTTACTTGAACACAAATCTCTAAAGAATATAGATAACTCAGCCAGGAAGACCTCATACTTGAGAAGACAGCATCTCTCTCAGACTATAGGAAGTAAACGCTCCATGAACACGTAGCAATCATGACTCTTCATCCCTATCAGCTTGCGTTCGTTGAGATCGACACATCTTGCCAGATTCGACACATAACCGTCAAGAAATCTCAATTTTGTAATCCAATTACGTATTATCAATTTATCATCCCTACTCAGTGTAAATGGTGCTAAGGGCTTGACCCAATTACCATTGGATCTTCGTGTTAGATGCAACTCTGGACGCCTGCAAATAATTTCCAACTCCTTTCTTGCTTTGGGATTATCTTTTGTTTTTTCCTTGATATCCATTACCGTATTGAAGATGTTGTCGAATACATTTTTTTCAATATGCATGACATCAAGATTATGTCTTATGAGATTGTCCTTCCACTAAGGTAAGTCCCAAAAGATACTCCGCTTCGTCCAATTATGGCTATGTCCGAATCCTTCTAAGTGATGGCCCGAACTCGAATCTTCCTTTACAGTCGGTAAATCCTCTACCTCTGCCCAAACGATATCTCCAATCAATCTCAACTGGGGAGGAGTTAGTTTTTGTTTACCAGCTCTAAAGGCGTCTGTCACATCCCACTCTCGTAGGAGCGATCGTCCTCGCTAAGGCGTGATGCCGCGTAAGGTTAGATTGCGCTCACGCAAGGCAGGCCCATAATGGTCGATTACAGGCTAAGCGATGGGGGTCATCGCACAGAAGTCCCAAGCAGAAGCATTGAATAGTCAGCAACAAAAATTTGAATACAAAACACAAGTCATGCAAAAAACTTTTTTAATGATATTGAACAAATATTACAATATGGGTACGAGGCCAAATTACAAGTCTCTCAAGCTCACTTTTCTCTCACATTACAAGTCACTCTGCTCTTTCTCATTTCTCAATACAAGCTTCAAGATGATGAGCGACAGATTCTGCAGAATGGCGGTGTCCATACATTATGTCCCTTATAAGTTCTGACTCCATGAGGCCGCACGTCTCGAAACGCGAAGGAACTCCGTACCTCGAAGCATCCAAGCGAGCTCCGCGCCATCGGGATTCTTCTTGTGCCTGTACATAAAAACTGTGTAGGTGTCAGTACTCAACTGTACTAGTGGAGTGAGCTCCTCGCCCACCCATACAAAATTGATACGTTCATTTACTTTGTGCAGCTTAATCCCTTTTGATTATCTTTCCTTAGGATCAATTTTAGGACAAAGACGCCTTAGCCTATTCTTGGCAACGCAACGACAGGGTTGTGCTATACTCTATTCGTGACTTCAATACATATTCGAGGCAATGCCTCACGAAGTAGAAACTTATGCAAACTCAACCGTGTCAAGACTTTTATTTGTCTTTATGTGCCTCTAGACCATTCTCGTACCAACGACGTCAAGTGGATGACTCGTACTGGTCATGCCAATAGACTTAATCGTGCCTTAAGATCGAGGTCGTGTCTCCCAAGGATCAACCAGACTTAACAAACTTGCCTTACGACACTTTGCGACTTAACTCGAGACGAATTGATGACGACGTCACATTCATGCCGAATCACGTATCCTTGATATAGCTAATTCTTAGGCTCCAGAATGGTGTTGCAACCGTACACACCCTAACCCGTGCCGATTCAAGGTTAGAGCTTGCTACAATTATGCCTTGTTAATCGAACTCATAACTTGCTAGTACTCGACGCAATCCAAAGGCATACACGCGGATAGCCGCTCTTATGCCGACACATCCATATGAGGGGTCACTAACAATGTCAAGATATCCTGGATCTTTATACGGTGACCATTCGCGTGTGTGGTACGAGCTCCTACCAAATGGCTCGTAACCTATATTGTAACGGTTTACTTCAATCGAGTCGTACCGTCGATAAAGGCCGTACAATATCTACAATTCCTCCTAGGCCGACACGAACCCGGTGCACCGGGATCGTTCGAGGAATTCACCTTGCACGAAAGTTGTCCAATGACCATGCAAGACTCAACTAGATCTACCAAGTCCTTTCTTAATCATGACCATGCTTTCCAACGTTCTATCGAGACTTCCAAGTAGCAGGACCGATCTTGTATACTTCATTATCGAGACTCCCAAGTAGCGGGACCGATCTCGTGACTTCCTTATCGAGACTCCTAAGTAGCGAAACCGATCTTGTGACTTCCCTATCGAGACTCCCAAGTAGCGGGGCCAATCTTGTGACTTCCATATCGAGACTCCTAAGTAGCGGGACCGATCTCGTGACTTCCTTATCGAGACTCCCAAGTAGCAAGACCGATCTCGACGATAACCAGTCGCGTGGACTTCTATCCTTTGAAATCTAGGTAATGACTACTAAGTAGTCTTCCATCTTTAACTTAAATAAAACGTGTTCCTTTGTCCATGGCATGTTTTTCCTAAACCAACCAGGCTCGTGCCTTAGACTGACTTGTTCTCTAGGCGACACTATCGCTCAAGTCACATACTTTATATGACGAGCTTTGTTCTCGTGGGACTATGTGACTTGACAACCGCAGACAATAGGGGACAGTGCTTGCTATGACTTCGATAGTCCAGCCAAACTCTTATCTAACTTATTCATGCAACGACTTGACTAGCAAAGGCTATGCCAAGCCTTGCATCGAGGGAACGTGCTGTGCACGCGGTCGACTTGAACAACCAAGCTTTTTAGGTGCCTAGACTTACGCCACAAGTCGTGCTCTGCAACGTGTACTGCAACTTAACCCGTACGTGGGACGAGAAAGGTAATGCCAAGCCCTGGACGATGGGACCGTGCATGCTTTATCAAGCATTCATGCGGACGACGCCTATGACTTAGGGTAAGTTCTTAACTTCGTGGCAACTTAAACCAGCTTTCCTTCTTCCAAGCCACCGGACGAAGGATCGAGTGTCATTTTAAAAGCATGTTGAGCAAACTTCTAAGCAGACTGTGGGACCTTTTTCCATGTTCTAACACATTCGGACTTGTCGGGATTATTCCCTTAGCTATGTGGATGCGTCTCTTTTATTATCAAGCCTAACTTGTGCAAGTTGAAAACATGTGATTTATTATGTGAAGGCTAAGATGAGGCAAGTTCACCGAAACTACCCCACCTGAGCGAAGGGTCGCCTCGATCGAGCGAGTCTTCGAGCAGCCGTTGCAAGGCTAAGTTTGAACGCCGTTGGCATTTCGATTCCTCCGATTGATTGAGCGGGATGGGGCACTACATCATACACCACTCCGAAAAAGTTTTGTCCTCGAAACTAAGTACTTACTTATAGACCACTTTGATCCAAGGACTCTCGTACACACTCCACCTATGTGTTTTTTCAATCCGAGCCACGCTCGCACTACTAATAATCTTTCCTTTAACACGATTTCAAAATTCTTGACACTTTTCTATTCCTCAAGTCTCACTTGAATTCAACATATCACTTAGTTGATCATGCACATATTCCAGGCGTCCCCAAAATATATGCATTTCAGCCAAGCCTTGTGATAGAGAATTTGCCATTCACACTCGAGTCAGATCGTGCACATATTCAGGCGTCCCTATGCATGTCAGTCGAGTCTCGTGAGTAGGGGTGAGTATTCGGTTTATTCGGTTCCAACCGAACCGAATAACCGAAAACCAAATTGGACCGAAACCGAATAAGAAAAATCGAACCCGAACCGAATTGGTCAATAACCGAACCGAACCGAATTAAATCGTTTCGGTTTTCGGTTTATTCGGTTTTTAGATTTATTTTTGTTTTTTGTTAATATATATAATAACTAAATATACCTAGACATATTTATTATATACCTATAGTATATACCTATATATATATATATATATATATATATATATATATATATATATATATATATATTTTATACATATATATATATATATATATATATATATATATATATATATATATATATATATATATATATATATACACCTATAGTATATACCTATAATTAATACCTATATATATATATATATATATATATATATATATATATATATATATATATATATTTATATATATATATATATATATATATATATATATATATAAATATATATATATATATATATAAACTAAAAAAAAATATAAACTAAAATTTCTTATTCGGTTTTCGGTTTTGGACCGAAAACGAAACCCGAAACCGAAACCGAATAAGAAAATTTAGTATTTTCAAAACCGAAACCGAACCATTTTTTTTAAATCGAACCGAATCTCTTATTCGGTTCGGTTTGGTTTTCGGTTCAAAACCGAATAATGCTCATCCCTACTCGTGAGCGGTGTTTCTATATTCTAGAATCATTCTATCCATCCATACTGATCTTTAAAATAAATCCTTCAAATGCTAACTCTTGCAACATGGATGTCTCGCCTAACCTGCTAGGCCATTTCTCAAGGCTAAAGTCAATATCAGGATTGGAATCATAGTTCTCCAATAATAATGCCAACACTGACCCCAATCCTAGGGTCAAACCAAGTTGATATTACGGGATTTTCTACCCAAGCTCGCATCACTCCGATTTCTAAACATCGAGCCTATATAGATCTCCTAATCGCACTTGCAATACAGTCCAAGGGGTCTGAGTCATTCAGCAAAGCCATCCTACACTAAGTCATGTTCAACCATTTCCTCGACATATCAATATCGTTCATCCAACAAGCAACTTACATAGTCTATCTTTTCAAACATATTCGATATAATCCGCCTATCTATTTATTCCAAGTCAAGCACGCTATGACACGACTTGTCGCTAAACCATAATTCTCATTTCATATTCCTTAAGTCATTTATCCCAATTCACGTAATTGATCACAAGGTCGTCTAACTTTAACAATATGTCATGCCCCAATCTCACGTGAGTCCGATTATCCACGGTCGGTACGAAATCACCATACAACGCTCCCGCGGAATAATCGTTCTCATTGGAGCGTAACTCTTGTTTTGAGTCTAGACTAATTCATTTTCGATATGCATATTAGATGTCCCCAATCCTCAAGTTTACTCAATCATCAATCACAAGTCCGATCAATCCTCGAATCCACCTTCGCCTCAAACCACAAGTCAAAGCAATTCAAATTGCCACATCTTGATTTTTCGAGTTCGATCGTTCCTGCGACATGAATCACCATGTCCATGCTCACGCAGAACGATCATCCCTAAATCTGATGCGATGCATGGGAAAGACTGGAGTTGCGCTCGCGCAAGACAAAAATGTCGACATTATGGTTATCGGCATAACCATCAAGACACGATCATTTTCATCCAACATTCACTTCAATCAAAATCCCAAGTATAGCATCCATCGGAACAATAACATTTTGCATGATCGTCATTCCTCGAATTAGAGTATCCCCGAGTTATCTTATATCGATCTTTGATATGCCTCAATACCATCGATGATATATATAAACTGGCGATCCTCATTTGCAACGAATTTTGAGTCGTGCGATTGATGCTATCGTACGAACTGGGTAATCTCCTCGATATTCAAGATCAATTTCGATCATTATTTCTCGAGCTAGCTACATGTTCAATTCGTTCAAATCCAAAATCACGTATATTCATCTGACTATATTACGTCACCGAATAACGAATTCATCAATTTGCCTCAATCCTTACTAACTCAAACCATCGAACAACATCACTTTCAATCCTTAGAGTCATTCTCAAATATTCGAATCACTTCCATGCACGCTATTGTCCAATCGTGCTAACTTTTGTATACGATTCATATCGATTTCCTCGATCAAGTCATCCGTTCTTACACCTTAACTTTTTTTCGATTCAATCTATCTTTTTCCTTATCACTTGCATTTTGCGCTCAATCCAAATTCCAATTCCGTGCACGTCGATTATAATTTTGTTCGAATCACTCGTCGAAATCTCCAAGATTATAACTTACTCAACGATACTCGATCTAAGGCTTTGTAGACATGTGATGCTTGTTGATAGACACAATGAGACCCCGCATCCTCAATCGACTAACATCCCCAAGACTATCCCATACACCACTCAGGGATGAAGTTATTCAACAAATCCTCGAAACAAATTATGAATCACAACCGATTATTTCAAATTTTATTTCGAGCTATTCCTCAAAATCCATACACGATTTTTCCATGTCGCATCGATGATAATATCGTTCGATAGCGCTTCTATAGTCATCCCACACTCTATGAATCGAGTCTAACTCATTCTTGTTCAACACTATTTTTATCTCATACGGGACTTTGCTAGGTTCGACACGATTCTTGGTATATATGCCCAGTCCGATTTAGCCAACCGTTCCTTACTTGGACTTTTGTTCAACCAAAATTTCTTTTTGTGCGATTTTGCAAAATATTTACACTTATTGTATGGACATGTCATAGGACATTTGAGAAAGAGCGCACACTTCTTTATCAACGATGAGCTTTCAAAACTGAGAGATTCGACTTGAAGTCCAAAGACGTAAAGTCGTACTCTAATACCATTATGTCACCCCCCCGCCCCTATAGGAGCGATCGTCTTCGCTAAGGCATGCTGCGTGAGGCTAGATTGCGCTCACGTAAGGCAGGTTCATAATGGCCGATTATAGGCGAAGCGACGGGGATCGTCGCACAGAAGTCCCAAGCAGAAGCATTGAATAGTCAGCAACAAAAATTTATATACAAAACACAAGTCATACAAAATAATCTTTTATTGATATTGAACAAAGATTACAATGTGAAGCACGAGGCCAAATTATAAGTCTCTCAAGCTTACTTTTCTCTCATATTATAAGTCACTCTGCTCTCTCTCATTTCTCAATACAAGTGTCACGACCCGGTCCCAATTACTTGGGTCGAATCGGATCATGCCCAGCCTGCACCGTTGTTGAGACGGCGGCAGTAAGCTGTATTCAGTAGTGAAACACATGCAGATAAAAAATTTCTAACGAATATAAATCTTTTATTCAATTTAAAATTTTGAAATACAACAACCATTAATACAGCAATTACACTTGATACATTGGTTAATAAATTACTATCCAGCTCTACTGTTCTTGGGTTCCAGGTTCTGCGAGAACAGGCATCAGATCTTCGACGACACAATCACCTAAAATGTTGGTCTCCAGTCAGGAGGGAGCAAAGTACAATTCATGCAAATTTTAACAATTAAAATGACAATTAATATCATGCATTTTTAAACAGTTTGAAGATGAGCAGTTTTGAAATAATACAGTACAGTGATGTGAATAGGTAATGAATATGACCGGATTGGGTTACAGTAGTATCCTAGCGATACGGTATGGCTTGTCCCCGTGTGAAGAGGGGAAAGCTAATACAGTCAGTTATCCTAATTTGGATTTGGTCATATCCACTACTCTACTCCCCCAGTCCCCAACAGTACAGTCAATACTCCCGAAAGAGTCCGTGTTAGAACAGTGGTTTAAAATTGCAATGAAATGATTGCTAAAATAATCGTAAATCCACATAAATGTACTTGCCTTTAATTATATGACTGGAATGAAGGTTGACTTCCGGGGTTGATGTTCAGACTTGTCCTCGAAATCCTACAATCGAGAAGTCTGCCTTAGAACCAATATTGAACCATATCTAGGTGTGCTAGTTGCAATCTCTAGAATTTTGTCCTAGTCAATTTTAATCTTTTCTTACATTATCACAACAAACGCAATTACTAGCGAGTTGTATTTAAAATTACGAAGAAAACTCACTTTACATTTTAATCTCGGGAAAAACTTTGTATAAATCAGTTTATTGGCAAAATTTGGTAGTTTCATATTTATACGTATAAAAAAACTAGGACTTTTCTTTAAGTGAGAAATACGTGAATTTCTTATCTAAATAATATAATTTAAAAAAATTCTAACATGATAAAACATTTATTATTTTTCTTTTTATAAAAATAATAATTAATTAACATATTTCGTTTTCGCATCAAATCAACAATAAAAACAAAATAAAGAAAAACTAACTATTACAATTCCCACCAGAATAAATAAATGGGCTTATGCCCTTACAGACCTTTTTACATAAATTGAAATAAGAGAAAAGGTTAGTTAACTCTAAATAATATCCTGCAATTTAATTACTAAAACAAAATTAATAAATTAAATTAGAATAAATATTACTAAGAGTCTCAGACTTGGTCCAATCGTCACAAAATTAGCTAATGCCTCAACGTCCGGAAATTCCGGTTTTGTTTGCATTTCGCTAAGGGTCCATTGACCGATACGGTCGTCGCCCAATAAATCCAAATTAAAGTTATTTCCGAAAACCGATTTAAAAATCCATATAAAATTTATAAAAATTTGGGCAACATTCCCTCTATATTCGGGACAACCCAATACTGGGAAAATGCTCCAACAAACACAAATATAATCCCGAACCAGGGAAAAACCCATGAATTCATTCTTCCAATAATATAAAAATATAATATCGAACTCCACAGCATGTTTCCGAAAATTCTCGAAAACCCGAAATTACTCGAAAACCCGAGAATTTCACAAAAACAAACCAGCGGAGATTTAAACTCTCAAAATTAATCCAATCTACAGAATAAAAACCGAAGCCATACGAACTAACTCGGAAAATCCGAGAAGAACAAAAAATCCCAGAACTCACTTCACCCAAAACAACCAACAGAACCAAAACTCAGAACCAAAACAAAGCTACCGAGAATATCACAAAGCTTTCCGAAGCTAACTCCGAAATCGAATGTCTAACCGAATCCCGTAACGGGATCGGGGAACCAATTATCATCATCGACACGACGGGGAGGGACGAACTACTGTTATTAACAGAGGTTACCCAATTCCGTTGGCGGGGAGCCGCGGGATAAACTCGGAAAGGTACTGGAAAGCGCTGGACAGGGGATTGGGTCACGGAAACCACGAACAGCGATCAGCGGCCCGCACGAGACCGACTGGAGATAGCGACCGCAGATCTCGGGGAGGAGCACGGATCCGGACCGATGGACGAGCCGGAACGCTGGACAGCGCTGGCGGAACAGCAAAAATCGGGGACCCGCGGGGTCGCCATACTCGACAAAGCTCCGATCGGCCGTACGTACAGGGCAGACGCAGGCCAGGGGTCGGGCAGAATAATTTGGGGGTTAGGGCATGGTTTGTGAGGGAAGATGGTGAATGATGGAGGAAGAGAGGGATGATGGAGGGTTTTATAGGAGGAGGGAGGAGGAGTTACGGGAGAGGAGGGGGTGCACATCGACGGGGAGGCGAGGGGACGGAGGCCGGCGGCGGTTTCGTCGGGTCGGGGAAGTGGAAATCGAAGGGTTCGGCCAAGAGCCGATGGCTCTCAATTTCTCAACAGAAAGTAAAGAGCAATGAAGAGAATGGGAACTCTTAATAGGTTCAAAATAGTTTCTAATGGTTAATAAAGGTGAAAGCTTAATGGGTTAAGGGTCTAATCTTTAATGGGTTTGGTTTATATGGTTTTGGACCATCAAATAATGGGCTAAAAGATTTAAAGGGGTATGGTCTTAAAGGGTTTGATATATAAAAAAAAATGGGTTTAAGGAAATAAACTTAAGCAATGGGCTGTTGAAAGATGGGCTTTGGTTTAAATGGGTTTTGTAATGTTTTCTTAATGGGTTAAGAATGGATTGAAGGGAAAATAAACCATTCTCTTAAAAATTGTAACTAAAATTTGGTAATTCCTAAAAATATTTTTAGGTTCAGTATTGGGTCTGAGTCTGAGCCAAGAAATTAAAAGTTCACGCTATTAATTTTGAAAAGAATAATAACTTGAAAAACTAATTAGAAAACACATATATTTTAATAAAAAATAAAAATAAAAATTTACGGGTTTCACAACAAGCTTTAAGACGATGAGTGGCAGATTCTCTGGAATAGCGGTGTCCATACATTATATCCTGTATAAGTTCTGACTCCATATGGCCGTACGTCTCAAAACGCCAAGGAACTCTGTACTTCAACACATCCAAGTGAGCTCCGTGCCATTGGGCTTCTACCTGTGCCTGCACATGAAAACTGTGTGGATGTCAGTACTCAACTGTACTGGTGGAGTGAGCTCTTCGTCTACCCATACAAAACCGACACGTTCATTTACTTTGTGCAGCTTAATCCCTTTTGATTGTCTTTTTAGTCTTGTCTTAGGATCAATTTTAGGATAAAGACGTATTGGCCTATACTTGGCAACGCAACGACAGGGTCGTGCTATACTCTATTCGTGACTTCAATACATATTCGAGGCAATGCCTCACCAAGTAGAAACTTATGCAAACTCGACCGTGTCAAGACTTTTATTTGTCTTTATGTGCCTCTAGATCATTCTCTTACCAACGATGTCAAGGGGATGACTCGTGCTGGTCGTGCCAATAGACTTAATCATGCCTTAAGATCGAGGCTGTGCCTCCCAAGGATCAATCAGACTTAACCAACTTACCTTACGGCCCTTTCCTACTTAACTCTAGATGACTCGATGACGACGCCACATTCATGTCGAAGCATGTGTCCTTGCTATAGCCAAATCTTAGGCTCCAGAATGGTATTGCAACCGTGCACACCCTAACCCATACCGATTCAAGGTTAGCGCTTGCTACAATTATGCCTTGTTAACCCAACTCGTAACTTGCTAGTACTCGATGCAATCCAAAGGCATACACGCGGATAGCCGTTCTTATGCCGACACATCTATATAAGTGGTCACAAACTGTGTCAAGCTATCCTGTATCTTTGCATACGGTGACCATTCGCATGCGAGGTATGAGCTCCCACCGAATGACCCGCAGCCTATATTGTAACGGTTCACTTCAATCGAGTCATACCATCGATGAAGGCTGTACAATATTTGCAATTCCTCCTAGGCCGACACGAACCCGGCACCCCGGGATCGTTCGAGGAATTTACCTTGTACGCAAGTTGTCCAATGACCAAGCAAGACTCAACTCAATCTACGAAGTCCTTCCTTAATTATGACCATTCTTTCTAACTTTCTATCGAGACTCCCAAGTAGCAGGACCGATCTCGTGTACTTCCTTATCGAGACTCCCAAGTAGCGGGACCGATCTCGTGACTTCCCTATCGAGACTCCGAAGTAGCGGGATCGATCTTGTGACTTTCTTATCGAGACTCCCAAGTAGCGGGATCGATCTCGTGACTTCCATATCGAGACTCCCAAGTAGCAAGACCGATCTCGCGACAACCAGTCACGTGGACTTCTGTCCTTTAAAATCTAGGGAACGACTACTAAGTAGTCTTCCATCTTTAACTTGAACATAACGTGTTCCTTTGTCCGTGGCATGCTTTTTCCTAAATCAACCATGGCTCGTGCCTTAGATTGACTTGTTCTTGTGGGACTATGTGACTTGAAAACTGCAGACAATAGGGGATAGTGCTTGCTATGACTTCGATAGTCCAGCCAAACTCTTGTCTAACTTATTCGTACAACGACTTGACTAGCAAAGGCTATGCCAAGTCTTGCATCGAGGAAACATGCTATGCACGTGGTCGACTTGAACAACCAAGCTTTTTAGGTGCCTAGACTTACGCCACAAGTCGTGCTCTGCAACATGCATCGTAACTTAACCCGTGGGACGATCAAGGCAATGCCAAGCCCTGGACGATGGGACCGTACATGCTTTATCAAGCATTCATGCGGGCGATGCCTATGACTTAGGCTAAGTTCTTAACTTCGTGACAACTTAAACCATATTTCCTTCTCCCAAGCCATGGGATGAACGATCGAGTATTATTTTAAAAGCACGCTGAGCAAACTTCTAAGCAGACCGTGGGACCTTTTTCCATGTTCTAACACATTTCGACCCGTCGGAATTATTTTCTTAGCTATGTGGATGCGTCTTTTTTATTATCAAGCCTAACTTGTGCAAGTTGAAAACATGCAATTTATTATGTGAAGGCTAAGATGAGGCAAGTTCACCGAAACTACCCCACCTAAGCGAGGGGTCGCCTCGACCGAGCGAGTCTTTGAGCAGCCGTTGCAAGGCTTAGTTCGAACGCCGTCGGCATTTCGATTCCTTCAATTGACTGAGCGGGACGGGGCATTACAGCGTCCATGTTCCTTCTCCATGGATGCGACATAGGAAGGAATTTACGTTGGCAATAAAAAAAAAAGCTTTTCCTCCATTCTGAAGGTGAAATGCCTTACTCTTTTCCATACATATTGGACAAGACATAATACCATGAGTACTCCACCCAGATAACATTCCGTATGTTGGAAAATTATTGATGGTCCACGTCAACATCGCTCTCATCTAAAAGTTATGCTCCATCGATATATCATACGTCTGAATGCCGAACTGCCACAATTGTTTCAACTCGTCCACCAATAGCTGCAAGTAGATATCGATGTTCTTCTTTGAATTTTTTTGGACTGGGTATGATAAGTGTCAAGAACATATAAGGAGACTTCATGTACATCCACGGTGGTAGATTATAAGGGGTCAAAATTACCGACCAACAAGAGTACTGAGCCCCTGACTGTCCGAAAGGAGTGAATCCATCAGAACATAAAGCTAGTCGAATATTCTTAGGCTCTGCAGCAAATCCAGGATGACATCAATCAAAATGCATTCATGCCTCTCCATCAGATGAGTGAGATAATTCTCCTTCATCCATCTTCCGCTCTTTACTATAGCATGTCATGTGTTCTACAGTATTCGAGGACATATACATTCTCTGTAGCCTCTTTGTGATCAACAAAAACTGCATGTATTTGTAGGGGCGCAACCTTGCTCGTGCAGTTGATTTTCTTTTGCCCCGAATGGGCTTGTACCGGTTCTCGTGACAGAAAATACATTTGTCTTTATCATTGTTCTCCTTGCAGTACAACATGCAGCCATTTCGACAATAATCTATCTTTTCGTAGCCTAATCCAAGTTTTCGTATCATCATCTTCGACTTGTAAAAGTTTTCTGGCAAGTCCTTCGCTCCTTTTGGTAGCAACTCTCTAACAAACTAAATTATTCGATCGTAGCATTCTTGTGATAAGTTAAAATCAGACTTGAGGTTCAACAACTGCATCACCACCAATAGGACAGAATGAGAATCATAATCCGGATACAACGAAGTATCGGCATGGTTGAACATATCATAGAACTCCTTTGCAACAGGATTCAGATCCTCCGGATCAAAACTTGGACCGGCATAAGCCGCATCAAATACCAACTCATGTGCCAAGTTTCGATACCGATACTAGAATTGGTCTCCAAGAGTGGGGTCTCCCACCTCCGTATTGAATGAGGACTGATATTACAGAACCAAAGGTTCTCCTTTAGCCGTCCACTCGTTGTAGTTCGGTACGAAATCCTTCTTGTAGAGGTGCTCTCTCACGAGATCTTCCTCTCTGAATAGTATATTACGACAATTGACATAAGGGCACTTTATGAGCCTTCCGTCCATGAAATAAGGTTGGCTGCTGGGGTATCTCAGAAATTCCTCGACGCCCACCTTGAAATCATCTGTCAAACTAATCTTGCTCTCATGTCGCCAATTGTACATCCACGAACGGTTAACTAAGTATTAGTTCATAGTTCAAACCAATTCTGTACCAAGTACCATAGATATTGTAGATACAAGTAAAAGTTAGTATAGTACCTAATTGTAACAACCAAAGTTAACAGTATCAGTACCGAAATCGGTATCACACCATTCCTATGATCATTGATATCAAAGTCGGTAATATCGACCATTCCTATGAGTATCGATATCGAAATCGGTATCAGACCATTCCTATGAGTATCGATATCGAAATCGGTAATATCAGAAAAGGGTTAGTATCGGGTTAGTTTCGGCCTATCAGATTAGTATCGGCCGTATTGGGTTATGTCACGACCCCCACCCGGAGTAAGGGCACGAGTGCGTGATAGCGTCCCAGCCTACGCCGCAGAAACGGTGTAGAATGCTGTCTAGGTCTACTATTTAACAACAGTTATAATATCAAAATCTGTCGAGAATGGTTAACTCCGAACGGAGGACAAGCAATGCTAATATAATATACTCAATGACAAACTCTAAGAAAGATAGATGATACCGAAAGATAAAGACAACAAGATATGAAATATCATCCAGAAGATCCAACAACGAAGTTATACAAGTATAAAGTTAACAATCTCTAATACAAATACTAAAATAATAAAAAGCTAAAATATAATCTGAAGATAAAGTCCAGTACCAAACTAAACCAGCTAAGATACTCTAAAGCTCCATCGGCTGGAGCTAACCCTTGCTGAACTAGGATTTCCAAGTCTAGGCCAACTACGTCATGAGGACCATAGTAGGTAGGACACTCGTCATCGCCATAATCTATAAAATTTTGTCAACATATCCAGTCAGGATGGAACGAGCATAAATCTCAAATAACAGTTCTAGTTAGACGATATTGAAAATGTAGCAGTAAATAGAGAGAATATACAAGGTAAAGTGGAAAGTACATGAAAGTAGCATGGCAAGGTTAAAGCTGTAAACTATAGCTAGAGCAATGGTAAAAAAATCGATCATATCATGTACAAGACTCGAGAATCATACCATCTACGTGAGTGAATACTAGCTACGACATGTGGCCGGCTTGGAAACTTGCACAAGGTCTACTGGCCTGGTTAATCATACGTGGAGTGTATGATTAACACTCACAAGATCTATAATACTTGCACAAGGTCTACAATACTTGCACAAGAAGGGTAATGACCACACATCTACACTAATACTCCTCGTCCCCGACTAGTATAATGGATCCAACCATGATACGTTATGACACGTGATTCTCTGAGAAGGTAGCTAGCCTTCGCAGGAATCGTGTCTATACAATACACAAGGAACAAGAAAGACTTGCACAAGATATACCAAATAATACAAGGAATAATATCTCATGACGGGATCCAGACAAATACCAATCCGTATGAATAATGTGTTAAGAGAATAAGAATATCTACACTAAATACAAGAAACATAGACGATATCATAAAACAGAAATATTATCAGAAAATATACTCGCCTGAGATCTGGTGGAATATGTCAACTGAGTCCAATACAGTGCGTCGAGGACCTAAAGATGGAATATTGTATCAATATAAAGTTTTGTAAGTAAAAGTAAGTCAAACTAAGTCAATCTAAGTCAAGGGTTGACTTATAGTTGACTTTTGATCAATCGATCAACTATGGTCAAATCTAGTCAACTCATAGTCCACTCTAGGTCAAACTAGGTCAATGGTTGAATCACAATTAACTTTTGGTCAACTGGACAACTCTGGTCAAGTTTTGGTCAATTTTAGGCTAAAGTTGACTTTTGGTTGACTTTTAGTCAAAATAGTCAACCATGGTCAAACGGGGTCAACCATAAGTCATGTACCCTATTCCTAACCATTACCAACCAAGCTATCATAATCCTAACCATATCTTAATCATGTTATCTCATCTTAAATATATGGTATTACCTTAACTCTTACCCTATTACCTTACCAAGGTAAACCCATTACCTTAGCCTCTAACCAACACCTTAACCTACTTTACCCTCACTCTACGTAACCCCTAATACTCTACCAAGGTATTCTAACCCTATCTTAGTATCTCGATACCGTACCATGGTATCTTGATATCTCACTTGCTAATAAAGTAAATATTCAATTACCTTAAGGTAAATGGTAACTCTGAGATACCATATTGGTGTCCTTAAAATACCACTCTACTAAACTCTAACTAGCACTCTAACCAAGATACCACTTGATATCCTATTCTAGACACTAACACACACTCTAACTTACCTAGGATACTAACATACATCTATTACCTACTATCTAACTCATATCATAACTTATCTCATATCATACCATCTAAATTTTCTAACTTATTACCTATCTACTATCCAACTACAACTCTATATCAACAATCTAAACCACATCCTTAACTCACTAACTCACTAACACTAGGATACCGTATCAACCTTGGTCATAAGGTAAATTAATCATTTACCTTGAAGGTAAAGGCAATTCATATTTACCTTAAGATACTAACTTGGTATCATAAGATACTAAGATACCCATCAAATATCTCATTAACTAACTATCTAATGTACTAACATAATATCTTAACTAATATCTAACATATAACCTATAGAGACTAACTTGCTAACATACCAATATCTAGAATTAACATAACCTACTAACATATCAATATCTAACATACTAGATATCTAACATCAAACTATCTAACAACATATCAAATATCTAATAAAATACTAACCTCTACTATCTAACTAACACTCATACTAACAAATATTACCTAACAATAATATATATATATGTACTATATCATACATATACTCGATAATCTATGATACCTACATTCACTTAATATCCATACTAAATAGGCTCATAGGTTACACAAAATGTCTATGTCGTATAGTTACTCTTCTAATTAAAACTAATACTGTACCAATTGGGTCTTCACTAAATTCTAGGATTAAAGTATGTTGTAGCCCTTCGTATTAGCTTTTCGAAACTTTAAACGGGTCACATTTTTGTGTCCGGAAGCTCCCGGAATCGCAAAAATACCGAAACATGTTCGTCTTTCGTACAGCTGACACTCAAATAATTCTAAAAAAAGTTCTAGAATGCATTTGACCTATTAATATATATATATTTAGAAAGCTAACTTCGATACGGTTCTTTTAAAAAAAGGGAGATTAATCGGAGTTCTAAGCTAAAAGTTATAAAATTTCTAAATTGCTATGGTTACTAAAAACGTGGATAAATATTATGACGAATTTGGGTTGTTTGGACAAAAGAAACACATCTCACTCTCCACACCACTCAAGACACACGTCAAACCACACTCCCCTCTCCTCTAACACAAGCACACCACTAACAACTTATCCACACACATCTAAATATATGAAATATATCTAACATATCTATTATATATATACAAAACAGTCCATTATATAAAAAGATACTAAAATGATAAGTTGAGGCTAAAAATATATGACATGTAGACTAAACCACTTAGATCTAACCATGGGTATCCAAATGAAACTCATTCTAACCATCCTAACTAACATCAATCCATCCTCTAACACATGTAAATCTAAAATTAAACGACAATAAATCCTATGGGGTATAAACACAAACACATGGTGTGCCCCTTTTGGAATCTCTCCATGGGGGGACACCAAACCTATCCCAAACTCCTAAAGAGGACTCAAAAGAGCCTCTAAAACATTTCTAATGGTGGTTCATGCATGGGGGTGATTCCTATGAATGCAAAACTAACTAAAATGGAAGAGAAAGTAAAATAGAGAGAATGATTATACCTATCGGGAGTGGGATCCCAATGATACTCTCAAGGACACGGCTCCGATATAAAGATCCTTCCAAAATGGACACTCCTCCTTTCACTTTGATCCAAATCTTTGCTAGCACCCTCCCTTGATAGTATGAGAAGGTTGGATAGAAGTTTTGGTGGAGGAATGAAGAGATTTTGAGATCAAATCAAAGAGGGAAGCTCTCTAATTTGGGGAAGAACACTTTGTGAAAGAAAAGAGGCAAGATAGAATGAAATGAAAGGAAGGGGGCTAACCTACCTATAGTGGCGCCATTAAACCCTATTTGGGCCTTGGGGAAAGCCCAAAAAGGCCTCAACTAGTCCTCTTAGTTAATTTTAAGTTAGGTTCAAGTTTGGGATCAAAAGGGTTAAATTTAAGCTTCTAACTTAACCAATCTAACAAGTGGGATTAGTCTAGACTTACTAACTTAATTAGTAGGGTTTGTGGGCCATGACTAACTAATGTTGGGGTCCCGTCTAGAGTCTAAGCTATCCGGGTAACTAACACAAGTCAGAACGAAACGAAACTCAAACCCGACTAAACAAATCTCGTAAAATCAATATAAAAATATAAAAATATAAAAATTCCCAAAATATAAAAATTTAAAAAATAACCAAAATCACAATACATCAATTTAAATATTATTAAAATAATCTAAAATTTACCAATTAATCAAAATCCTAAATAATTCAAAAGTCACAAAATACCTGTCACGACCAGCACCCTAGAGTAAGGGCACGAGAAGTGGGTACGTCCAGCCTACGTCGCAGTGTCGGCGGTAGAACGCTGTCCTAGGTCAATCATCTAACATTATAAAAGTACCTGTACAGTTTATACTCTCCGAATGGAGGTGACATAACAGAAAACAATCTCAATCACATCTAGGGTAGAAGAATAAAAGATAGATAGATAGACAGTAACTCAAGAGAACAGTAGAATAGATGAAATAAGTCTAAGTGTCTAGGATAACATAACATCAGAATGTCAACTCATAATACAATAAGTCTAAGAGTCTATATATCTCAACATCTCAAAATACAACTCAGATGTGAGGCAAAATGATAATACAGAAAAGACTGTCTAGCTAAACTAGCCTAGACTACTGGGGCAATATCCTCAGCTGCAGGTGGATCCTGCTGAAGGTCCACAACATAAGTATCATCTAGTCCAGCTCCATAATAGGTAGACACCAGGGCCTCATCCTCATCCTCTGTAATATTTTCAACAGGTCCAGTCAGGACAGGAACGAGCACAATACATCTCACGCAATGCATAGTATGATAGGAAATATAAAGCATGCAATAGAGTAAAATACAGGAAACGCTGAAGGAAGATACTTTTAGCAAAAGAGATAACTGTAATGAAATATCTACTATAATAGAGAACTAGCAGTGCCTAGTGAGTCAGAGTAAAATATAGACATGTGAAATAGCATAGGAGATTCATGGCTACAGCTAAGAGTGATTCATGACTATAGCTACTGGGGTAATATCCACATGACTATTTCCACTCCTCCATCCCCAATCAATACACAAGGATCCATTCAGGTTATGTTAAGATTCGTGATAACCCCATAAATAGGAGATTCATGAGAGGCTCTGTGAACATGAGAGTACATGAGTCACAAGCGATTCGTGAATCTATGAAAGCATAGAGATACATGATGATTCGTGAAAAGCACAAACATGCTGTATCTGATGCTCCCGAGGGGGATAACATCTCATGAAAAGATCCATATAGTACCAATCCGTGATAACAATCGTGTCAGCATCAAGTAAAGTAATCTAGAGCAAGAATATAAATCCTGGCAAGTATGAAACGGTCAGAGAATGTACTCGCCTGCTGTATGAATGTCTGTAGAGAATATGCTGTCTGAGGAGAGGTGTCTGGCTCCTGATCAGAGCAACACAAGTCACAATGTATTCTAAATAGTAAAAATGAAGTCTACTATGCATACTACACGATTCTAGGTCAATCTGGTCAAAAGTCAACTCTTGGTCAACTCAACAGTCAAACTAGGTCACAGGAAGTCATACTAGGTCAAATAAGGTCAAACAAGATCAAACAAGGTCAAACAAGTTTAATCTAGGTTAAAGTCAACTCCTGGTCAACATTCTAATCAAACTAGTCAAATACTAGTCAACATGATCAATCTGGGTCAAGTCTAGGTCAAACTTAGACCAACTAAGGTTTTGGTCAAACAAAGACTAGTCAACAAGGTAATTAGGTCAATCTTGACTAATGGTCAACTTCTAGTCAACCTCTAAGGCTAACACCAATCATGACACAACTCCTAAGTATACCACTTAACCCCATACATATCTTAACCTACATAGGGCTATCTATATAATCCATGTGGTCAAACCTAATCAACTAGTTAGGGTTTTGGTCATTAGGTCAATTGGGTTAGCCCCAATGCCATAGGCTAATCACTTAGGCCATATGCTAGTGACTTAGGTTTCCATAGGCTAGTTGTTATAGGTTTCTATATAAACCTATATTTAGAAGTCATATATATATAACATATCTATATATATAGATATACACAATCCATCTACTACCTATATATATATCAATATGTGAATACTATATATAATACAATCACACTCACATTTATATATATATAATGACACTATGTATCTAATACAAATATATATATATTATATATATATATATACATATATATATATATACAAAACTTATATATATATTACATATATATAGAGAGGGAAGAAAGTGAGAGAGAGAATTAGGGAGAGAGTGAGAAAGAGAACAGTGAGAGAGAGGATTAGAGTGAGGGAGAGGCATAGATAGAGTGAAAGAGAGAGAGAGAGAGAGAGCTAGACTGGACACACAGGAAAAAAAGGGAGGGGTTCCAGAATTCCTGGAACAGGAAATAGATCCCCCACACACACAACACAGTTACATATATACATATATATGTATATATATACACAACTACCTATACACACAACTAAACATCCTCATTTCTTACCTACACACACATATACATATACTACCTATACATACACTAAAAATGCACATATACATGTATAAAATATAACAAAAATCAATTTGAAACTCATTTTTGAAAACTGGAATTAATCCCCAATTCTGGAAAAATTGTCACTGTGCAGGAAAATGGGTAAACCCATTTTCATGACCCAAACCGAGCTAAGACTCGAACCTAAGGGTTGGTAAGTGATGCCCCAAGTGTCCTCTAGTGTCTAGGGGGCCTGACACGACACCACGACATAATTTGACGTGTCTATTCACTCAAAACCCAAATCGGGTAAACCAAGATACGCACACACAACCACAGTGTCGTGTACGTGTGCAACTTACCCTAGGACACACCATGAGACATGACACGTCTCGTGGTCATGCACACGTGTAGCCCACATATAGGGCTACACGATAGACACACTGTTACGTGTCCACGTGTCCTACAGTGTCGACACGAGACCCGTATCAGTCGAGTTTTCTCGACTGATACACGTGGTTTATACTGCGTCGTGCAGAGATGCACACGCCTCGTGGACACGACACGAGCCACGTGGGGCCTCGTGGTCATGCCCACGTGTAGCCCACGTATTGGGCTACACACTTGTGTCACCACGAGGTGTCCACGACTCGTGTACGTGCGACACGAGTCGCGTGTCAGTGAGGAAAACGTGCGCGTACACTGTCAGTGCACGACCAGTGCACGTGTCCTCGTGTCCTCGATAGGATACGAGAGTGTCTCAAACTCGAGGGGGGGCATGACAGAGGTTGCCCCCTCCTCTGTGTCAATTTTTACGTGTCCACGTGTCCAATTCGTGGAGAAAACAGTGTCGGGTAGCAGGGGAACAAAGTGTGCACAGTGCTGTGTCCAACTCGTGTGTTCGTGTCCAATTTGGACACGAAAAGGACCCTAATATCAACTCAGTCCTGCCAACATACAATATACATATAATAAGCTTCACAAATATGTAGTTTGTTTTGAAAACCAAGAACAAAAAGTCCTATGAGGCATTTCACCAAACACTCTAATTTAAATACAGATACGTGTCCGATACGGACACCAAACCAAATCTATTTTTCACCAAACTTAGCCTACAGTTGGGGTATACCTATATGCATGCATTTATGAAGAAAAATTAGGGTATTAACTAGGTTTATGGGTATTTACCTATTTGAGTGAAAACTCAAGAAAATACCAAGTAGGGGGGGTGTCCTCTTCTCTTGGTGATGCCCAAAGCTCCACAAATCCTTGATAGCAGGCCCTAACTAGTATCCTCTAGTGTAGGGGAGTCCAATGCAAGAAACTAGAGGTGATTTGGATCAAAATTGATCAAGTTATCAAGGTTTGAAGGTGGTGGATTTTCTAGGTTTAATTCATGTAAAAATTGATCATGAATGGAATGATAGGTTAATATAGGAAAGGGTAGATGCTAGGGGGGTGCCCTTGGCCGGCCATGGCAAGGGGGGAGGGGTGTCCTATGGCCTTCCTTCAAGGTGAAGGCAAGGACTTTCTTGCCTAAGTTTTGGATATTTTGAGTAATCTATGGAAAAGATCTAATATGTAAATATCTAGATATTTCTTCTACTTTAACCCATGGAAATATCTATCCTCAAGCTTCTAGGTTAGTGGCTAACCTATGGATTAGGGTAGACTAGGTTAGGGACTAATCATGGTACTTAACCATAATTAAATAATATTAAAAACACATAAATACAAATAATTCCAAATAAATCCTAAAAAATTACCAAAATACCCTTTAGGCTAAAAAGCCCTAATTTGATGTTCTAAACCTATGGCTAGGCTCACATGATCATGGTTAGTCTCTAGGTTATGAAATCTCTAGGGTTTACACTAGGGTTATAATAGTAAGTCACAAAGTCATAAGTCATGACTTAGAAAATGGTTTTAACTAACTAAAAATCACCAAAAATCATATCATGACTATAATACCATTAATAAATAATAAAAATAATAATTTTTCAAAAATACCCCAATTTCAGAAAATTGGGTGTTACAATACCCTTAGCCTAAAAAGTGGTAATTAGCTAATCTAATGACATGGGTTAGGCATCCATGGTCATGGTTAGTCTCTAGGCTAAGCAGCTCTAAGATTACACTAGCCAAAGAACAAAATCATAAAACACTAATCTAATGATATTAAAATAATCAAAATTCACCAATAAATCAATAACATGATTTAAACATATTATTAAATAATCAATTTTACAAAAGTTCAAAATTACTCTCATTTTAGAAAAGTGGTGGTTACAGGTTAGTATCTGGTTAGTATAGGGTTAGTATCGGCCTATCGGATTAGTATCGGCCTATCGGATTAGTATCGGGTTAGTATCGGCCTATAGGATTAGTATCGACCTATAGAAATTGGAATCGGATATCCCTATCGGGTTAGTATCGGTCGTATCGGGTTAGTATCGACCTATCGGATTAGTATCGGCCTATCGAAATTGGAATCGAATATCCTTATCGGGTTAGTATCGGTCGTATCGGATTAGTATCAGCCTATCGGATTAGTAATTGTATCATCCTATCGAAATTGGAATCAGATATCATTATATCATAACCCAATATTAATGGATTCAATATCTTAATGTCCGTATCGGGTTCGTATCGGCCGTATCGGGTTAGTATCGGCCTATCAAAATTGGAATCAAATATCCTTATATCATAATCCAATATTAACGGATTCAATATCTTAATGTTCGAAAATATTCGGATATCCAATTCTAATTTTATGAATCTCGAATAATTTATGAAAACCCAAAACCCTAGCTACTACATTGTTTATGTGTCTGTGTCCAAAATCCTAGCTACTACATTGTGTTCGTGTACGTGTCCAAAACCCTACCTATAATATTTACACACTTAAATTACAATATCATAATTTTTGTGTCAAAGTATATGTTAATTAAACACGTAAAAAAAATTATACCTGAAGGAGGAGGAGGCTGTGATAGAGATCAACGAGGAGAAGAGGGGTTCTTTTGCCGCTGTCGCGTGAGGAGGGGGTCGACGGTCGCCGTGTGAGGAGGAGGGGGTCGGGGGTCGGGGGTCGGGGAACGGTTGCCGAAGGATAGCAGAGGAGGAGGGGGTCGGAGGTCTGGGGCCGGGGGTCACCGCGCGAAGAAGGAGGAGGTCGCCGATGGAGGAGGAGGGGTCGGGAGTCGAAAGGGGTCGAAGCTTTGGGGGGGAACAAAAATTTGGGTGAAAATTTGAGAATAAGAAAGAAAGAGTTACTGATCTACTTTTACTCATGTCCAGCGACGGAATTGTCCGTCGCTAAACCGTCACTATTTACTTAGCGATGAACTATTGACAGATCTAGCGACGTATTTTAATACTATATTTTACATAATATATCAGTTGCTAGTCAGCCGCTATTCCGTCGCTGATTAGCGATATTTTGACTTCTGTTGGTAAATTCAGTCGCTAATTAACAGTATTTTTGTAGTGCCTGACTGGGCCTATGCAGGCCAACCGTTGGATTTTGAAAAAAAATGCGGGCCAGTCCGGGCCGGGCTCGGGTTCTTGGGCCTATCCCGGACCTACGGGTGGGCGGGCTAGTGCGGGCTGGGCTGGGCTGAAAAGACAGCGTGCTCGGGCGGGCCCGGGCCACCCGGCCCTAATCACACCTTTACCACATATATAATCAAATTTTTTTCATCTGACCTGCACTCCGCCTACCCTCATATTATTGTCCCTCAGAAAATAAAATATGCTTTTTTCGTTGCTCGAACCTACAACCTCTAGGATGATATGTCTCACTCTGACTTAGCATGGAATATTCGAGGCATATGCTCGATTGGGAGATGGCGAGAGGTTCGCAGCAGATTGCAAGAAGAAAAGTATAATATTTGTATTGAGACTAGATAAAGTGTCAACAGATGATGACTAGAAGGACTCCGGTTAACTGGGATCAAGCAAATAACCTCAAGATGTGTGATATGGCCCGCATCTGGATACATTTCAGATACGGCGCATTAGGAGGGTCAAGTTATCTTTATGTCGGAACAACTTATCTCGGTTGTATTCAAACATCGAGGAGGGCTCCAATTCATCTTGGCGGCAATATATGGACATAATGATAGAAGGAGGTGGGAAATATTATGCAGAAGATCGCTAACATAAGCATCACAGCTAATCAATCTATGCAAATATCGCTTCTTATGATAGGCGACTTCAATACTATCCTTCACCAAAATGAAAAGATTGGTGGACGAATAGTTCCTGACAATGTTCTATACGATTTCCAGAGCTGCCTACTCCGTTCGGGTCTTAAACCACTTGTCAGGGGCGGCCACGTCTGGACGTGGAACAACAAAGTCACACACAGAAGAGTTATCTGCCAATTAGACAGAGTATTCGGTAACGACAAATGGTTCGAAGCTTTTTCGCACATTCCGGTTGTAGGCCTGGCGACAGGCACAAGTGACCATTCCGCATTATGTATCAAACTAATGGATAGAGGGTCAACCAAGCCGGATCCGTTTCGATATAATAATGGTTGGCACCTCTTGGATGGATACGCGGAGGCGATAGCAGTTGGCAGAAATGCGAGGACTTTTGGGACAACCCAATACCGCATGGTTAAACGACTCAAAAGTACGAAGTTGGCGTTGAAGCAATGGAGCCACAATCGCCCAAGTGATGATCTGAAACTAAACAGAGAGGAACTCATTCGAGTTCAAACGACGCTGCAATCTGATTCACTAAATAAGGAGTTGGCGGAGAAGGAGAGTCACCTCATTACAGCAGTAGGCAAGCAACAAATGGCGGACGAAATCACAACAGCTCAACGTGCCAAGTGTGCTTGGCTCCAAAAAGGAGACATGTGTTCTCGCTTCTTCTATGATGTTATTCGAACAAGACAACACATAAATCGCATCCATCAGCTTATCGACTCTCAAGAAAATGTGGTATCCGCAGCTGACAAAATTAGACAGGAAGCAGTAAGGTATTTTTCTGACTTATACAATCAGTTTAATTATATAACTTGTTTCCCTGAGATTGTTAGCAAGAAACTAGTCACAATGGAAGGTAATTTACAATTTCTCGCATCGGTTCGAATGGAAAAAATTAAAACAATAATAAAAAGTGTGGACCCAGACAAAGCCCCAGGCCCAGACGGATTCGGGAGCAAATTCTACAAGTTCCATTGAGAAGAGATATAGGAACTAGTTCTGGAGGCGGTTAGAGAGTTCTTCGACACTGGCAAACTTCTCCGAAAGGTAAATCATACGTTCCTCACCTTGATCCCAAAGAAAGAAGGCGCAACGGAGCTCTCAGATTTTCGACCCATAGAGTGCTGTAACTATCTATACAAGATAATTACAGGGGTAATGTGTCGTAGGATGGAAGAATTGAAGAAAGAATTGGTTTCCAAAAACCAAGCAGCTTTCGTCAAAGGGCGTGCAATATCAGACAACTCACTACTGGGGCAGGAGTTTGTCAGGGAGTGTAAGAAGCCAGGAGGCAAGAAGGCATGCATCAAACTAGATCTGCGGAAAGCGTACGATTCGGTTAACATGGATTTCATCTGCAATGTAATGGTTTCCATGGGGTTTTTCGAAGCCTGGGTGGACAGAGTACGAGAGTGCATTACAAGGCGACCTTCTCAGTTCTTATTGAGGGTCGGCCTTGCAGTTTTTTTACCACTAATAGGGGCATACGTCAGGGGGATCCGCTCTCTCCTTATCTATTCACACTAGTAATAGAGTATTTTATATGGATGATGGAAGCGGCAGTAGCATTGGGTTAGATACAACCTCTATATCGATTGGTTCAACCCCATATTAGCCATCTGATATACGCCGACGATCTCCTAGTATTCTTGGTTCCAACAGTAAAAGGAATCAGGGCGGTGGCAGATATTATGGAGAAATTTGGCAATCATACTGGACTTCATCTCAACAGAGACAAAAGTCGGGCATATTTCAACCAATCTTGCGCTAATAAGGAGGGATATGTAGCAATGTTGGGTATTGGTCGAGCTGATCTACCGGTTAAATATCTGGGTATCCCGTTGACTGTCAACTATGCACGCAATGAAGATTGCCGAACATTGGTAGAGTATGTCCAGAAAAGAATAGAGGGATGGCAAGCTCAAAACTTATCTTTGGTGGTAGAATCGAACTTGTCAGATCGATTATACTATCAATATCAAAGTTTTGGATGCAAGCAGTACTACTCCCGACGGCCACCATACATAAAATCGACAAATAATATGAAGATTTCATCTAGAGAGGAGGCATGCACAAGATATCGTAGGACACACTATGTCGCCCGAAGGAAGGAGGAGTTGGACTTCAATCACTGACAAACCTGAAAAAGGTGGCGGGGACAAAAATTGCCTAAAAATTCGTCCAAGGACAATCGCTCAGACACGTAGTCGCTACCTGGGGAGTAAGAATTTTTGGGATTATTGTTCCAACAACAAAGAGTCTGTGACGTTCAAGCACATCCTAAGACACATGCAGGAGATAGAACCACACATGGTACGTATATGTATCGATAGACAGAATACAGACCTGTGGTTAGATCCATGGATCAACCATAGCACCATACTCCAGTATATAGGTGCTCACATGGAGCGGGAAGCGTATCGGGGGGGGAACGAGTTAGCCGCATTCTTATGAATGGCATATGGCAACCAGAGCTGTACCACTGGGCGCGAACTCTGGTGCCAGTGATTAAGCAAACACCAATAGATCGGGAGGCGAAAAATTATTATTGGGCTTGGGCGCACTCCCATTCTACCAAGTTCGAAGCCGTAGTCATAAATGATATTATCCGCCATCAGTCAGATAGGGCGCCATTCGCGGATGTAGTCTGGATGAAGGGCATCCCACGAAAGATGCAGCTACATATGTACAAGCTCGTGCTCCGAAGATTACTCACAAAGGATAGACTTCAAAGATTTGGAGTGCTACTCAATAACCTGTTGGGTTTTTGGCTTTTCCTTTAGAAAGGTTTAGTCCCACATCGGAAAAAACAAATGGTTTGTATCTCTATATATTAGCTTTGCTATTATTGGAGATGCACATGTGGTGTGGAGATGCACATGGGTTTGCCATGTGGGATTATTTTTCTAATGGGAAAAAGGCTAAAATCAACAATTAAAGCATTCATGCTTTTTGCTCTTGGAAAATTTATTTCCATAGGAGCTAAGCCCCGTTGGGGCTTAGCGACTCGGACTCGGACTCGGACTCGGACTCGGGCTCGAACTCGGGCTCAAGGGCTCATGTGGCATTTTGTTGGCGCAAGTGGCCAGTTACGCGAGCCCAGTTACGCTGGCCCAGTTACGCAGCCCAGTACGTAGCCCAGTACACGCAGCGTGCGTAGAGTGCGCAGTGTGCGCAGCGTACACAGTGTGCGTAGAGTGCGTAGTGTGCATAGGGTGCGTAAAAGGGGCTGTGTGCGTAAAGTGTAAATTACGCTGGTGGCACAACTTCCAGCAGAACGTGTCCTTGTATGTTCTGAGCGGTTGCTCCATGTTCGGGGTGGTTACTACCACATCTCTAACATTGTGCTAACCGGACAGTTGTTGCAGGGGCTTATATATGGCCTCCTCCTCCTCTCTCACAGGTTACTGAACAGAAAGAAAAGCCACCAGAAAGTTTACGAAGTGTTCTTTAGCACAAGTAAACAGAGATTTCAGACGTGTTCTTTAACACAGTTCTGATCTGCAGCCTTCGAGAGAGAGAGAAAAGGCGTCACACCAGCGTTGCTCTTGCACGAGAGTTCGTGTCCGTCCGACGAGTCAGAAGAGCAGGAGTGTTCTAAGTTCTCCGACGAACTTGCTGGTTCCTGGAAGCTGTTCGCGTAGGGCGAATAAAGCTTTGAGCAACGGTGATCATTCACCCCAGCAGGCGTTCTTCCATCTTTCGCCAGTCACCTTCTTCGTTGCTGCCAGTAACTCTGATTGTATCTTCTTTTTAGAAGTACTAAGATCTGATTGCTGTGATTACAAAATCTTTTTAGATTTTCGTAATATCATAATGATATCTTTTTAGATCTTCGTTATCCTTGCACAACCTTCCTAGAAGTGTTGCGTTGGAACATTGTTTTTACAATTGTTTCATATTCTCAGTTTTCCCTCGAAAAATTGTGCCTCGGCAATAACAATCTCAAAGCTTTATTGCTACGATGGAAAATATTAAAGCTTCACTCCTAAACACTGACTTCTGTAAGTTAGAGAAGTTTGATGGAAAGCATTATCAAGTCTGGAAGAGGAAGATTTATCTCACTCTTCAACTCAGAGACGTAGATCACGTGCTTCTTGAAGAGGAACCTACCGTTCCAGATACTGGGTCTGCCGCCGCAAACTCTGCGGCTACTAAACTTCAGGCCAAGTGGAGAAGGGAGAATAGCATTTGCAGGTTGCTTATCCTGAACACTATGGAGGATTCCCTAGCAGAATCCTATTCTAAGAAGAATATCGCTAGAGACATATGGGAGTCTCTAGAAAAACTCTACGAAGAAGACAAGAACCGCAGTAAAATATTTGTGGTTGAAAAATATCACAAGTGGTTCTTTGAGGACAAAAAGTCTATGCTGCCGCAGGTAAAGGAGTTCCTGAAACTGCGACAGAAGCTGGAAGACGAGGCGATGCCCCTCCCCGACAAGTTTGTTATTGGAGGGATTGTCTCAAAGCTCCCCGCTGGGTGGAGCAAGTTCTATACAAACATGCATAGGAAGAAGTTGGAGATCACCCTTGAAGATCTCCTACAGGAAATCTATGTTGAGGACCAGATGCAGGCTCAACTGAAGGTGGACACACTGTCCAAGCAATTGGCTAACGCCAATCTGGTTCAGACCAAGGAACCAAAGGGAAAGCAGGCGGCTTTCCACAGCAAGAAGAAGAACCCTGGCAATCTAAAAGTCAAGGGAACTTCTATCAAGAAAAAGAAGCCAAAGTCTGAAATGCCTTGCTTCAAGTGTGGCAAGAAGGGCCACTTTAAGAATGAATGCAAAGCAAAGACCAAGCAATCAGAGCAAGGAGAGCCTAGTAAGATATCTATGATCACAGACGTAGTTGCTATGATTGCACAGGTTGATACAGTAAGGACTGATCTGACTGGTGGGTAGACACTGGAGCCTCCTGCCATGTCTGCTCCAGTAAGGAGTGGTTCACTACCTATACACCTACTTCTGAAGTGGTTATGATGGCGAACCAGGCACAAGCTGAAGTACTCGGGATCGGGACGGTGGTGTTGAAGCTGACTTCGGGGAAGTCTCTGACGCTTCAAGGCGTGAAGCACGTACCTGCTATCGCCAAGAACCTGATCTCAGGAGGCCTACTCTGCAAAGCAGGCCTCAGGATGGACATCAATGCTGGCCAGATGGTGATGTCTATCAAAGAAACATATTTCAGGAAAGCTTTTTATACCGAAGGAATGTTCAAAATTCAGCTTGTAAATCAGTCCAATGTAATTAATGTGATTAATGAAGTCACTCATTCTGCTTATACTCTTGAGTTGTGGCATAATAGGCTAGGACATGTTCATTGTAAACGAATAAACAGAATGTCTAGTCTAGGACTTATCTCCAAGTGTGGGAGTAAGATAGAGAAATGTAAAGTTTTTGCTCAAACAAAGATCACAAGGAAACCCTTTTCTCGTGTTAATCGAAGTACAGATCTTCTGGAGTTGGTACACTCCGATATCTGTGACTTCAAACAGTTCTCTACAAAGGCCGGGATGAAGTATTTCATAACCTTCATCGATGACTTCTCAAAGTATGCGTTTGTCTACTTGCTGAAGGCTAAAGATGAAGCATTCGAGAAGTTCAAGGAGTTCAGAGCTGAAGCTGAGCGGCAGACTGGACAATAACTCAAAAGGATAATAAGTGATCGAGGTGGGGAGTACAGGTCTCATAAATTGCATCGTTCTGTAAGAAACATGGAATTGTCAATGAGACTACGGCTCCGTACTCTCCTCAATGAAACGGAGTAGCTGAGAGGAAGAACAGGACGTTGACAGAAATGATAAATTCAATGTTGTTGACTGCTGGCCTTCCTAAGTGCTACTGGGGAGAAGCTGCATTGACGGCCACTTTTATTCTAAATAGAGTGCCTCATGCAACTTCAGACGTTACTCCTCATGAACTCTGGTTCAAAGTCAGACCTAACTTGAATGTCATTCGAGTGTGGGGGTGTCTGGCGTATGTCAAGCTTCCAGATCTAAAGATTCAGAAGCTTGGGACAAGGACTACAAAGACGATCTTCTTGGGGTATGCCGAGAAGAGTGATGCTCGGAGATTTCTTGATATTGAGTCAAATCATATCATTGAATCTCGCGATACAGAATATTTTGAAGACAAGTTTGCAAGACACAAGAATATTGTTCTTTCGGATGTTCCGGAGAATAATGAGGGTGCACAAGAAACTGAAGTCTTCAATAAAGATGTGGTCCAAGAAGATGTTGTTGTTGAAACAACGGTTGAACCAGAACAAGCTGAGCCGTCAGCTAAGCGTGTGAGGAGGCCGAAGGACTTCGGAAGTGACTTTGTCACCTATCATGTAGAAGCAGATATGCTTACCTATGATGAGGCGATGAAGACCAGAGACGCAGTTTTTTTGAAGGAGGCGATTGACAATGAGATTGATTCCATCACCTCAAATAACACTTGGGTGTTGGTTGATCTTCCTGAAGGAGCGAAATCCATCGGATGCAAATGGATCTTCAAGAAGAAGATGAAAGATGACGGAACTATTGACAAGTTCAAGGCTAGGTTGGTAGCCAAGGGGTTTTCTCAGAAGCAGGGGATTGACTATTTTGACACGTATGCTCCAGTAGCCCGGATGACCACTATCAGAATGTTGATTGCTCTCGCAGCAATACATAAGATGGTGATACATCATATGGATGTGAATACGGCTTTCCTAAATGGCGAGCTGACCGAAGAGATTTACAGGCAACAACCAGAGGGATTTGTCATCAGGGGTCTTGAAGACAAAGTCTACAAGTTGGTGAAATCATTGTACGGTCTTAAAGAAGCTCCCAAGATGTGGCATGAGAAATTTGACAAAGTTATAAGGTCAAATGGCTACATGGTCAGCGATACGGACAAGTGTGTTTACACAAAGTTCGCTGATGGAAGAGGTGTTATCGTTTGTCTGTACGTGGATGATATGCTTATCCTAGGTACGGATATTAGCTGTGTCACTGAGACAAAGAAGTTCATCTCTAGCAAGTTCAGTATGAAGGACTTGGGGGAAGCTGATGTGATCTTAGGGATCAAGATCATCCGGACAGACACTGGACTAGCGCTGTCACAGTCTTATTATATTGAAAAAATGATCACTCGTTATGGGTATCGGGATCTTCCAGGGATCGATACGCCGTACAGGTGTGATCTGAAGCTGAAGCCTAATTCAGGGGAAGCGTCAGACAGCTGGAGTATGCAAGCGTAATGGGAAGTTTGATGTATGCTACTACTGCCACAAGGCTTGATATAGCTTTCGCCGTGGGAATGCTGAGTCATTTCACGAGCAACCCAGGTGCTGAACACTGGAAAGCTGTGAAACGGGTTATGAGATATCTCAAGAAGACTCAGACATATGCACTATACTACAGCGGAGATCCGCAGGTAGTGGAAGGCTTCAGTGATGCCAGTTGGTGCTCAGAGGTGGAGAGCGAGAGGTCCATAGGTGGATTCATTTTAATGAGTGGAGCTGCTATATCGTGGAAGTCGAAGAAGCAGACTATGCTCTCGCGGTCATCCATGGAATCTGAGTTCTTTGCACTTGATACCGCAGCCGTGGAAGCAGAATGGCTTCGGGAGCTCATGTATGATCTTTCAGTGGTTGGGACACAAATACCGGCGATACCGATATACTGCGACAACCAGGCGACTGCGGCGGTGGCATCAAATGACCTCTTCAACGGCAAGAAGAGGACTGTGCGGTTGAAGCACAGGGCAGTACACGATCTTATCAAGAGAGGTGTTATTGCAGTGATTGATGTTCGGAGTCAGGAGAACCTGGCGGATCCGTTCACCAAGGGCCTCAAGCGCCAGCTGGTCGATGACACAACTTGTAAAATGGGCTTGAAGGCATTCTGATATTGGATTATTGTATTCCTACCATAAAGTTTTATGCTAATAGTTCAAAGATTTATCTACTAGGCATCTAGCTTTTAGTTCAAGGGAGGACCACTAATCGGAAGAATATCAGAAACGGTGGGTACATGTTCTATTGGACATGGAGAGGTTACGGACCTATAACCACTGTTGTCTACTATTGTTTTCTGCGAAAAACGGTTCCTGTGGGAAGGTTGGCTTAATTGCCTTAATGAGTTCTCAGGCAGAGTGAATGCCTGGAGTGCTTTACAGGAAGCACGGTAGAGCAGCACTACAAGGAGTGAAACTCCATGCTATAGTGGGGTGACTCCACAATGAGGTTCCTATATGTGGGATGCTGCCCAGGAATAGGATAAAGCCTCGGCTTTGCAGGCCAAGTCACAGCGGCGTAGCACCGCAAATAGACAGTTAGCCTAATGCTGTATGTTAAATATAAAGAGGGGTGTAGTCAGCACTACAAAGAGGAGGAGTTCCTCATGTTACAGTGGCACGACACCACCATGAGGTACCCGGTTAGGGATAAAGTCTCGGCCTTGCAAGCCATGTCGTTGCGACGTAACACCGCAAGGGAGCCTAAGGCTTCATGCTGGGTAGTTTGGCACTACAAAGAGGCGGTTGCCTCATGCTACTGTAGTATGACACTACGATGAGGTTTCCGGTACGGGGTAAGGCCTCGGCTTTAAGCCATGTCATAGCGGCGTAGCACCGCAAGGGAAGCGCAAAGCGCTTCATGCCATGTCTCTTTATAATAAACTCACCTATAGTGTATGACAGAGATATCAGGCCGTCTCTTGAGGGTAAACTTGTAGACACCCAAAATTATACACTAAAACCAGGCTGGCACAGAGCCTTTAATGTGTAGCCAGAAGTACATGTAACTACGTTATGTGAGTGGAAAGAATTTCAGCTATGATGCAGAATTCAAGGCTTAGTCCATTCTTGTATTATAGTTTGATTTTTGACCCATGCGGGAAGATTCAAGTCGTAAGCGACATCTCTCCTAATGCATGATGGACAGTTACTGTGGGGAGCACTTATATCCATATATAGAGATATGTGGGGGATTGTTGGGTTTTTTGTTTTTCCTATAGAAAGGTTTAGTCCCACATCGGAAAAAACAAGTGGTTTGTATCTCTATATATTAGCTTTACTATTATTGGAGATGCACATATGGTGTGGAGGTGCACATGGGTTTGCCATATGGGATTATTTTTCTAATAGGAAAAAGGCTAAAATCAACAATTAAAGCATTCATGCTTTTTGTTCTTGAGAAATTTATTTCCATAGGAGCTAAGCCCCGTTGGGGCTTAGCGACTCAGACTCGGACTCGGACTCGGGCTCAGACTCGGGCTCAAGGGCTCATGAGGCGTAATGTGGCATTTTGTTGGCGCACTTTGCACTTAGCACGTCAGCATCGTCGCTAGGCGCATAGTGCGCTTAAGTTGCGCTCGTTGCGCGAGCCACTTGCGCGACCACGTTGCACGGCCCGTTACGCGAGCCCAGTTACGCTGGCCCAGTTACGCAGTCCAGTACGCAGTCCAGTACGCCCAGTATGCGCAGTGTGCACAGCGTACGCAGCGTGCGTAGAGTGCGCAGTGTGCGCAGCGTACGCAGTGTGCGTAGAGTGCGTAGTGTGCGTAGGGTACATAAAAGGGGCTGTGTACGTAAAGTGTAAATTACGCTGGTGGCACAACTTCCAGCAGAACGTGTCCTTGCATGTTCTGAGCGGTTGCTCCATGTTCGGGGTAGTTACTACCACGTCCCTAATATTGTGCTAACCGGGCAGTTGTTGCAGGGGCATATATAAGGCCTCCTCCTCCTCTCTCACATGTTACGGAACAGAAAAAAAAGCCACCAGAAAGTTCACGAAGTGTTCTTTAGCACAAGTAAACAGAGATTTCAGACGTGTTCTTTAACACAGTTCTGATCTGCAGCCTTCGAGAGAGAGAGGAAAGGCGTCGCACCAGCGTTGCTCTTGCACGGGAGTTCGTGTCCGTCCGAGGAGTCAGAAGAGTAGGAGTGTTCCAAGTTCTCCGACGAACTTGCTGGTTCCTGGAAGCTGTTTGCGTAGGGCGAATAAAGCTTTGAGCAATGGTGATCACTCACCCCAGCAGGCGTTCTTCCATCTTTCGCCAGTCACCTTCTTCGTTGCTGCCAGTAACTCTGATTGTATCTTCTTTTTAGAAGTACTACGATCTGATTGCTGTGATTATGAAATCTTTTTAGATTCTCGTAATATCATAACGATATCTTTTTAGATCTTCGTTATCCTTGCGCAACCTTCCTAGAAGTGTTGCGTTGGAACATTGTTTTTACAATTGTTTTATATTCTCAGTTTTCTATCAAAAAATTGTGCCCCGGCAATAACATAACCCGACATGTTCCTTATGTGCTGCCGAAGTGGAGACGATAGACCACCTATACTTCAATTGCTCAGTCTCCAGGAAGATATGGCAGTCTCAAATTGCTAAGTTGATAGCCAATTTTGACACGATCGGAGGGGTTGAAGACGGAATTCAAAAGATTCGAGATAGATGAGGTCGTGGTACAGAATGGTTTCGAGCTGCATGTGCTAGGCTCTCAGCAACGGTATAGCACATATGGAAGGAGCGCAACAACAAAATATTCGAAGGAGTATACACAGTGATAATAGGCATTATACATAACATAGCACATGACATAGAATGTATGAGGATGGGTGGCTAGGCTCGATAAATGATGTATTGTATCTGATTTGAACTTAATAAATTTGTACCTGGTTCCATATATATATATATATATATATATATATATATATTTAAAAGAAACCCCCTCTTTTTATTAAACAAGGCTCAAAAGCAGAAGCCTGACATGTATACAAGACAAAAGTATACCAAAAGGGAAAGACAGGGGAAACGGGCGGGCGCAGCCGCCAAAACTAAGAGGTGAACGGTTGCCCGAATGCCAGAGATCTGTGGAAGCAAAGTAAGCTTCTTTTGTGACATTGTAGGTGGATTTCTCGGATCAGCTGATCGGCAGAGTATTGGTGTCCCTCGTATCTCGCTTTGTTGCGATTTTTCCAAATTGTCCAGGTGGCTGCCGCTGCAACGATCTGGTGGCCGTGGAACTTTGCTCCCCAGTGGGCCAGAAGATCGATAAAGCGCCCGTCTTCTGGAAATGTGTTGTAGTAGTGATTGAGGGTGCTCCAGATTTTGTCGGGGAGGCTTCCCTCCCTGAAGATGTGGTCAATAGACTCCGTCTGACGCTCGATGCAGCAATTATAAGCAGACGCCAGGCTAAAACTGATGGAGTTAAGGGTGTCGTCAGTTGGCAGTTTCTTTCTCATGACTCTCCACAGGAGAAAAGACCATTTCTTAGGGATGCAAGAGTTCCAATAATGCGCTATGAAAAGGTCTGGACCGTTCTCTTGGATCGTGAGTCTCGCCGATCGCACAGAGAATGCTCCAGAAGCTGCTAGTGACCACCTCAGCTGGTCGACGTCGGGCCCAATGGTAAGCCCGAACTGGCGAATGCTGTCAACTGATTCGTTGCCAGACCAGTCACGGATCCTGTCCCAATTCCAATCGTTATTGGAGGGATTCCACAGGTCTTTGATCTTGCTATGTCTAGGGGAGTCGGTAATGTTCGGGATGAGGCTGTCGCCAATCCACCTTTCCAGGAAGGGGCTGGATTCGCCAGTACCCAGATGGAGTCTGATCGCGGGCTCAGCCAAATCTCGCCCTCGTAAAATACGACGCCAAGCCGCGGAAGATCTGCTGTTAGCTGTGGCCGTCGCGGGGTGGATGTGTGTCTGAAGTACCTGGCCTTCATGAACTTGGTCCACAGGTTATGGCTTGTGCGTAATTTCTACCACAGTTTCATTGAAAAGGCTTTGACGATGTGATCGAGTTTGGTGAACCCAAGCCCACCGTTCGCGGTCGGGGATGCCATAGTCTCCCAGCTGGCCCAGTGGTGTTTGTCTTGCCCCTTGTTGTGCCCCCAGAAGAAGTTGTAAAAGATCTGCTCAATAGACTCGATAACCTTCCTGGACTGGGAGCAGGCCGCTAGGGTGTGGATGGGGACGGAGTTGAGCACATGTTTGATGAGGATAATTTTCCCGCCTGGGGATAGGGTAGCATTATGCCATCCATCGATTTTGTTCCTGATTTTGGTGATAAATATATAATATAATATATATGAAAAATTATATATATATATATATATATATATATATATATATATATATATATATATATATATATATATATATATATATAGAGAGAGAGAGAGAGAGAGAGAGAGAGAGAGAGAGAGCGCACTAGCTAACCACAAATTTCCACGTATTTTTATGTTATAGATAAATATATAATATAATACAAAATAATAATAATAATAATAATATATATATATATATATATATATATATATATATATATATATATATATATATATATATATATATATATATATATATATATATATATATATGAAAAATTATACATATGTGTGTGTGTGAAAAATTAAAAGTTTATGAAAATATTAAAAAAAGTTCCAATGGTAGAGAGTTTTTTTTACATAAGTTACCACATTTTTTCAACAAAACTAAAATTAAAATAAAAATATATAAAGGAAACACTCATTTGTAGGACATTTTTTAAAAAAATGTCCTTCCATAGGATAAAGTTAAAAATGTCCTTCCATAGGACCCCTTTTTTGTTAAAAATATCCTTCCATAGGACGTTTTTTATTAGTATAAATTAGTTAGCTGTTAATACGTAGTAAATGGAAAACTAATTCTCGGTATCAAAAAATGTCCTACTATAGGGTATTTTAGCACTTGTTCTACAATTTCATAAAACTTTTTTTCTTCCGCTCAATCACAAAATGCTTCCTATGATTTCTTTTATAATTAATGTTCAAAAGAAAAGGAAAAAAGCAAACAAACACAAGCATTATTTGATCATCTTCCCCAACTCTACAATAATTTATAGTAATGTTTGAATGGAACCATCGTTTCTTATGCGGTTTAGGATTGCTTTGCATAAACAAAATTTAAAATATCCATACAAAGTCATCCTCAATGAACGATCACAAATCTTAAATGTTCTTTTAAGAAGGGCGGACTACAACAATTGAAAATGCCCATGCCAAATCGGTCGGGTAGAGTTAAGTCTTAGTTTGCATTTTTCTAAAGGATATTTAGACTTTGGGTCTCAAATAAGTTTCAAATTTTGTGTTTCGATCTCCATATTATACATAATTAGTATTTAGGTCTCAGAAGTGTCACTAATGTCTCAAAAGTGTCACTAATTATTTTTGGTGACACCTTTGATACCTAAATATAAATTATGTATAATATAGAGATCCAAACACAAATTTTAAAATTATTTGAGACCCAAGATCTAAATATCCCTTCTTTTTATGTATTTTGTTTACTGGATATTTTTTGTGGATCGTGAATATTTGATCATGGTTTCTAAAACACAATTACACATTCTCAATTTTGATGGGGAAACAACAATAGTCAATGATCACTCCTTGTTTTTTCAACCCAAAACCCTGTCATATACTTGATCTTCATTGTTCCACGTGTAGAGGGATAACATTATTTCTATTCGTATGAAAAAGAAAAAAATTTAAAAAAAATACAAATGATGGGGTGAGACGTCGTTACAAATGACATCTAGAAGTTTGAAGTACAGAACGACATTGGTGATAGCGTCCCTATAGAAAACTGGATGGGACGCCACTAGCAATGAAGTCATATAGAGATAGTGGTGAGGCACCATCACCAATAGCGCCCCCTAAATATTTTTCTAATAATTAAAATTGTATCAATGGTTGCTTGGTTTGAATCCAACGAGGCCAATGCCTGGTTGTTTGACGGAGAAAGATGTGTGTTGCATCTGGTTGCGTGATGTATGCTGATGTGGTTGGACGTCATTGTATACAAGACGCCATTGACAATGGTGTCACGCAATAATATTTATGTTAGTCCCGGGGCTTGATCAAAGATGGTAGATTCGATGTCGAGATCAGAGGTTCAACAAACGTTTTTCTTCTGATTATTCTCGAGATCCAATAGGAACACTATAATATGAATCTGATTAAAAAAGCAACAATAATCAGAAAATAAATCTCACGTTCTTCCTCGCAATCGCAGTTGCTGATGGACAGAACTGATTTACAACTCAGATGAAGGAGAAGAAAGAAGAAAGAATAAGAGGAAAGGTTCTTGCTGGGGTGATTAAGATCACCGTTAGTCAAAGCAAGATTCGTCCCAACACGATCTGCTTTCAGGAACCAGCAAGTTCACGAAGAACTTCTGGAACACTCGTAAGTAAATATTTGAGACTTGAACGGACTTCCTGGACTTTACAGACTCCCTTAACTCTCTTCTTGGTGCATCTTTCAAAGGAGGCCAAGGGGCTCTATTTATAGAGTGGAGTTGAGACTTCACCTCTTCTCCTATCTGATGTGGGACTAAAATACCAATACTCAAAAATAGAGTTTGATATTTTAGATCATCCCACAATCAGCAAAGAAGTGTGTCAGTCCACGCCTACCCCCCTAACACTCCCGTGCATGCACGAGATATCCTGGAGTCCGTGTCCGAGTCCGAGTCCGAGTCCGCACAACAAAAGTCAACTTGCATCCTTGTTGAAATTAATCATTTTTCCTTCTAGGAAAATACTCCCACATGGCACACACTTGTGCCGCACCACACCTCATGTGCACACCTCAACACAAGCAATGCATTATATTGAGATACTCACCATTTGGTGTAGCCGATGTAGGACTACCTTTCCTTCTTATGCCACATTTTGGGAGCTTGCTTTAAACCATACAGAGATTTTACCAACTTGCAGACTTTGTCTTCAAGACCTTTGACGACAAACCCTTCTGTTTGTTGCATGTAGATCTCTTCGGACAGCTCGCCATTCAGGAATGCTGTTTTCACATCCATCTGATGTATCACCATCTTATGTATCGCTGCGAGAGCAATCAACATTCTGATGGTGGTCATCCGGGCTACTGGAGCATACATGTCAAAGTAGTTGATCACCTGCTTCTGAAAAAACCCCTTTGCCACTAGCCTGGCCTTGAACTTGTCAATGGTTCCATCAGCTTTCATCTTCTTCTTGAAGATCCACTTGCATCCGATAGGTTTTGCTCCTTCAGGTAGATCAACCAACACCCAAGTGTTATTGGAGGTGATTGATTCAATTTCATTGTCTATCGTCTCATTCCAGAAAACAACATCTCTGGTCTTTATCGCCTCATTATAGGTAAGCAAATCTGCTTCCACATGATAGGTGATGAAGTCATCTCCGAAGTTCTTCGGCCTCCTCACTCGCTTCGACGACGGCTCAGCAAGTTCTGGTTCATCCGTTGTTTCAACAACAACATCTTCTTGGACTACTTCTTTATTGAAAACTTTAGTTTTTTACGCACCCTTATTGTTCTTCGGTTTATCCGTAAGAACAATATTCTTGTGCCTTGCAAATTATCTTTACGATATTCGATGATATGATTTGACTCAATATCAAAAAATCTCCGAGCATTACTCTTCTTGGCATACCCCAAGAAGATCGTCTTCGTAGTCCTAGTCCCCAGCTTCTGAATCTTCAGATCTGGGAGCTTCACATAAGCCAGAGACCCCTACACTCGAATGACATTCAAGTTATGTCTGACTTTGAACCAGAGTTCATGAGGAGTTACGTCCGAAGTTGTATACGTCACTCTATTTAGAATAAAAGTGGTCGTCAATGCAGCGTCTCCCCATTAGCATTTAGGAAGACCCATAGTTAGCAGCATTGAGTTTATCATTTCTGTCAACGTTCTGTTCTTCCTCTCCGCTACTCCGTTAGATTGAGGAGAATATGGAGCAGTAGTCTCGTTAATGATTCCATGTTCTTTGCAGAACGATGCGAATTTATGAGACTTATAATCTACATCTCGATCACTTCTGAGTAGTTGTAGATCGGTATAACGTTCAGCTTCAGCCCTGAAGTCTCTGAACTACTCGGATGCTGCATCCTTCTACTTGAGAAGTCATGCGAACGTGCACTTCGAGAAACACTTCGAACCGGCCTCCGTGGAGAATTGATAAAAGTTACAGATATCTGAGTGTACTAACTCCAGATGATCAGTACTTTAGTTCAATCGTCTGAGCAGCTTCCCAACAGTCTTATATCTGCACAGACCTTAAACTCCTCCACCTTCTTACCCCTACATTCCGAAGATAAGATCCCGGTAGGACAGCTTGAGCCTGCTTCTATCATAGAACAACTCTCAGTCCACTCAATGAAGTAACTTTATCTCCATCAACAGAAGTTCGAACATTCCTTCAGCACCGAACATCTTTTCGAAGCATGTTCCTCGCCAAAAAATTACCATCTGGCTAGTACGAATGTCCATCTTTCAAGTCTGTATCAGATAACAGACTTTCTGAGATCATATCGCCGAAAAATCTCTGGTACGTACAACACGTATTTTAGTGTCCTTGTCGGTGGTTAATAACCACTGTATCGATCTTCAGAACATCTGCTAGATATATGTTCGCCATCGAGACCTTCGTCATAACATGGCTCGTCCTTGGTGAACAGCTCCTTTGAGAGCACACGTGGTCAGATGTACTAGTGTCAGACCACTAATCAGCTACCACGCTAGATAACTCAACATGTGCAACAATAGCAACCAAGTTAAGTAATCAAAATAACCAAGTTTAGCTATACCTGCTATTTTGGTTTGGGCTTAGATTTGTATTCACTCATGTAGTGGTCATTCTTGTCACAGTTGAAGCAAGTCACGTGGGACTTGGACTTCTGTTGCTTGAACGAAGGACCATTCACTTTTAGATTAGTAGAGTCCTTCTTCTTGTGATAAGAAGCCACCTGCTTCCCCTTGAACTCTCTTGTCTGCACCAAGTTGGCCTTAACCAATTGTTTAGACAGAGGTTCCATCTTCTGTTGAGATCGTATTTCGTTCTCAACGTGGATCTCTTGTAGAAGATCTTCCAAGCTAATTTCCAGTTTCTTTCGATGCATTCTAGCATATAAGTTGCTCCAACCAGCAGAAAGTCTCGAGACTATCCCTCCAACGACAAACTTGTCGACGAAGGGCATCTTCTCGTCATCCAACTTCTGGCATAACTTCAGGAATTCCTTCACTTGAGGTAGCATCGCCATCTCATTTTCGAAGAGCCACTTGTGGTACTTCTCGACGATGAAGATTTTGGACCTGTTCTCATCATCTTCATATAGCTTACCCAAAGAATCCCAGATCTCTTTGGCCTTCACCTTCTTAGAATATGACTCTGCCAGAGAGTCTTCTATAGAATTGAGAATCAGCAGTTTACAGATGTTGTTTTCTCTCTTCCATTTGCTCTGCTTGACGAGTGCAGCAGCAATAGCATCGGCGGTTCCTCCTTCTGGAATCGTCGGTTCATCCTCAATCAACACATGGTCTACGTCCGCGGGTTGAAGATTAAGGGTGACCTTCTTCTTCCAGATTTGGAAATATTCTCCGTCGAATTTCTCCAACTTGTTAAAGCTGGTATCGATGAGAGAAGCACGAGAGTTCTCCATCTACAAAGATCTTGCTTTGAGATTATTAGTCCTGGGGCTTGATCAAAGATGGTAGACTCGATGTCGAGATCAGAGGTTCAACAAACGTTCCTCTTCTGATTATTCTCGAGATCCAATAGGAACACTATAATATGAATCTGATTACAAAAGCAACAATAATCAGAAAATAAATCTTATATTCTTTCTCGCAATCGCAGTTGTTGACGGACAGAACTGAGTTACAACTCAGATGAAGGAGAAGAAAAAAGAAAGAAGAAAGAAGAAGAGGAAAGGTTCTTGTTGGGGTGATTAAGATCACTGTTGCTCAAAGCAAGATTTGTCCCAACACGATCTGCTTCCAGGAACTAGCAAGTTCACGAAGAACTTCTGGAACGCTCGTAAGTCAATATTTGAGACTTGAACGGACTTCCTGGACTTTACAGACTCCCTTAACTCTCTTCTTGGTGCATCTTTCAAAGGAGGCCAAGGGGCTCTATTTATAGAGTGGAGTTAAGACTTCACCTCTTCTCCTATCCGATGTGGGACTAAAATACCAATACTCAAAATAGATTTTGATATTTTAGATCATCCCACAATCAGCATAGAAGTGTGCCAGTCCACGCCTAACCCCCGAACACTCCCGTGCATGCACGAGATATCCTGGAGTCTGTGTCCGAGTCCGAGTCCGCACAACAAAAATCAACTTGCATCCTTGTTAGAATTAATCATTTTTCCTTCTAGGAAAAATACTCCCACATGGCACACACTTGTGTCCCACCACACCTCATGTGCTCACCTCAACACAAGCAATGCATTATATTGGGATACTCACCATTTGGTGTAGCCGATGTGGAACTACCTTTCCTAATCCAAAGGCAAAAACACCAACAATTTAATACAGGACGGTGTTGTTAATGGCGTCCCACTCCAACATTTAATGGGGATGCCATCACCAAAAGCGCTCCATTTTCAAAACTTTGACCGCACCATTTGTAATGACGTCTTACTATTTTCTCAGTGATGCGGCGTCATTAGTAATGTCATCTCATTATGGGCGCCATTTTAATGACATTTTATCCTCTCATTTATTTTTATTTTTTTTTAATTTCTCATCTTTCATGCAAATAGAAATAATTTTGTACATGTAATTTTTTGTCAATTAAATGATCAATTAGTCGACCTCACAATGAATTTGAACCATCACCATATCATCTTCTCAACTTTGATGACAATAAACCCCACTAAACCCTTCACAAGAAGTAGTTCAAGTCATACAAAAGTACATAAATGGTGAGAGACTAGTACAATTTTTAACAGCCCTAGAATTGCCAAAATTTTAACAATTCTGTACATATTCAAGACTGTAAAAAATTTAATGGAAAGTCTTAAAAAAATAACATTGCTAAAATTTGACAATATTTTATATATCTAGAACTATCATAATTTTGATGGTCCATATAAAATCAAGACCATCAAAATTTATCCGTCCTAAAATTTTACAGTATCCTTATTGTTTGCCTTTGTTTATCCTTGGAACTTGTGGGAAATACTCAAACTTTTGATTCTTATTCAGCGAACAAATACGTAGTTGTTCCGTCACATATAGCAAATTTAAGCTTTGATAAACTTAAAATTTATTGAGTCCACTCAAAAGGCTGACTAGATTCATAGTATTTGTGAAATTTTAGTTAATTATTTGTTTATAATCAACTTCCGCGTGTATATATATATATATATATATATATATATATATATATATATATATATATATATATATATATATATATATATATATATATAAAAATCAAATACCGGGGTATTTGGATTATATAGTTTAGTTATATTATTAGATATGACAATATATTTATCCAAGGATAAAAACGTCATTTAAAATCAATTTTTTGTGAATCTCAATTTATTGTAACCATCTATTCCTATCTTTTAGGATACACAATCTTCTTTTCTCTCTACTTCTTTCAATATTTTAAGTAACCAATCTTCCGCCTGAATTTTTTTGTTGTAAATCTCTATTACTCCTCCTCCACTACCTCCTTCTTCTCGGATCTGGACCGACGCCCGTAGCCTTCAAGACCTATCTCCGCAACATATCGGAACCATCTTCAAGAATATATCTCCAGTAGTCTCACCGCTCGACTGACCGTAACTCACTCTCTGTCCAAATCAACCAAGTAGTTAAGGAAAGATATGCCTTCTAAACTATTTTTACCATGTATGCCCACTTCACAAATCAAAGTTTTTGTTGAGTTTTTCTATTGAAGTCTTTGTAGAAGTTGCACTGTTCATTTCATGTCAAATTGATTTAGAATCTTTATACATTACTGTAGAAGCATAAAAAAGAGAAGAAAAATGACCCATGCGGCCAAGGAGCCACATGCGGCTCAAACGAGTCCCATGCGGCTCAATCACAGAGCGGACTCCATACGGACAGCAGAGGGAAGCCACGTGCCTTTTTAGAATGGCTGTGCCCAGCGTCATTCAAACACAATTAATGCTCTGACGGCTGACAGCTGACAGCTGACAGCCCTGACGAAAAGAAGTCATGATGACTGACACAAGAGCAACATCTTCCTAGGGAACTGGAGAAGATATTCAAAATTTCGAGGCTAGTTTATGCGGCCAGATTAGACGAGTTCATGCGGCCAGTGCAGAGGAACCTATGCGGCTCAATCATGAAAGCCCCCCATGTGGCTTGGCCATGAAGAAATCCATGCGGCTCGGCCATGAAGACTCTCATACAGCTCGGCCATGAAGACCCCCATGCGGCTCGGTCATGAACCTATTCATGCGGCTTGGTCATGACAACCTTCATGCGGTTCAAGTATAGAGACTATTCATGCAGCCCGGTCATGACGACCTTTATGCGACCCAAATATGAACCCCTCCTATGCGGCTCAACAACGATGACGGGACACGTGTCCTAAAGATAATCAAATCTTGGGTCAGATCCCGATAATTTGGGACACGTGGCAAGAGAATGAATTAAATTGATTCATTTTAGATTTGCGGGCATCAGCAAGTCATCATGATGGAGATTTATTGCAATCAACATTAATGACTGACATGATTTGGTATAATCATCATTAGTGGCCCAGATCCTTCACGCTTAAAATGAAGGGCATAACTTGACCAATCCACAGGCCGCGCATCTCCAAGAGGCAATCATTGGCAACCCTAATGATCACACCCTATTCCTATAAATAGCAGGGTGCTATTCCCTTGCAAAATGGACTGACAGAGAGAGATACGCACACACAGAGGAGGCTCCCCCAATAATCAGAGAAAAAATATACAGAGATCAATCCAGAGAGAGAGAAGCCAGAAGAGCAATACGAGGAGAGCAAGAAGAGCATTTCTTCATCAACGCCAACCATCTCGTCACAGGAGCCAAGGCTGCATACCGATCGTCCAAGGAGTAAGGCAGGGCTGCCGTCGCCTTCCCGAGCCTCTATCGTCACCTCCCAGAATCAAAAATAAATAATTGTACTTAGATTGATGTACCTAGGTTTTTGTCCCTAGGCTTTTTTTGTACAAGCGAGTTTGTAACGTGAAATAAAAGTCCAGTCCCATAAAACTGTTCTGCTCTTTTATTTTATGGCAAACACGATGGCGACTCTGCTGGGGACAAACTTCTCCACGGCTGAGAAGTTGGTGACGCAATCGGATGCAGCCAAGCTTGGCTCCACGCAACAGAAGATGGTCGCCCGGTTCGACCAACAGGCGTTCGAAGAAATGCTCTCCGACAAGAGCGCTGGCCCGGTCCAGAAGCGAGCCCGCACAAAGAAGGCCCGCAAGGAGTGGAGACCCCGATCTTTCGTTCCTACTGAAGCTCTTGCAGAGATACCCTCTGTTGCTCAAGACGGCGGAGAAGACTCTCCCGCGGCCCCACTTCAGATCATAGAGACTCTGTTGTCCCCAAGTTCGGCAGAAGAAAACATTATGATGCTGGACTTGCAGAGACAAAGAGGAACTCTATTCGATCCGAGCCGCATAAGGGTTCTAGCCGCATGGAGAAAGCCTATGCGGTTACATCCGTAAACCGCAGGAAGAAAACTCATGCGGCCACATCTGTCAGCCGCATAGCTTATGCGGCTACAGTTGCCAACCGTATGGACGAAGCTTATGCGGCTAATGAAGTCAATCGCTTGAAGAAAATCCATGTGGCCACAATTGCCAACCACATACGGCTAGCCTGCACGGTCGTGACTCCTAGTCGCACAAGGATAACCCATCTGACAGCTAAAGACAGCCGCATGCAGACAGCCTGCACGGTTCCCAATCCTAGCCGCATAGCGGTTGTTTCACACTTCTCTCAATCAGTCTTCGACCGTCTCTCATGCGGTCCTGACCCTGATGATTCTCTGGATGATAATCCAGACTCTGTGATATTCAACTTGGACTCTTCCTATTACGCACCCGTGAGTGCTAAAAGGAAGAAGTCTATGGCAGCACGGGCCCACCAAGCCCAGTCAGCTACCCCAACCTCTGACTATCCGGACGTCCCGCTAATTATTACGCGGGCCTCGGCGTGGAAGTTGTACAGAACCACTCGAGTCCAGCCTCCGACGGCAGACGGACAGAGAGGTTCACAAAAGTCTTCCAAAATCCCGGGAGCAAACATGGTCGGTCCAGACCCATCTGACTTGCGTGAGGCCATCCTCCACAAACATAAGGAAAGAAAAGATGCATCGGGATGCAAAGAGTCCTCCTACGGATGCCACTGCACCCAAATCATCGTCAACTGCTACTGCAATGGCACGACGATGCAAGAAGACCGGCAGTCTGTCTTTCAAAGACTGCAACAGCCGTCTTCAGAAGACGAGGCACTACCCGTCGTCTCCTGCAACTCTGCTCGGAAAGTCCCCACTGATGGAAGGGGGAAGAAGACGAATGTTCCCAGCCCGAAGACCTCAACCACTGCGACTAAAAGACTGTCGTCTAAGCGGGTGCCCACCACCGGAGTTTTCCAAGGTACTCGCTCTAAGACAAAATCTGCTACAGTGGGAGGCTCGTCGTCCATAACGCAGGGGGTTGCTGGGACTGGGGGTAGCACCGCTCCGAGCCTCCACAAGCAATCCGATATTCCAAGAAGACGAGCTAGGGAAGACAACTCTCCTATCGGATACAGCAAACCTCGACGTCCCCGACGACATCCACTACTCCCAAGACAAGGCGAACTCGGAGGCTGGCGGTACTGTTCCTTCCGAGTCTGAATCAGAAGGGAACATACCCACATACCCTAATGACTTCTCACTGCAAGAGTACGATTCGGAGGGTGCTTCCTCCACCGCTCCGTCTATCTCTCCTCATGTGAAGACGGTATTCATGACAGACAGCAACCAAGGTGGTTCCAGTGATCGCCAGTACATCGACAGTCTCGAAGCCATATTATTTACTTTTGGTCAAGTCTGTAGACGAGATTAAAGCGGCCCTTCCGACTCTGCAAGGAGGGACGCCTGGCCAAACAAGCGCAGGTTCCGCGGTCAATACGGACTCGAATTCGGCGGCACCGAACCCAGGCAACAATCCTCGGAAACAACGGTCCCCACCGCCGTAGACGAAGCACGCGAAGCGAGAAGAGAGGTCCAGGAGCTCCGAGCCATGTTCCACGCTCGAGAAAACTCTCAAGACCTCATAATACGACAACCATACCCTGCTGCATGGAGGGATGTTCCATTTCCACCAAGATATAAGCCGTTCAATATCAATCCTTATGATGGTAAGACCTCGACAAGTCGGTACATCATTACTTTGAGGTCACCACCGACCATCTGCCCCATGACGATGCCATTCTCACATGATTATTCATCGGGGCATTGGAAGGAGTCTCCTTCGACTGGTATCGCAACCTGTCGGACAATGTATACACTCCTTTGCCGGTTTCAAGCGCATGTTCTTGGAGAGATTCTACGAAGTAGGGCAGGACATCACCATGTCCACCCTCATGGACGCCGTCCAAGGGGAGAAAGAGCTGACAAGAAATACATCGAGCGGTTCCGCCAGACCGCCATGAAGCTACCCTCTGGAAATCCAGATTCCTCCCTGATTGAGATTTGCCAGAAGAGACTCCTCCCAACAACCAGTCTCTGGATAGACGAAAGTCAATTCAAAGATTGGAAACGTTCATCATCAGTGCCACAAGCGAAGAATGACTGAAGACGGCTCGCCAACTGGGATTGCATATCTCAGACGGAGAGAACAAGGGCAAGCGTCCTAACACCAACAATAACAATGGGGGAAGTCCCTCCAACAATCGGAACGGCAGGGGCAAGCAGCTATGGTGGCCTATACAGCACAAAAACCTGAGCCAAAGCCAGCAGACAAACAATGGCCGCAAATCACTTACTCCTTCGAAGACGGTCATGTCAAGCCCATCTTGGACATGCTCATACAAGGGGACAGAATTCAGCTTCCTCCACCAAGACAGGAACCGCGGCCGGCAGAGATGGAGAATCCAAAGTACTGCCATTATCATCGCTATGTCCATCATGCTACACACGATTGCTACCAGCTGAAACGGTACATCCAAAACCTCGTCGATTCGAACGCTCTGGCCATCAATTTCGAAGAGGTAACCGTGGCAGCCAATATGGTGTTCGTACAATTCGACAGCTTCCTCCGACGAAAACTCAAGACGGGGTGGTCCTCATCCCTCTGGCGACAATGGAGATTACCATTCTTCCACCTCCCCGAGATCAGGCTGCTGGTCTAGTACCCTCACCACATCACGAGGAGGAGGTCATGTAGATCCATCCAGACTTGGTGTCAGAAGTGACTCGGCCCACACCATCTTCCATCTACAAAAGAAAAGTGGAAAAGTCAGGACCTGCCACACAATCTCGGCAACATCGAGGAAGCTACAGCCGTCGTCACGCGGTCTGGAGCGCAATCCCAACCTGTGGTTGACAATCCAGCTGAAAATCATCAACCCACTACAACTGATGCTCCGGGACCGGCTCAGCCTTCGACGACCGACAAGCCTAGGCCGAGGGAGACTCGCTTCGACAAATCCCTCCGAAAAGAGGCAGCCCAAGGGCTAGAGAGGCCCTACAACTTTGACATCTTAGCGTAATTGGCTAACACACCGGCCAAGTTGTCACTGTACGAACTCCTAAGGCTCTCCAAGGACGTTCGTATTGCATTGAGCGAAGCACTCCAAAATGTCGATGCCTACCTGGCTCAATCCAACCTCACCGGGGAGGACTCCTGTGGATCTCCAGGACAGACCTGCACTAGCGCAATGCCAAACATCGTCTTCACCCCACAAGATATGCTCATCAAAAGTAATCTGCACGATCCCCTATACTATACTGGATACATCGGCGACGTAAAGGTGGATCGGATGCACATTGATCCTGGCTCTTCCATAAGCATCATCCCGAAGGGTCTGCTACATCATCTCCGCATCCCAATGCATCGCCTGACACCTACAAGCACCGCCATCAGCGGTTTCAATTCAGGCAGGAGCTACCCTATTGGAAATTCATCTGAAGTGTCAAATCGGCGACCTCCAATCCGAAGTCACCTGCTACGTCATAGATGCAGACACTTCTTACAACATCCTCTTGGGGCGCCCATGGATACACGATTATATGATCGTGCCTTCCACATTGCACCAGTGCTTCAAATATGTCGACAAACACGGCTTCATGAGGATGGAATTTGCTGATATCGATCCCTTCAAAGGGGTCGAATCTTACTACTCAGACTCCTACCTGTACGAAAAGTCAAAGAAGCACCTTGGTGAAGAGATGTACAAGCTAGTACCGAGACAGCCACAGGAGCAGAAGAGCCTCTGACGATCCACCTCCAAGCTCGCAAACCGGACAAGTCTGCACCCCTTACCGCCACTCTGCGTAAGGACGCAATCAGCCTCTCGGCATAAGAAAAGCAGATGATAATCCGGCTACCGAGGTCTGGCCAAGTGCCAGTGCCAAGATCCACAGCGGAGCCACTAACAATCAGACTGCCGAGAGTCGGTCAGCCCCAAACGGAGAAGCTCAATCCCTCCGACAAACCGCTGACGATACGCCTTCCCAAGAAGGGTCGTCACCCCGATTCGAGGTCTGACACTGCTAGCGAACCAGCCACTCCTCGCCCCACATCGCGTACCAAACTGGGGGTCGCTAGTCTGTCGACAACTCCACGCTCAGCTCCATCAACTGAACCGCTGACAATCAAGCTTCCCAGGACGTCCTCTCAGTCTTCATTCACATAGGGTAGCCGAAGAGGAACCGGAGTTAGCCAAGTATGTAGCCGCCCACACTGATGTTCCCTCCGCAGATGATGTAATTCCCTTAGAAAAGATACCTTACTTCATCAATAAAGGGCTATCTTTGAACTACCTCAAGCTTAATAAGCTTTGTACAATGTACGCTATGGAACACGGTATAGGCACTCACCTACACACACAGGTGACAAATGTCACACCACAATCCAGCTCACTCCAGCAGAAGACGCTTACCGAATAATCGAGGGAGGGGACCATCCAATCATCTTCGGCCGGAAGGACGATCCGCATCCCTTCACCATAGAGAAGTCGACCTTGGATCGGATGCCGGGAGACTACCTCTGTATCTTTATAGCCCCCAATCTAAATATCTCATGCAGAAACAGGGGTATGATCTGGAAACGACATCGGGTTTGAACTACGGTACTGGACGATGATTACCGTTGAAGCCTCCAGTCCCGGCTGGCAAACCACGGGACTACTATAGCAAGACTCGATGTAGATTAGGATATGTAACACCCACAACGACCCCTGAAAGTTAGATGAAGAATGCGACTGGCATTCACATTCGACCGGGTCACCAACTTCTGACTCGGATACCAGCATCGAGACGTGTTCAGACAAGTCCTGTCAGTCAACATGGCATTCACCGACGCCTATAAAGAAGACGAGGATATCCCCGAACTTTTGTGCTAGAACCATGGGCACAACAGCTAGACGAACAATGGGAGAAGCGTTTCGAGCAAAGAGAACCTCCCACCGAAGACGAGGTCATACAAGTTAATCTTGGTGATGAAGCCTCCCCGAAACCAATCTTCATTAGCCAGAGTCTGACAGATGAAGAGCGAGAATCACTGCTCCAACTCATCAAAGAGTATATCGATGTGTTCGCCTGGAGCTATGAAGATATGCCAGGATTGGACCCCGAGATCGCACTCCACAAACTCAATATTCGTCCGGATGCAAAACCTGTCAAGCAACAGCAACGACGGTTTCGCCCCGATGTTATGAATACTATTGAAGCCGAAGTCAACAAACTGGCAGCGGCTTCATTCGCGAAGAGCAGCATCCAGACTGGGTAGCCAACATCGTACCAGTTCTCAAGAAGAATGGGAAGATCCGAATATGCATCGACTTCCGGAATCTAAATGAGGCATGTCCTAAAGATGAATTCCCTCTCCCTATCACGGATATTATGATCGATAACACCTGCGGTTTCGAACGTATGTCCTTCATGGATGGCTTCTCAGGATACAACCAGATCAAGATGTTTCCTGACGACAAGAAGCACTACCGTTTCAAACACCAATTGAGACCACTTGCGCAAGATAGTGGAATGCTACGTCGACGACATCGCCGTCAAAAGCCGTTCAAAGGAAGATCATCTGCAAGATCTCCGGACAGTGTTCGACCTAATACGAGCCCACAATTTAAAGATGAACCCTACGAAATCATTCTTGGGTGTCTCCAGCGGGAAATTCTGGGCTTCGTCATCACTTCTCAGGGCATTCACATCGACCCCCGAGAAAACAAAGGCAATCATGGAGATGGGTCCCCGAGAAATCTCCGCGAACTCCGAGGCCTCCAAGGCAGGCTAGCTTACATCAGGAGATTCATCTCTAATCTCTTCGGTCGATGCCAACCATTCACCCATCTCATGAAGAAGGGAGTCTCTTTCGTATGAGATGAGGAATGCCAGCGCACTTTCGATAGCATCAAAGAATATTTGTCGAATCCTCCAGTCCTGGTAGCTCCTGTTGCTGGGAAGCCATTCCTGCTATATGTGCGAGCTATGGAACATTCTCTTGGTGCCCTATTGGCACAGAATAATGATACGGGCAACGAACAAGCTATATACTACCTCAGTTGAAAATAATTGGGCCAGAATACCGGTACACGGCCGTAGAGAAAGAATGCCTTACTCTCGTGTTCGCCATCCAGAAAATGCGACACTACGTCACGGGACAAACCATCCACGTGATATCGCGGATTAACCCCCTCAGGGTCCTCATGACCAAACCTGGGGCACTCAGCTCTTGCCTTGCTACCTGGGCGATATTACTATCACTATACCACATGATCTTCGTCCCGCAAAAGGCTGTTAAAGGCCAGGCGCTGGCAGACTTTCTAGCAGCCCATCCAGGTTCGGAGACGACTAGGGTATATGAAGAGATACCGGACGAGGTCACCAGTTCAAATGCAGTTTCCTATGACGCCATCTGGCGAATGTTCTTCGACGGCGCTTCGAGAACTGGACCCAAAGGCAATGTCATCGCTGGAGTTGGAGTGGTGTTGATTTCTCCTCTGGCTTGGTGATCAATCGGGCCTACTCACTCACAGAGCCCTGCTCAAATAATATGGCCGAGTACAATGCCTTGGTCAATGGCCTCCGACTTTAAAAGAGGGGGTAGAGTATCTTGAAGCATACGACGACTCGCAGTTAATCGTCAATCAGATTCGGGGGTCGTACGAGGTCCGCCATGAAGACATGATCCCGTATCATCGAATAGCAATCGACATCATCTCGTCTCTGGGAGAATTCTTCATAAACATGTTCCCAGACTCCAGAACATCAAGGCCGATGCCCTAGCTGGTTTGGCCGTTTCCCTAGCTGTGCCAAATTACGTTCGTCATCAGGTCGACATAATTTGCCGTGAACTGGTCTGTCCTAAGGATAACGTTCAATGCATGGAAAGCTACTATGTCCTTTCAATCGAAGCGCCAGACTGGAGACAGCCGTTCATCGACTTCGTAGTATACGACATCCTGCCAGAGAATCCGAAGGAAGCTACTTCTATCAGAAGACGTTCTCTCAGATTTTTTCTACGATACGGAGACGAAAATACTGTATCGCCGATCCTATGATGGTTTACTGCTTCGGTGTCTATCAAATACAGAAGCCAAGGAAGCCGTGTGCGAGGCCCATGATGGTGTCTGCGAAGCCCATCAACCTGGCCCGAAACTGCAAGACCGCCTTCACCGAATGGGCTATTACTGGCCCACGATGGTTGCAGACGCAATAGAATATGCACGAAAGTGCAAAGCCTGCCAAATCCACGCCGACTTCATCCACCAGCCATCTGAATTTCTACATCCGACTGTGGCCTCCTGGCCATTTAAAGTGTGGGGTATGGACATCGTCGGCCCAATTACCCGCCTTCATCCAGAGGACACCGATTCATACTCGCGATCACCGATTACTTCTCCAAATGGTCGGAAGCCATCCCATTGGCAGGAGTAAAAATTTCAAACGTGATCAGCTTCCTTAAGCATCATGTCATCTACCGCTTTGGACTGCCCCAAAGAATCATTCACGACAATGGGCCACAGTTCGCAAGCCACATTCTATCGGTTCTGCGACAAGCACCGAATTCGGAACATTGCTTCGACACCGTACAACCCAGCAGCCAACGGGTTAGCAGAAGCATTCAACAAAACTATAATCAAGATACTCAAGAAATTCATGTCTTCTAATAAGCGCGACTGGAACGAGAAGCTCGACGAATGCTTATGGGCGTATCGTACCACAGTCTGAACAGCCACCGGGAATACACCGTTCTCCCTGGTATACGGGAGCGAGGCAGTTCTCCTATTAGAGACTCAGATCCCCTCACTCTGCGTCGCCCTCACACATCAGTTGACGACAGACGAAAACCACCATTGCCGACTACAGGAATTGGAGGCCCTAGACGAGAAATGCCTGTTAGCTCAACAGCGAATCGAACTATATCAGGACAGAATCTCCGGAGCTTTCAACAGAAGGTCAAGGTTAGAACATTCCAAGTGGGCGATCTTGTTCTGGCGGTTCGGAGGCCAATGGTTATGACGTATAAAACCGCCGATAAGTTCCAACCGAAATGGGAAGGCCCGTCCATCATTGAAGCCGTATTCTCCAACGACGCCTACCGCCTCGCAAAGCAAAATGGAGACTTGCTCATGTTGTCCATCAACGGCAAGTTTCTAAAGAAGTATTATGTCTGAAACAAAATCCTCGAGACATCTCAGGGTGTTGAGTTATGTACCTTCCCGTACATCTGAACTTACATTCTGGTTCCATATATCGAGTCATGTACCCGCTGGTGCCTCTGAACTTACATCCTGGTCACTCTTTCAGATAGTAAGTCATGTATGATCATACCTCTGAACTTTCTTCCTGTAAGGGATCCCCTCCTTCATGATCCACTACCCGCACTTCCAGTGCACAAAAAAGGGTAAGCGATCCACAAATTCCCAAAACGGCCATGTCCTCATTACCTCTGAGTCGTTTCACTTTCGCCAAAAACAAATCACCCCTTTACATAGAACTTCCATGTCCTCATTACCTCTGAGTCGTTCTATGTACCCACCTTCATTGAGCCACTCCTGTCATGTCTTCATTACCTCTGAATGGGAAGGCTCCGTCGAAGAAACCTTCATGCTTGCCATGTCCTCATTACCTTTGAGTAGGTATGATGATTCCCTTTCGACTTATTATCTGTACCCACAACCGGAGTACGCCAAGGATAATAGGTCCACAAATCTTCTCCGCTGAGTCCACTCCGGCCATGTCCTCATTACCTCTGAGCAGGAAGACTCCACGGTAAAACCTCCGTACTCACCATGTCCTCATTACCTCTGAGTAAGTATGTTGGTTCTCTCTCGTCTTATTATCCGTACCCTGAACAAGGGTACGCCAAGGGTAATAAGTCCACAAATGTCCTCTGTTGACCACAAATGTCCTCTGTTGACTACAAATGTCTGCTATTGACCACAAATATCCTCCGTTGAGTCCACTCCGGCCATGTCTTCATTACCTCTGAGCAGGAAGACTCCACGGTAAAACCTCCGTACTTACCATGTCCTCATCACCTCTGAGTAAGTATGTTGGTTTCCTTTATCCTATTATCCGTATCCTAAACCAGGGTACGCCAAGGATAATAGGCCCACAAATATCCTCTGCTAAGTTTCTTAGCATAAATCTACCATCTCGTTATGTCCCAGGAGCCCAGCCGCTCTACGGCATTCCCTTTTCCCAATACCGAGAGCACCCATGACCACTTTGCCATAGCTGTTTCGGATATCCTGACCAAACTTGTTATCCGTACCTAAAACCAAGGTATGCCTAGGGTAACAGGTCCAAATAATCCCCCAGCAAGTCCAATTCCACAAATACCACAAGTACAAGAAAGAGAAGATGAGTCGAAACATGCTCATTTATTCAAAATTCAAAGTACTACATCATCTGGGATCATATCCCTTGACAAAAAAAGAGAAGGGAAAAATGAGCAAAAGAAAACAGAAAACTGATCACTGCTCCGGGGCACATAGTGTCGTGAGACGGTCCGTCAGCAAGGCAACCGACCGCTCAAACCTCTGTCTAGCTCGACGCTCCACCTCTTGGGTCAATGCCGCCTCATCCTCCAGATGAGCGTGAGCTTGCCAGTTGTCCTTAAATTTCTTAAAAGCCTGCTCCAGGTTAACAGAAGATCGAGAAACCTTCTCGTCCTCCTGAACAATTGACTCTTGTTCCGCATGAACAGCCCTCAGCTCCGACTCCAGGAAGGCCAATTCCTTCTGAAGTGCGAGAATCCGCTCCTTTGTGTCAGCTATTCCACGAGAACCAGCCTCCTCCCGAGCCCTACAAGCGGGACTTCGACGACCCAGCCTGTCGTACGAAGCGAAAAGCTTGTCAAGTTCCCCCTTCTCAACTGGCCCGGCAGTGTCTCGAGCGAGCTTTATCCTATCCCGAGGCTATAAGGAAGCCCCGCTCCCGTTCAATCGCAGCAGGCAAGTCAGCCTGCCGTAACACCAGCAATCGAGTCACGAGCTGATCAGCCTCTGCCAACTTGGGTTCCAGGAGCGCAGCCAACCCCACCCCGCTAGGAAGAATCTTCAAAGTTTCAATCTGACCCCGAGCACACCGCAGGGATAGAGAGAAAGGGGTCCCCGTTCTACGGCAGCATCTACGCCCCTCTTTAAATGGCGGTAGAAGCTGTCGACCACATCCTGCGACACCTCGTCCAGAGCCTCCGAAGAAGCCGGCTTCAACAGAAGTGTAGCTGGTAGCACTGAAGAAGACGCGACAGAATCTGCCACCCCTGCCACTAGGGAAACAAACTCCGTACGGAAGGACGCCTGAACAGCGGTCAACTCTCTTCTCACCCCCGCAGAACTTGAATGCTCGGCAGGGCTGAAAAGTCAGTCTCTGAAGCCGTATAAGCAGCAGAGGATGAGACAGAGACCATTGCTCCTGGAACAAGCTCCCCTCCATCTGCCCGGAGCTGGCAGGAGGCTTCTCGACATGAGTCGGAGAAGGAGAGGAAACTCTTCTTTCCTCCGGATCACGGCAGGCCGAGCCTTCCCTAAAAACATCCGCTGTGGGAAGTAAAGGGTCAGGACCTGTAGGGCCAAGACAACCATGAATCGATTTGACTTGGAGGATATGTTGATAGAGCAAATAAGTCCCCTCACTAGTCAATATTTAGCTTATCTTACCAGCGGAAGAGTGTGGAGGCTGAGGTTCGTCTACGGCCACCACAACCTCTCCACCAGCGGCCTCCGAGTCGGATATAATAGACTCCTCCGCCCCTGCACGCTCGGGAGGGGATGCAACGAGATCGGCGTCGCCTTGCTAAAGTTCAGCGATCTCGGAACAGGCCCGAGGAAACCTTCGTCACCCTGGGCCGAGGCCTCAGCAACCTGGGAGCCCCCAGCCGCCGCTGAGAGAGCCCCCACAGAAAGGACCGCGGCACACATGTCACTAATCAAAGCAGCAAGGGCCGGATCAACTGCAGGGGCAGCAGACGGTTCAGGAGAGCCTGGTTCGTCAGACGCCTACAAAGAAAAAATGGTTAGGTCATATCTCCGAGAAAAAAAAAGCCACAACAAGGAGATAGCTCCAACATAGTCGTACCTCCGGAGCAGCATCAACATTTTCACCCCTCTCCGTGATAAGTAGCCTATGAGGTCTGACCGCAGCTCTCTTTACGGAAAAGGCTACTCCCCCGTCAGTAGACTCATGCCTGCTCTTACGCGAGGGGACGGGCACGGCAGGCGGTAGTTCTACTCTTACCACCTCTGGTACAGGATGCAACTGATCTACCACCTCATCTAATACGACCGACGGTTGATCCGTCATCATCTCATCCGCCATGATGGGCGGTTGATCTGCCGCCGCTCCGCTACCAAAAGAGAGAGATTCTTCGTCATCCCGCTCGTTGCTTCCCTCAGCTGTGTCAAAGGACTCAGAATCGGGCACGGGAACCCTATTCGCCCCTTTCTTCTTCGCCTTCGGCACCGTAGCTTCTCCGCCAAACGAGTGCCCACGATGAAGCTAGTCCTCGGGTCAAAATCAATAGGAGGCTGGTTTACCGTAACATGGTATAAGGCCGCCATATGCAAGATTTCCTCCAGCGCGTTTGCTGCAGGAACGGAGAAACTAGTTCGAGTATGACAAGTGTCATAGTAGCTCCATGCCCTAATCCCATCTAGGATGCTACCCTCAAATCCCAGGCTGGAACTGGGACGCCCAAGGAATAGTTGACTATACCCAAATTGACGGGCAAACCTACTGGGCAAGTAGGGCTCCAGGTACACGGTGTTGCGGTTGCGATAAACTAAATGCGCCGGGCGAATGTTACGCAACCAGAAACGCATCTTCTCAGGTAAGAAATGAGGAGATCCAATGCCATCAACATGGACATTCCTCACTTCCTGGTCAGTAAAACGGGGAACGGACACGAAGAAATCATATCCGTCCGCCCTCACCAGCATCCTCCGACATGCCGGCATGGTACTATATTCCCAAGGCCGATGACGATATCTGAAAAGAAAAGCGTCGTCATCCATAATGTCGTCTCCCGTCCCAGGCCTCATCAAAGACCGATAATGCAACAGCAGCCACCCCAGCAGGTAATGATAAGGCAGCTCTATACGTTCAAAGTCCGTCACCACGTCACGAGCGACGACCTTGGACGAGAAGGCGCGAAGACCATGATGAATGCTGTACACCATTACGGGAAGAAGAGCCAGCCTAACCCCAAAGGCCAGCTTCACGACGGGAAGATTAAAGTGACGGACGATCCTCTCGATGGAACCTGCCCCTCCTGAGACCACACAGTTGTGCAGCCACACCATTAAAAAGCCTGCCAAGAGTGCCTTCTCTGATAGTCGTCGAGTACCACAATAAAAGTAGCTGAAGGAGTAAATTTGGCTCCTAAACTTGTCACTCTTAGACTTCGACCTCCTAGCGGTCGACACCAAGCCTTCTACTTCCTTAGGAGTTTGACGACCTCGGGAAGTAACTCGGCCAGCAGCACTGAATTTAAAAAGATAGGAGACCCAGGAGTTGGTATGGGGAGTGTCCCCTTCTGAGCTATCATTTTTCTTGATAGTCGTTTGGTGACAGGTACTATGGTGACATAACAGTTCTTGGTACACAGTGACGAAGCCTGGGAATCGTCGATCTAGATCCTGAAACTCCTCATTCGTCGGAGTGTACGCTTCGAAGGGCTCGTCTCCCCAGGGGAGCTTGGAGACAGCATACATCTCATGAAGAGCGAGCCTTAACTCCCCTACAGGTGTGAAGAAAGTTCCTGTCCGATGATTATACATCTCCAGAAGGGCCATGAATAACGGCTTATTAATGGGCAATCCGTGGCTGGTACCCCGGATAGCATCATAAAGATTGACTTCTCGTAAAAACTCCTCGTAGTTCCACAGAATCCACGAGGTCAGGTTAGCCCACGGGGGAATGGGGTGTAACCAGCTCGGCAATACCAATCTGCCAACAGGATAGGACCCTTTGCGAGCAAGCTGGCTCAGGAAGGTATCAGCCTGAGAGAATGAGAAGTTAGGACCGGGTGTGTTGATAAAGGTACCCGGAGCTAACCCTATCACGGATCGACTGACCGAATCCTTGATCGCGCGTACTGACCCAGTAGTTTTGTTGTAGCGGATGTTACCAACAAACATCCCCAGTCTGGTTGGAGTGAGGGAGCCTGTCATCTGCCTGTCCAATAAGATTATGTTGAACCACACAAGAGGGAAATAATGCTTCATAATGGGGATATGAATCGGCATCCCGTCCAGATTAAAATCCCAACTCTTAGAGATATCCAGCACACGGGAGTTTTTTATGATCAATGCATCCCCAAAGAGGAAGACCGGCCTCAGATACTTCCCATTTGGCTCCCCAGAGCTCATCATGTCGCTAAGGAATTGGAAAGATTGAATCCTGATAACATTCAGTCGCTCCAAGGGCTCATTAACAAGGAGCTGCTCTGACACTTGATGAACTAAATTATCCCGTCGCACATCCGAAGCAAGTTGATTCGAGCCAACCAAAAGTTTTCCCGTGGGATCTACTGGCAGATTCACTAAAGAGAGACGAAAGAAATAAGATTAGAAGATAGTCAAAACAAAAGGAGCATTTGAAAGATCATTTGAGTCTATGCGGTTCGGTTCATCATAGCCTTATGCGGCTCCGAGTCAGACGAGTCCATACAAATCAAGTCAGATGAGCTTATAAAGCTTCTGCGGTTCGGATTCAGGTGAGATTATACGGTTCAAAGTCCACACGAACTCATGCGGCCCTGAACAGACAGACTTATACGACAACGAGCAGATGAGCTTATGCGGTTCAAAAGTGAACTACGCTCATGCGGCCCAAACCAAGAGTATATATGCGGTTCAGATCGAGTATGACAAGCCCATGCGGCCTTCTGGGCGAAGTGCTTATGCGGTCATAACGACGAACCTTATACATGCGGCTTGTGCATAAGTTATGCAGCAGAGCCATGGCATTTAGGGTTCTAAAGCAATGCCCTTACCAGCGATGGGCAGATGAACGTCGGGATGAACAGAGTGAATAGCGGCCGACGGAGGAGTGTCCACGTTCGTCGCCGCAGCCGCCGCAGAAGCGATCGCCTTGCCCTTCGCTGCCTTCGACGCAGCAGCCTTCTTGGAAGCCATGGGTGCTTGGAAGAGAAAGGAGTTAGAACGGCGAAAGATCGAAGAGAGAAAGAAGATTTTCTAGAACGAGAGTGTTCCTATTTATAGACAAAGAAGGAACGTCTCGATCCGCGTGCAAATTGATAACCGACTCTTCGATCATCGAGGCAAAACGGCTGAATAATAGCCTGACTCTTGGGATCCTGGCCCAAGAAAGCGGCTCTTAAAATTTGCAGCAAATCAAGAGAATTAAATATAGGAGATTCACAGAGGATTTGCACATGTGGCAGGAAGACGTAGCAAGAAGCTCATGCGGCCAAAATAGCCCAAGCGACTTAGAGAGTTATACGGTTGATATAATCATGCGGCTACTCAAATCCATGAGGCTAGGACAGAATACATCCATGCGCCTCTGGTATAATCATGCTTCTTATTCAAAGTATTTCAATTTTGCAAATTGAAAACTTTGAAGGGGGTCTTATAGAAGCATGAAAAAGAGAAGAAAAATGACCCATGCGGCCAAGGAGCCACATGCGGCTCAAACAAGTCCCATGCGGCTCAATCACAGAGCGGACTCCATACGGACAGCAGAGGAAAGCCATATGCCTTTTTAGAACGGCTGTGCCCAGCGTCATTCAAACACAATTAATGCTCTGACGGCTGACAGCCCTGACGAAAAGAAGTCATGATGACTGACACAAGAGCAACATCTCCCTAGGGAACTGGAGAAGATCTTCACAATTTCGAGGCTAGTTTATGTGGCCAGATTAGACGAGTTCATGCGGCCAGTACAGAGAAACCAATGCGGCTCAATCATGAAAGCCCCCCATGCGGTTCGGCCATGAAAAAATCTATGCGGCTCGGCCATGAAGACTCTCATACAGCTCGGCCATGAAGACTCCCATGCGGCTCGGTCATGAACCTATTCATGCGGCTCGATCATGACAACCTTCATGCGGTTCGAGTATAGAGACTATTCATGCGGCCCGGTCATGACGACCTTTATGCGGCCCAAATATGAACCCCCTATGCGGCTCAACAACGATGACGGGACACGTGTCCTAAAGATAATCAAATCTTGGGTCAGATCCCGATAATTTGGGACACGTGGCAAGAGAATAAATTAAATTGATTCATTTTAGATTTACGGGCATCAGCAAATCATCATGATGGAGATTTATTACAATTAACATTAATGACTGACATGATTTGGCATAATCATTATTAATGGCCCAGATCCTTTACGCTTAAAATGAAGGGCATAGATTGACCAATCCACAGGCCGCTGCCATCTCCAAGAGGCAATCATTGGCAACCCTAATGATCACACCCCATTCCTATAAATCGTAGGGTACTATTCCCTTGCAAAAGGGACTGACAGAGAGAGATACGCACACACAGAGGAGGCTCCCCCAATAATTAGAGAGAAATACACAGAGATCAATCAAAAGAGAGAGAAGTCAGAAGAGCAATACGAGGAGCGCAAGAAGAGCATTTCTTTATCAACGCCAACCATCTCGTCACAGGAGCCAAGGCTGTATACCGATCGTCTAAGGAGTAAGGCAGGGTTGCCGTCGCCTTCCCGAGCCTCTATCGCCCCCCCAGAATCAAAAATAAACAATTGTACTTAGATTGCTGTACCTAGGTTTTCGTCCCTAGGCTTTCTTTGTACAAGCGAGTTTGTAACGTGAAGTAAAAGTCCAGTCCTCCCATAAAACTGTTATGCACTTTTATATTTCATGGCAAACAATTACTTAGTTGGTTTTGGATCAAATTCTTTTATCAAACATTATATATGAGCACTGGTAATTGAGTACGGTGCATATAGATTATTGAAATTATAATATTTTTGATCTGATCGATTCTACAAGACGTAGAGTATATTAAAATCTATCTTGAGACCACAAAATACAAAAATCTATTTTTCGTGTGCCATGAGTAGAACCTATAGATTTTCTCCACTATAATATATAATTTGGATCCAGTTATGCAAGCAGTCGTCGGACAATTATGCACTCTCTTTCAATAAAACCATAACCACCTTCTATTTTTTATTTTATAACATCAAATGTCAATTATCCAAATCTTATGCAAGATGTTGGCTACTGTACATATCAAAATTAACATATATACAAACATCATAGTTGGCAAGTCAACGTGATGGAGCTCACACATTTAAATTTTAAAATATCGTAACAAAGTTTTATTTCTATGATTCACTATCTCATCTTTCTTTTTCTTTCATTATTTTAGATTTGCTAATTAAAAGTTTGGTAACAACAGAAGCTTTCTCCTCCCATCTATTCCAGGTATCTATTTTTATATCTTTCCAAATTTTTGGACGGATGTCATTCTAAATGATGTTGACTTTAATTGAAGGACTCTTCATATAAACAAAAGTTTTTTTAATCTAGATAACATTAATGCCTAAATTTAAAACTAAGTTTTTTAAAAGGAAAATTATAACAACATCTACTTCAAATTTAACGTTAAAAGACGTTTAATTTTTTTACATATTATCTACATCTATACTTTTATATAATTCAAATAGGAGGGTATGATAAATTATTTTGGCCATATACTTTCTTATCTAATATATAATTATGTATAGATAATAATGCAATTTAAACACCCACTATCTAAAACCGACCCATTATCCAATAATACTGTAATCTTATCTCTGTGCACTTACCATCCTTTTTTTTCTCTTTAATTATTTGTTTCCTTTTTTCTCCCACCAGTTTCAACATTGGGATCACCAAAGAAGAAGACAACCACTAAGACATAGAGATTCGGTGTTGCCGCACTACAAAGCTTCATCCCATCGGTCGCTACTACATAGATATTTATGTAACATGTTTACTACTATTGCTACTGGAGGTGATGAACCACAGGTTTTCGTGAGAAGACTGATGCTCTAGATGTTGCAGGCAACACAACGAATGCCATCGAAAATGTACTATTATGATTTTGTATCATTCTTTCTTTTTTAAGATAACTGTGTCATAGATGTCACGAGAATTATTAATTTTGTATATAATTGTATAAATAAATGGCATTATATTTTAATTATAAATGTCAAAAATAATTAATTATATTGGCACTAATTTAAACAGAAGATGATATACATCAAATTAATTTTAAAATTTGATAAGCCTTTAAATTATATATTAGATTATATTGGATCTAAATTATGAATCTAACCATATTATATTAAAGTTTAAATTTTGATTAGATTTAAAATATAGATTAGATTTAATTGAATTTAAATTATGATTCTAACTAGATTATATTGAATTGAATTTAAATTATGATTCTAACTAGATTTAAATTATAGCTTAGATTCATTGACTATAATTTAAATTCTAGATTTATTTAAATTAAACTATATTTTGTTTACTTTCTATGACCTTAAGATGTTAACCTGTTGTTTTATTCAAAAAGTTAGTTGTAAAAAGGCACAAGTCTAACAAGTTCATGTTGACTACAAATGACAAAAATCTGAAAGCTAAGAGCAAAAGTATTATCTATCATTAACATTAGCATATTTGAAATATTAAATAAGATGATATCAATATTTCTAACATAAAAATTATATCGAGAAAATGTTTTTAATAAGTTTGGTTGTAAATTATTTTGTTACATAAAATAATTTATTATATATATATATATATATATATATATATATATATATATATATATATATATATATATATATATATATTGGACTTTCGTATTTTTAATATATGATAATTCTAATTCATGTAGGAGTTTATAAAAAAGTTGATACATGGAAGTTGATAAATAATAGAGAAGAAAAATGTGACAAGAGTGCTTTTGCAACAATGGGAGGAGAAATGAGAGATCTACGGCATTTTCGAAGAGAGGATTGTTTCATATGATTCTATTTCTCGTCATTTTTGTTCTTCATGTGTCTGTGATTGTTTTACTATTCCATGGACTTGTGGTGATCGGCTTGGATCAGCGAAGAGATTGTAGAGAGTATAATCTTCTATTCCATTAGTGTAGATTTTTCATGGTTGGACTCCGATCGTCCAGTAATTTTTTTTGCAAGAATTTTTCACGTCAAAATTTTTATGTGTCTGCGATTTGGTTCTTTATAATTTTGGTGTTTGGTTTTGTGCGTTGTTAGTGCTCGGTTCTCTCGTAGTCGCTTTGGTTTGGAGAATAGTTTTCGTGTTTCGTTTTCAATAAGTAAGTGAATCAAACCCATTTAGGTTAAACTCTATAATCCTGTTTTTTGTGTACTCAAGTGTACTCTGAACATTAAATATATGTCACATTCATAAGAGAGAAATTTAAAACTTAACACAATGGAGCAAGAAAATTCCAACTCAATGCAACATGTCCAAGTGACATACTAAAGAACTTGCTCATTATGGTCATAATTTGAAAAAAAACATTTAAATCCATAATTTGAATGAGGGGATGTTTGGATAGAAGTAACTCTTTAAAAGTATAAAAGTGGCACTTAGGCCCTGTTTGGTAAACATGAAGTGGGCCTGGATTCCTAAAACCGGGTGAAGTGGTGAATGGAAATTAAGTTCGGATGTTTGGTTGGTGGGGATTGGTGGGACTTAACTCTCGGAATGAAAGGGACTTAACTCTCGTTCCTCTGTCATTTTCAACACTTCGACTTCCTGGTTGCTAGAACGGAAGTGGGAGGAAGATGCTGGAAAAGGACTCTTCAGTCCGGTGTTTTTCTTTCCGCCAGGAAACTCTGTCCTCCCCAGCTGGTGTGCGGTCACCCCCTCTGTTCATTCTCGACTACTGATAGTATGCATGCTATTTTTTCTAAAATTTCTCTACTTCTCGATGATATAGTGTATGAATACGTGCTTGTATATTAGATCTGTGGGTTCTGAACACATATTTTTCTCCTCTTTTAATTTTTATTATTATTTTGTGTAGATCGAGCAGCTTTTTTTATTTTCCACCATTATTCATTGGTTTTAATGTGTTGTTGGTTCAGATCTTGTAGATCTATCTGTTTTTATGCCAGATCCAAATCATGGAGTGATTTTTTTTTGGAGTTTTTATAGATTTATGTTGTAGATCGAGTAGATCTATGTGTTGTTGGTTCAGATCTTGTAGATCTATCTGTGGATTTTTAATACATATTGATGTTTTTGTTTCATTTTGTGCAATACTTTGTGTAGATCGAGCAAATCTATATTTTTTAACATGATTTCGTTGGTTATTGGTTTAGATCTTGTAGATCTATATGTTTTTATGACAGATCTACATCATAGACTTAATTTATTGTCGAGTTTTTGTAAATGTACATTGTAGCTCGAGTATGAACTTAGAAAAAATAAATTTTCTTGTATTAATTAGGTCAGATCTGTGGAGGTTGAATAGGAATTATAATTTTCTTCTATTTCCAGGCGATAATTTATGGGAGATCTATCAGTATTGCCATAATCTTTTGACGAAATACTTTGTGCAATACTTTGTGTACATCCAGCATATCTATAGATGTATCAGTATTTTAATGTGGGTTTTTAGTACCTATTGTATTTTATTTTTTCATTTCTGTGCAATATTTTGTGTACATGCAGCATATCTATAATTTTTTAACGTAGATTTGTTGGTTTTAATGTTTTATTGGGTTTGATCTCTTTAGATCTATATATTTTTATGGCAGATCTATATGACATACATAATTTTTTGTTCGAGTTTTTGTAAATTTAATGTATTTACTTACTTTATTAGCTTACTATGCTTGGACTATGATGAGGAGGGGAAATTTGAGGTATTTGGATATACCAAATGTTAGTGACCTTTGTAGCATTTCTCATCTTGTGTGATGGGCTGAAGAGGCAGGAAATTTTAGGTGGCAAACTTGAATGTTTGTAGATATCCCAAATGTTCTACTGATGATTGGTTGAAGAGGCTTCAATTTTAAGTCTGAAGCTTGTTTGTATTATACTTAATTTCTCTGCATTCCCCATCACACTATGATGGGTGAAGAGGTAACAAAGGTTGCTAGTTTGCCTACGATGAAAGAATCCTAAATCTGAGTCAGTAATTTTGTAAAGTTAAATACAATTACTATATTTTACATGTTATGTTTGTTTTCTGTTCATTAATACTTTGTGCATTATGGACTTGATTGTTTTTGTGCAAATTTCTGTCTGTTACGTCTGAAATTACCTTATTTTTTTGGGTGTACTAGTTTAAGTGTTAGAAATCAGTTACTTTTACTTTGTATGCTCGAGTCCCTATTCAAATATGTTTTAAATCTGACTCAATATTTCAGTAATTTTGTAAAGTTAAATACCATTACTATATTTTACATTTTTTGTTTGTTTTCTGTTCACTAACAGTTTGTGCATTATGGACTTGATTGTTTTGGGCAAATTTCTGTCTGTTGTGTCTGAAAGTGCCTTATTTTTTATGGGTGTACATTGAGTTTAAATGTTCGAGTTCAGCTACTTCTACTTTGTATGCTCGAGTCCCTGTTCAAATGTGTATTAAATCTGACTCAATATTTCAGTAATTTTGTAACTTCACCCGGTTTTAGGAATCCAGGTCCACTTCATGTTTACCAAACAGGGCCTAAATACCATTACTATATTTTACATTTTATGTTTGTTTTCTGTTCATTAACAGTTTGTGCATTATGGACTTGATTGTTTTTGTGCAAATTTCTGTCTTTTACTTTTACTTTGTATGCTCGAGTTCCTGTTGAAATGTGTGTTAAATCTGACTCAATATTATATTAAATTTATGACTTTGGTACAATGTACCACTGCTTCTCCTTTGTATGATAGATATATATGAACCTACGGTACTAGCTGCTGTTGCTAGTACTTTGAGTGTGATTAATGTCGTTATATCTTTGTTGGTTGAGGAAGAGGATTATCGACCTGGCATTGCTAGGGAGCCTTCCGATATTAGACAACAATGGAGAGATGCGCACATGTATCAAATTTTGTGGGGAGGAAAAGACAAATACGTATCCTATCTTAGGATGAGCACGGCTTCTTTCTATACGTTAGTGCGTATGCTAAGGGGAAATGGGTCACTCCGAGATAGTCGTTGGGTTTGTGTCGAAGAACAGGTTGCAATATTTCTTTGCATGTTAGGGCACAAGTCAAAAAATAGAGTATGAAATGTTGACTTCGTGAGATCGGGTGAAACAATTTCAATATACTTTCATCTTGTACTAGGGTCTATATTTACTCTACGTGGATTAGTTATGAAGCAACCTGGACCTGAAACTTCAATTGAGATAAGTCAAAACTGTGAATGGTTTCCTTATTTTCAGGTAATTATTACCTAAAATAGTTTACTTTTAGTACTTATTTTCTTAGTAATGTAAGTTAGTTAACTAACATACTTGAATCAACTGTAGGATTGTATCGGGTTGATAGATGGAACCCATATCAAAGCCACACTGCCTTTATCAGAGGTCCCTCGTTTTAGGGGTATGAAGGATACAATAACATAAAATGTATTAGCTGCTGCTACCCCCAATAAGAAGTTTTCCTACGTGTTAGCTGGTTGGGAGGGGTCAGCTAATGATATCACTGTTTTGAAGGATGCCCTCTCTAAGCCTCCCCCAAATGGACTTAAAACTATTGAAGGTATTAAATAGTAAATAGTCTAAAAAATTTCTATAGGCTCGTTACATAGAAGCAGAAGATTAGGTAGAAGCAGGAGATGATGTGTTTGGGAATAGCATTCTTGCTCATGTGTTTGGGAATAGCAGTGATTAGGCCCTCTCTAAGCCTCCCTCCAACTTTTCTATTTTGGCAGTGATTAGGTAGAAGCAGGAGATGATGTGTTTGGGAATAGCATTCTTGCTCATGTCCTTACTATACAATCTGAGCCAAAATTTTATTCTTCGTATTCTTGTTGTATTTCTTTGTTTATTAGATTATTATTTGTGTATCAGGTTATCGTTTGTGTGTGTGTGTGTTGAAGTTCTTATTTTCAGACTTCATTCTCATGTATCAGGTTATTATTTGTGTATCAGGTTATGTATCAGGTTATGTATCAGGTTATTATTTGTGTATCAGGTTATTATTTGTGTATCATGTCCTTACTATACACTCTGTTTAATTCTCACTTTTCATTGATTTTAATTTTCTGAGTGGTTTGTGAATATTTGAAAATCACATTTGAGGAAATATAGTTTGTGAAATTGGATTGCTTGGCTATGGTGCCATGTTTTATATGTGTACAAGCACAATTTTATTTCCAAGTAGGTGGTAAGATGACTAGTTTCAAATATGGTGAGCCTAACCATTTTCTATCATGGCTAGCCAAACAATGAATGTCTATGAAGTGTAAATCCTAACCATTATCCAACTTGGCTAGCCAAACAATGGATTTGGGTTTTAACCAAATTCAATGCTAAATTTCTACTTTACCAAACACTTTTTTTTGCATTTGGATGTAGGATTTGGAATGGAATCCAAATCAGGATTTTCAATTCCAAATCCAAATTCACTTCCACTTTACCAAACAGGCCCTTACAGCATATTGAGTTACAATGTACTTAAAGCAAGTTCCAATTTCCAAAATACGTTAGGATAGAGTTTTTTAGTCTCCTGCAAGTGGAAGAAAAATGAATTCGGTATTTGGATGGTTGTTGAAAGTGGAGAGAAAAGGAGTTCGATTGCTAAAAGTAGATGTTGATGAAATTGTGGTAAACATAGGTATGGTTACCCCTCATTTTTACTTCCCAAATAATTCTCATTTAATTAGTAATATTAATTTTTCTTTTACACAACTAATTGACACAAAATCAGTTAAAATATATATAAAAATATATGTTTTAATTATATTTTTATTGAATTAACAATTAAGAATCTTTTAAATCCATTACTACAATTAAACAAATCTTAATTATATTAATTACCTTAATAAAATGTTTTCTAATACTTCTCCAGGTTCCATAGGGACCATCTTTCTCCAGAGGACACCTCCGATCCTCTTTTGAGCCATCTTTTGAACATCTCTCTCCCCATTTTCATTCTTCTCTATTCTCTCTTCTTCCTCTCTCTCCTTCACTCTTCCTCTTCTCCTCTTCCCCCTCCTCTCCATACTACTGCTGCTGCAACTGTTGCTGCGCTGCTGCTTCTGCTGCGACTGTCGCTGCTGCCTCCACCGCCGCAGCTGCCGGCCACGCCGCCCGCCGCCGCCGGCCCACCCTCCAACACCACCACCTCCTTGTTCTCTTTCACTTTCCAAGCCTAGGTAAACCCCCATTTTCTTCTCTTTCTTTTTTAATTCAACCCTAGATCAAATTTTGATTTAATTGGTTTCATTTTGGAATTTGGTTAGATTCAAAAATTGGAAATATTGAGATCAAAACCTAGGTGTATTCCAAGAAACAAAGGCAAGTCCTCTTTCTTTCCTCCTCTTGAAATTTTCTCAAATTGACTTTCTAATTATCTTAAATTAATATAGTATACATTCTGAAATTTATGAAAATTCATGATAAATCGAAACTTATGAAGACGTAGTATTAATATAGACATTAAGTTTTGGATAAACCCCCTTATGGACACAAAAGGTGTATACACACAAAAATCAAGGACACAACATATTTATATATGTGCGCCATATATATATATATATATATATATATATATATATATATATATATATATATATATATATATATATATATATATATTCATTAATCAGATTTATATGTCAAAAGAAAATCCAAATTCTATATATTAGGGGTCTATTTGAATTTGAGTATAAATACATATAAATTAGGGCTTGTTTTAATTAATTTTAGAATATGTGAACTTGATCGATTACCAAATTGATATGATATTATAATTCTGTCCGAAATTAAAATTAAGCTTAAATGACCCTGTTTGTCATAAACACATAGTTAGAATAGATATTTATGGGTAACGGGACACTAGGGTAATCCACTTGTTAAGCTCTTCAAGTAAAACAGCTATTTCGCACTTTTAAGAAGCCAAATGTGATATATATATATATATATATATATATATATATATATATATATATATATATATATATATATATATATATATGAAACTTGAGTAATGGGATGACGGCGGAGACTTATTAATTTTCGGTACTTATGACTCTGGGCAATACCAAAATTCGATATCTTGAGTGTATAAGTATGTGTGTTGTGCCTATAAAGAATGAACTTTAACCCATTAGGTTTAAAATAAGTTTTATTTTCAACTTTTCCAAACATTAACTTAGCAAGTACATATAGTTACTTACATTCAGTTAATATATATAGCTTTTAGAATTCAATATAGCTATCCTAGGTATAGATTTTCGATATACAATTTAGTATAGTTCTTGAATTCTAGGTGTTTAAGGAAAATCTTACATTGTCATTAGCAAGTCCTCGAACATGTGCACTAATGATTTTGTACACTGTTCAAAATAAAAATGATTATATAGACTCTGAAAAATGTTGGATATATTCTACCTTAGTCTAATAGCAATCAAGCTGAATTTTGGTGTATCAAATATAAGAAAATTTTAGAATGAATCTTTTTGGAGAACCTATATAAAAATAACCAAAGTTATCTATTTTAAATTTCTTAGAACCATAATAATCAAATGAATACTGTTGTTTATGAGCTCTTGCATATGTATATAAGTTTCATGACTGCGGGCTTGAACTCATAAATGTATATGACTAATTGCAAGGTGAGTAATCAAATGCGATTGCTAAATTTGCTTGGTAAGAAATTTCATCCTTAATGTTTATTGTTTATATATAAAACTGCGTATGATTCTGGTGTTGAGAGTTGCTCCACCGAAGGGGTCGGCGTACTCGGAATGATATAAATACGTGGTTCTGGTGTTGAGAGTTGCTCCACCGAAGGGGTCGGCGAACCAAAGTTCTTATTTTCATATTTTATATCTCTTGTGAATTTTTCGGAGTCAATAAATACAAAGGAGACTATGCCAAAATTTTTGAAAATTCAAGGGATAGATTTTTGGAAGGACAAAACCTAGATTTTGTTGTAGATTAGGATTTCATTGGGAGCGGAGAGAAATCTTGGATCACACCTTCAAAATCTTTGCAATATTATATTTCACAAAACTGATCAGTTCCTGTTATCGGCATTCGTACGGCCATACGATGTCCGAGTAAGGCTTAGCTCACTTTTCTATTTTCTGTTTTCTATTGGATGCCGAATTCCTGAATTCGGCCCTATAATGTCCAATGTAGTCTGGTTCCGATATTCTTGAAAAATTTTAAGTCATATGACAATTGTTATAACACTTGATTCCGATAACTCGAAAAATAACTCATATGTTATCCTGATTATTTCACATCATTATGTGATTCCTAATACTAATGGGACGGATAAATCTAAGCAACGCCCATTAACTATGTGAGACTCGTCTCACTGTATCGATATTTATATATGGATACATATTTTTGTACTGTATTTCATATTTTTTTGGTTTTCAGAATGCTTTAAAAAAAATCAACTTATAGATTTTCTCCTTGACCGGCATACTGCCAGTATACCAGTGTATACCGACGGCATGCCTGTCACTCCCATTTTTGGTTATACGTATTTTCAGTATACGTGTACGGGATTCTGACATTTGTTATGTGACCCGTGTTTTGACTTGTCTTTCTTAGTCTTACCTTGGTTTAATCTTGACTTGGTTAATTTGGTTTGGTTTAGCTTGGCATGGCTTGGTTTGGGTTGGTTTTAGAAGAGAAGGATTTTGTATAAAAACCAACTTCTCTCTCTCTCCTCCATTAACTTCATTTATTTATTCATCTTCTTCTTCATTTACTCCTCTCCCAACCCTAGGCAAGTACATCTTGCCAAATCTTGAACATTATTATTTTTGACATTTTATTTATTCTATTCTCTTCCTTGCATGATTCTAAGTCTCATTAGAACTTGAAGTTTTTGGTTTTGATGGTTATATTTTTGTAGATCTTAGTTTTGATCTTTTCTCGTTTTTATTGGTTTTGATCTACTAAAACTTGGTACTTTTAAAAACTAGTTGCTTCATGTTGTAGAAAATCTTGTTCTACCCAATTTTGACCTTTAAAAAGTTAGATTTTGACTTGTTTCGAGGAAGTTATGGACTTTTGAAGTTCATGGGTTCAACCAAGCATTTTTATGCTGGTTGGAGAAGATGAACAGTGGGCGCGTGCGCTTTTTAGAGCTGCGCCATCTCGGTTGTGCATGCTCTGGCGCAACCTGGCTTCTGGCGCAGCTTGGCTTCTGGCGCAACCTGGCTTCTAGTGCAACTTAGCTTCTGGCGCAGCTTGGCTTCTGGCGCAACCTGGCTTCTAGCGCAGCTTGGCTTCTGGCGCAACCTGGCTTCTGGTGGAGCTTGGCTTCTGGCACAACCTGGCTTCTGGCGTAGCTTGGTTTCTGGCGAAACATGGCTCCTAGCCTGGCGTAACCTAGCCTGGCACCACTTGACCCCTGGCACCATTTGCCACTTGGCACCACTTGTCCCCTGGCACCATTTGGCACTATTTGCCACTTGGCACCACTTGTCCCCTGGCACCACTTGGCACCATTTGCCACTTGGCACCACTTGTCCCCTGGCACCACTTGACACCATTTGCCACTTGACACCATTTGTCCTTTGGCACCATTTGTTCCTTGGCACCATTTGTCCCTTGGCACCACTTGTCCCCTGGCACCACAATCATAGTTTTAATCTTTTGGCACATTTTCTGTACTTGGTCGTTTTTGATATTTTCTTCGACTGCACTAAATTCTTAATATGATTATATAATCTTGTTTAGTTAGACAATAATTGTACACCCTATATACACTTGACACTCGTACATGTACTTACTTTTCTTTATTCCTTCTCACATACCATAATATGTCTTTCATTTAGATTTTTTCTTATATGCTATGATATGTATTGTCATGCCTTCCCACATTTATTGAACTTTGTAGTCTATGCCATGTCTAGAAATTTTTGTTATGGCCCGTCGTGACGCACCCATGTTACATGCCTTCTTTGCTTACTAGATAGTGACCCGTCGTGGTGCACTCATGTACATGTATTATCTTGCTTACTTGATAATGGCCTGTCATGGCGCACTCCTTATTTTCTCTATAGTGGCTCGTCGTAGCGCACTCTTAGCTTCCAGCTTATTATATTTTTCTTGTTGTGGCTTATTGTAGTACACATTCTTGCTTTTATCCAGTCTTGCATATCATGTCTAGGATGGATTCTGTGAAATGTCACACCCAGAATCCAACAAGAAAACGTTAATGACTAAACAACTAGCTTGATTACCTAGATGCATTGGGAGGGGAGAATTTTTCGGTTGCCTGCAAGCCCTTTGTCCCGGCCCCAACCTGAATGGATTTGGAGCTATCTGTCATGATGAGCACACTTACAGCGCACCTTCGAGTGTTGCACCTTTTATATATTTTAGGGTACATTTGTCTCCTGGGCGATGTACCCACTATTAGATCTTACGATACATTTATCTCCCAGACGATGTATCCACCATTACTTTCTTTTTCTTTTGGCCTGGATAAGTCGGGTAGTCTACAGGGAAGGTAACTGGATGGATTTCTCAAAAGTGCATATGTTAGTAATTAGGAATGTGATAACCCTAATTAGCTAATATATAAAGCCGTACTCATTGCTTGGTCGTGATTGTTGTATGGAGTCCAGTCTAGTCTAGTTTTGTCTAGGCAGTGTCCGGATTGTTTATTTCAGTACATTATTGTTTATGCTTTACTTTTGTCGATAATGATTAGAGACTAAGTTCTGTTCAGGGGAAGAGTTACAACCCCGGTCCTTATTTGGTTTACGGGTTATAACTTGGATTCCGGAATAGTTCCTAAGTCATCTTATCATTTGTCGTTCTATATAGTTCTCACATGCTTTCATGCCCTACTTATCTAACATGCCCACATGTCCCAGTTACCTTACATGTTTACATAGCCCGGTTGCCTTCCATGTCGACATGTCCTAGTTGTCTCTCATGCTCACATGTCCAGTTATCTCACATGCTCACATGTCCAGTTTATCTTACATGTTCACATGCTTCCGTTTAATTCACATGTCCACAGTTTACTTTATGTCACATATTATTTACCTTATGCTCCATATTGTTTTGCTTATTGTTTTTTTATTATTGGGATAAGTGCATTGGTAGTGCACAAGTCTCGATTCGTATTTACTTATTTCTGTCTATATCCATTGCTGTGTTAGTTATTGCTGATTTTAGTTCATAGTTTGGCTTCCTTGATGGTACTTGCTATTGGGGGTTTGACCCTACTGGTGTTGTCTGGCCAGATCTGATAGAGGAGCCCGGAGGATCTTCCGTACCATCTACTCACCGGTGACTACCTAGAGCACCAGAGTACCTTAGTGAGTTTTCTACTACATTCTTCCACTAGTTATGTATATTATTCTTTTGTGGCGTTTAGCCTCCGAGCACGTATTTAGCTCATGTTTTGGATCTTGACATTTAGCCTACGGGCCTAAACATGATTTGCGTATTCTAGACTATAGCTATAGCTTATCATGTATGACTATTACTCTTGCTAGTTCTTCATCTTATATTACTAGCTTCATGATCATTGATATATGATAGTTGGGACGCTTTGCTGTTTTATATTCCAGATGATCATACTTCTTATACTTTGTATATTTGCTTGTGATTGAGATACCTAGGATCGTTCCACCTAGGATTGACTGTTGGCTTGTAGTAGTAACCCCCATGTCTTGACAGCTTATATGTTATTTTAGAGTACTGGAGTACTTTGGAATACGTAGCTGGCCTGGGCTGTTCCTATTTGCCAGTATTCTGGTTCTGGGGCGTGACATAGGTTTTAGTGGTAGCCCATGCATGTCTGATTTATCAGATGTGTGGGGGTTATTGATATTTAGATATCTCAGTCACAATTTTCCTTTATTGATATCCTTCGTATTATTCTATATCTATGATCATTTGACCTGATATCTGCCTTGATCGTTGATCTTTCCTGTTTCCTCGATTTGATCCTTGTGTCCTTTAACTTTCAGGGCACTGTCCTTAATCCTTTCGATCATCTTGTTTTGGTTCTGCTAATGGCAGGTCAGCATTCTTCAGTTAGGCCAGTTATAGAGGATCAATCTCAGCATTCAGGAGCATAGTCGAGAGTCGACCTGAGGGCAGCAATGTCCGTCCATCTCGATCGGCCAGCTCTACCCATGCAGTTAATATTTCTAGTTCAGCTAGAGTCTCATCAATCATTACTAGTGATAGATCATCATCCAGACGAGGCATCGCCAGAGTCAGGGCATTCTATAACACCAGTACAGTTAGCAGTCCGAGCAGAGGTAGTATCAAATCATCCCGATGTGCATGCATTCCTATGGATTATGAAGGAAATGATGGAGTCACAACAACAACGAGATCTCGTTCTCCAACAGAGTATCCAGATGTTAATATACCGTAGTGGGCAAGGAATACCAAAGGTATTTCAAGCCGAGGACTTGCAGCCAGAAGGAGTACAGATTAGAGCCAGGCAGTACCAGTCATCTAGTCGGTCAGCATATCGAGCCCGACCTACTATAGAGATAGTATGAGAGCATGAGCATATGCATGTCAGACTTTCCACCTCGATATCACTCACCAATACCTCTATACCAGCACCCGGAGTTGCCAGCCGTATGTTCTTCTGTGAAAGGGGAGGGCACACTCATCTTACTTGTCGAAGGGCCAAATTTTAATATTTGTCATGCGGATTACCAGACCACGTGATAGGGATCTGTCCCCAGAGGAGATCAGCTAGATCTTCATTCTTCCCGCCTACAGTTACCCAGTTCGAGGTACCAACACCACTTCAGCAGAAGCGAGCTCAGAGGCCTTCTTCGACACAGTTCCATGCATTCCAGCGAGAGGGGTCTCAACAGTATATGTGTCACACCCCGCTCCCGGAGGAGCGACCGTCCTCGCTAAGGCGTGATGCCACATGAGCCTAGGTTGCGCTCGTGTAAGACCAAGTCCAGAAATGGCCAATTTAAGCTAGGCCACAGAGTCGCACAGAGTGTCCCCATTTGCAGCAGAAAGTAAATGAACACAATTTGAAACAAACTCAATAGTCTTTATTGATATTCAAGAAGTAGTACAAGCGGTATTATGCCGAGATTACAATTCACGCAAGCTCTCTCTCTCAAAACATAAAAGGCATGCCAAGTGGCTTACAAGATGGAATGATTCATGGTGATATTTTGATACATTATGTCAAGTATATGGTGCTCAGTTCCTTTACAACGCTCCAAGGCTCTAGAGATAGCTCTGCGTCTCAGCACGTTCGAGGAAAGTCTCTGCACTCTACATAGTTCTTCGTACCCTGCAAGCAGACTATGGGGTTATCAGTACATTGTTATGCACTGGTGGGGAGGCTAGCTAGCCTACTCGCTATCATTACCAAACACGTTCATTTTACTTTTGTGCTCCGTCTATCATTTATTGTCTTACTATTCTTGCCTTAGGATCAATTTTATGGCATATCATTCAAGCCTATCTTGTGTTATTGATATCAAGTGTCGCATAGAAAATACACGCATAACTTACCATACTTACCGTACGATCTTCTCTGTCCAAGTAAACCAAGTTAGCCAATAGTTCATACTTAATGACTTAACATAATATTACATAGGTATTCAAAGGTGTCAAGGCGTGTTCCTGCCTCAGGTGGTAGCACGTCGTATGCGTGTTTCAAACTCATTTGTACGAAGTACTCTAGTTCATTTGTTGTGTTATATTCAAGCCTGTTCAGAAGGCGCTTCGTTAAGTTCCATAGATTTTCACCTTACTCAATTTTTCAGGATGTGTTGTACTCAACTGTTGTTCAGATATGTTTCATTCAGTAACATAGCAGGTTCAGCTAGTCAAATTTACTTGTTTCAATACAAGGTTTCGTACGCAAATTTATCGCAATCGAGCCAACTTAATCTATATTCATCGATCGCTGGCACCACATGCCATTTGGACATGTTCCTCTTTGTATTCGCATCTATCAAGCATGATGGCTGGTACACCTTGACAGTCTACGCAATACCTGGCCTTACGTCTCTTGTGTCCCCGAGCCCGCACACAAGCCGCCCGCAAGCCATGGTTCCGCCTAGGCCGACCACGATGTTGTGATCGTTGCCTTGGAATCGTTTGTTCCATCACTCGTGTACGAGTTGTCTGCGACCATTTCATTTTCTTATTTTTAGTTTAACTTGCCCGGTTGTCATGAGCCAATTATCTTGTTGGGCTGTCATGAGCCAATGAATTAACTTATTAGGCTGTCTAGAGCCATAATGCATTATCGACCAGGTTGGCGGCGGTGTCCATGCAGCGCGGGTAGCGAGCCCCGTTGCACGTCCCCGTCATACCTGTCACTAACCATTCATTTCTTTCTTATCTTTCATTTTTTCTTTCTTTTCTTTCTTTCAATTGTCCATTCGTTCATTGATTTATTCACGTATTCATTCATTCATTCATTTGCTGATTCATTCATTCACTTATTCGTTCATTTGTTCATTCATACATTATGCAACTCCCTGTGTGGGAATCGCCTTGGCGACCCATCGGTCCCGAAGCCTTTCAATGTTACTAGTACTCTATTCGGAACTACTATGTTGATAGTCTTCCTCTCATTTTAGTGAACCATTTATTGTTTCATGTCTCAAGTTGTGATACGATTCTAAGTGACAAGCATCTTGTTCATAGTTGAACGCATAAGTAAATCTACTCGAAAAGTAAGCTGTGCGTTTGCACGCGCGTAGAGTACGGTACGAGAGTTCGCATATTTTCTAAGTTCTTTTCCATGTTCTATACAAGCATACAAGATGGAATTATTCCCTTAGCTAGGTGCATTGAGTCATTTTGTTAGCATGTACGGTGTTATCGCCTAACAATTTTAGCAATATTGCCCGTATTATTATGTGTCTAGGATAAGCAAAGACAAGTTCATCGGAGCCACCCACCTTAGCGATGATCGCATCGGCCGAGCAAGACTCCGAACGCGCCTTTGAAAGTCTAGGTCTGGATCCTCCTGAAGGGCCAAGTCCATTGCCTTTGCCTTAAGCGAGTCATTTTGCCGAGCAAGAGGAGGTTCGAGTCGTTGCACTTGCGTCATTTGAGTCGGCGTTCTGCTAGGCGGAGCGGGTCGTTACATAATACACCACTAAAAATAAGTCTCGTCGTCGAGACTTCCTGAGTGCACATCATCCTACCGTTCCTTAACTCTTGTCATGTGCATATCTTAGACAATTCCTATCGAATGGCTTTATCGTTCGATGGCATCAAACTACACTCGAGTACCTTTCTAAGTTCCGTGTCGCATGCATTTGGTAAATTTCATCGAATGACTTTACTACTTATTCAAGCTGACGGTACTCACTCAGTCATCGTGTTTCTATAACTTGGTCACTATTTTGCCCTGTAGCGGGACTATAATGGTCACACGAGGTGTGTTATAATTTGTCAAACATGAGAGTCGTAGGCTGAGACTAACTCGCTATTGTCCATTCATCCATGCGCATCTCATCATATTCACTTGCAGCTGCATTCGAGTTCATCATATCGCTGAATCTGGATCGTGCACATATTCAAGGCATCCCCCGAACACATACATTTCAACCAAGCTTAGTGATAGCAAAGTTGGACAAGCTACTCGTGATAGTTTCGAATTGCCGATCGTATTACTAACTCGATTAAAATCGAACTCTAGTTCCTTTCACTATCGTCTATCTCGATCCTCGAGATGACCCGATTCGTTTCTCAAGTGTTCCCGTCTTACGAAATCAATACGATATTTCTAACGGAATCGACCAAAGTCCAAGTAGAATTACGTTCAATTCAAGACCAAGTATTGCACTATCATCAAGTACGTCTTCCAAGTAATGATTCGATTTGTTATCCCAACTTTACTTGTGCATCATCAATTTTAATCATTCACTTCATTTGGGGCCGGTATTATTGTCGTTAACGCACACTCCCAGTTCCACGTCCTAACTCTAAGTCTTGTTGCCCCAGATTTATCGTTCGTCCGAACGATTCTCTAAAGTCGGTCACGTAGGTTCAATCACTCGACATAGAGTTGTCCACCTATCTGCTAGGTCAACTCACAAGGTCATAGTTACAAGTCGAGTTCTTGGTTCATCGTACAAAGTCGTTGCACGACGCTCGTCCCAATCCTATGGTTAAACCATTTGTTCGTTAGTACGGAATACTCTACCCAAGCTCATTTCATTCAAATTATCTAAACATCGAGCAACGTTCATCCTATTCGCATCAAGACACTCTTCGTACAAGGTCCGAATTTTTTCAGCAAAGTCATGCTATGGTAGGTTATCCTTAACCAAATCTTCGGCATCTCAATTTCATACATCCAAACTTGCATTTTCATAGTCTCTCTCTTCAAATTTGTTTGATACCATTCACCTATCCATCCTATCCAACTCACGTAGTCGATCACAAGGTCGTCTAGCCAAGCAATTTATTATACCCCAATCTCACGCAAGTCTGATTATCCACGGCGGATATGAATCACCATGCCAACATTCCCGCAGAATAATCGTCCTCATTGGTACATAACTCTCGCATTGAGTCTAGACTAATTCATTCTCGATACGTAGATTGGGTCTACTCAATCCTTAAGTTTTCTAAATCGTCAATCACAAGTCCGAATAATCCTCGAATTCACCTTCGCTTCAAACCACAAGTCGAAGCAATCAAAATTGTCATGTTATGATATTTCGAGTTCGATCATTCCTGCTGGACATGAATCACCATGCCAACGCTCACGTGGAATGATCGTCCCAAATCCGACGTAACGCATGCGCGAGACTGGAGTTGCGCTTGTGCAAGACCAGATCGTTGTCGTTGTGGTTATCACCGAACAATCAAGTCACTTCCTTTCATCCAAAAATTTATTTCTATTTAAAATCCCAAGCACAACATCCATCGAAACACTATCATTTAACACGATCATCATTCACCGAATCAGAGTATTCCCGAGTTATCGTACATCGATCTTTGATACGCCTTAATACTATCGATGATGTACATAACCTGACGATCTTTCTTTTGCAACAAAATCTGAGTCATGCAACTTAATTCCTCAATTCGTATTTTTTCATGCTAGCTCAAGTCGTTGAGCAACATATATTCTAAATCCTTAGTCATTTTTTGTTTCTTTGAACCAACGTTCATGCACGCTATCTTCCAATCATGCTATCATTGATCCCGTCTATAAGTATTTTACCTCAACTCAAGTTTCACTCTATTCGACTATTCCAAAATTGTACCTACGATCCATCCAGTTTTTCAACCAAAATATTCATTTTGTTTCATCGCACCAAATCTTTATTCAACTGTTTTGTAATTTGTACTACACATTCACAAATCATCCGACGACATCTCATTCGAGACTCTCGAAATCACGACCAACTAAGCGTTATCCATTCTAAGGCTTTACACGATAGTATCACTGGTTGATATACTCGTTGCTACCCGTAAATCCTTAATTTTGCTTGAACAATTTATATGACATTCATACACCACTTAGGGTTTGAGCCACTCAACTAGTCGTCAAAACTCACTCTTATTCTTATTCGAAGCTATGGCATACACCACTCGGGGTTAAGTCATTCTATAAATCCTCGAAAGGTCATTCAATTCACAATCGACACGTTCGTATATACGTTCGCCCGTTCCTCAAAATCCAAGAACAATTCTCCGTGTTCGCCTTATCGTTGGTCCGATAGCGTCACTATTGACATGTGTTCTAAGTCACATGTTCTCTTCTGAGTGATAGTCAACCTTGCTTGCAACTCGTTTGCACCAGAAGGTCTAGGTGCGCGATACTCAACACAACTTAGCCAATGATTGTGTGCATAGCTGACCCGTTCGGACTATACTTTGGTCTCGTACACTCATTCGCTATCGTCGACATAAAGTCATTTAGGTATGCGTAACATTTGTTAACTTTTAGAATTGGTTCCTTTCAACTCAAGTCCGTCATAGTCTGGCACAAAGGCCTTCGCATAATCGATCCTGTCTGATCGAATACTTATACGAACTTTTTGCAAATATTAGAATTATTGTATGGAACATTCCAAGGGTCAATAAGAGAGAGCGTACACTTCTTTTGTCCACAATCGAGCTTTCAAAATTGTGAGAATCAAAATAAAGTCCAAGGAAGTAAAGCCGTGCTCTAATACCAATATGTCGCGCCCCGCTCCCGGAGGAACAATCGTCCTTACTAAGGTGTGATGTCGTATGAGCTTAGGTTGCGCTCGTGCAAGGCCAAGTCCAGAAACGGCCAATTTAAGCTAGGCCACAGAGTCGCACAAAGTGTCCCCATTTGCAGCAGAAAGTAAATAAACACAATTTGAAACAAACTCAATAGTCTTTGTTGATATTCAAGAAGTAGTATAAGCGGCGTTATGCTGAGATTACAATTCACACAAGCTCTCTCTCTCTCTCGAAACATAAAATGCATTCCAAGTGGCTTACAAGATGGAATGATTTATGGCGATGATCCGATACATTATATCTCGTATATGGTGCTTCATTTCCTTTGAAACACTCCAAGGCTCCAGAAATAGCTCTGCACCTTAGCACGTTTGAGGAAAGTCTGCGCACCCGACATAGTTCTCCGCATCCTGCAAGCAGACTATGGGATTATCAGTACATTATTATGCACTGGTGGGGAGGCTAGCTCGCCCACTCCCTGTCATTACCAAATACGTTCATTTTACTTTTGTGCTCCATCTATCATTTATTGTCTTACTATTCTTGCCTTAGGATCAATTTCATGGCATATCATTCAAGCCTATCACATGTTATTGATATCAAGTGTCGCATAGAAAATACACGCACAACTTACCATACGATCTTCCCTGTCCAAGTAAACCAAGTTAGCCAATAGTTCATACGTAATGACTTAACATAATATTACATAGGTATTCAAAGGTGTCAAGGGCGTGTCCTGCCTCATGTGGTAGCACGTCGTAGGCGTGTTTCTAACTCATTTGTACGAAGTACTCTAGTTTATTTGTTGTGTTATATTCAAGCCTGTTCAGAAGGCGCTTTGTTAAGTTCCATAGATTTTTACCTTACTCAATTTGTCAGGATCTGTTGTACTCAACTGTTGTTTAGATATGTTTCATTCAGTAACATAGCATGTTCATCTAGTCAGATTTATTTGTTTCAATGCAAGGTTTCGCACGCGAATTTAATACAATCGAGCCAACTTAATCTATATGCATCGATTGCTGGCACCACAAGCTATTTGGACATGTTCCTCTTTGTATTTGCATCTATCAAGTGTGATAGCTGGTACACCTTGATAGTCTACGCAATACCCAGCCTTACGTCTCTTGTGTGCCCGAGTTCGCACACAAGACACCCGTAAGCCATGATTCCGTCTAGGCCGGCCACGATATCGTGATCGTTGCCTTGGAATCATTTGTTCCATCACTCGTGCACGAGTTGTCCGCGACTATTTCGTATTCTTATTTTTAGTTTAACTTGTCAGGCTGTCATGAGCCAATTATCTTGTTCGGCTGTCATGAGCCAATGAATTAACTTATCAGGCTGTCTAGAGCCATAATACATTATCGACCAGGTTGGCGGCGGAGTCCATGCAGCACGGGTAGCGAGTCCCGTTGCACGTCCCCGTCATACCTATCGCTAACCATTCCTTTATTTCTTATCTTTCATTCATTCTTTGTTTTCTTTCTTTTACTTGTTGATTCGTTCATTGATTTATTCATGTATTCATTCATTCATTCGCTGATTCATTCATTCACTTATTCATTAATTCATTCATTCATACATTATACAACTCCCTGTGTGGGAATTGCCTTGGCGATCCATCGGTCCCGAAGCCTTTCAATGTTACTAGTACTCTATTCAGAACGACTATGTTGATAGTCTTCCTCTCATTTTAGTGAACCATTTATTATTTCATGTCTCAAGTTGTGATATGATTCTAAGTGACAAGCATCTCGTTCATAGTTGAACGCATAAGTAAATCTACTCGAAAAGTAAGTTGTGCGTTTGCACGCGCGTGGAGTGCGGTATGAGAGTTCGCATATATTTCGAGTTCTTTTCCATGTTCTATACAAGCATACAAGATGAGATTATTCCCTTAGCTAGGTGCGTTGAGTCATTTTGTTAGCATGCATGGTGTTATCGCCTAGCAATTTTAGCAATATTGTCCATATTATTATGTGTCTAGGCTAAGCAAAGACAGGTTCCTCGGAGCCACCCACCTTAGCGATGATCGCATCGGCCGAGCGAGACTCCGAGCGCGCCTTTGAAAGTCTAGGTCTGGATCCTCCTGAAGGGCCAAGTCCATTGCCTTTGCCTTAAGAGAGTCATTTCGTCGAGCAAGACGAGGTTGGAGTCGTTGCACTTACGCCATTTGAGTCGGCGTTATGCTAGGGCGGAGCGGTTCGTTACAATATGCAGGCCTAGGCTCAGAGGCAGAGAGTAGGGGTGAGTATTCGGTTAAATCGATTTAAACTGAACCGAAAACACTAAAACCGAATTAACCGAATTACAAATATACTAAACCGAACCCGAACCGAATTGAGGGTAAACCGAACTAAACCGAACCGATTAATTCGGTTATGTTTATTCTGTTTAACCGGTTGGGCCAATTATCCAATGGGCTAAACATTTGGGCCCTCTTTTAATGGCAAAATATTGTACAAAAAATACATACAAATTGAGAACACAGATTTCTTTCTTAATATTGCTATCAAAATATCTAAACAAACAAATGACATGAACAAATAATTACAACAATATGAACAAATTGTCCAGCATACAACAAATGTCCAGCTTACAACAATTTTCTAGCTTACAATTACAGTTTACACTTTACAGCTTAAAATTAGAGACTGTAATTTACAGTTGCAACCAAATGAACCTAAAGAATAAAAATTAACATACATGCTCAGGATATGGACAAATTGTCCAACATTGCAATACAACATACAAAAAAAAGTAAAGAATCTAAGATTACAATTACAGTTCTCCAACTTACAACATACAAAATAGAGAGTAAAGATTAACATCCATAATGGACCCTTATTCTTTTAATGCAGCAGTGTAAAGAGGATATGGACCCATCAGAAGCTCAATCGGCTGATACAAGCTCGGCCAACACACTGGACCCCAAATAAATTAGCAATATAAACAACATTAGGCCAGATCACAGTGACTGGAGTATAGAAGGATATCCAATCCAAAGTCCACTCAATTGGCAATATAATTATATAAACAACATTAGCCAAGATAAATTCAAGGAGCGAAGGAGGACCAAGTTGCATAAAGTATAATCCTCAAGAGAGCTTGCTTCATCATTTGGGGTTGAATTGTCAACTTGTTAGCTGACAGCTGCTCAAGAGAATTAAGCATAAATAAGGCCACAATATGGACATGGAGATTAACATTGTCCAATTCACATAATTTAGGCCACAATATATTATTGTAAAACAATACATATAGAAATTTGGAAGTTTAGAAATAACCTGAGGTACAAGCCTACAACAAACATAATTTGAAAGCTTCCACTGTTCAACATTAATCCTCTTTAATTCATCTGTATGCTGGAACAAGAGAAACTATGGTTTGAAGACTTTGAAGGCTCAGATAGGCATGGTGTGCATCAACAGATGCAATATAGTATCTGTCCACTACTATATAATGCCATATCATCATTGCACTATCTTCAGATTTGTTAATTTGGATGCATTGTAGTATAGAAAATAACTAGGAGCAATGCAAAATCAAGATACCTGATTTATCACAGGAAGTAACCATGAATTATCACAGAAAAATAAGTAAGTTCCAAGTTGCAGCCCATAACCGAACCTGAAACCAATAACCGAAGGCCGGTTATTAAGAACCCAATTAGTGCTCAGCTGAGTCATCTGCATAGATAAACAAGTAGATTTGAAATATAAAAGTTCAGATTGGCAATTAGTGCATCATAAATAGATGCATCGTAGTATCTGTTTACTACTTGCTAATGCCATATCATCATCACAAATTTCTTTACATATTTGTTAGTAACTTATAATAAAAAAAAGTGAACGAAATACACAAAAACTACTAAAAGTCAAAAACTACAGTTCAGAAATAGCATGGGATACTTACAAAGTGTAGTTATAACCTGGGGTAAAGGACTACATATAATGTGCAGTATTAAACATTCAAAATGAGGTATGTAGTGTATTGTATAGTGCACACATAGCATATTACAGTCCATCCAAGCCAGCATCATGAATCCTAAACATAAAACACAATGACCAGTACTACATACTGCATACTGGACAACGCAGACCATAGTGCACATCAGCACATTCCAATGAGCCAATGATATGTGTTTAATAATTACATAATCCAAACCAAAATCTAGATTCCAAAGACTAACTCTTAAAATATTGCTTGAGGTTGAGCCCATCATAGTCAATTAGTTTAAATCCATACAAGTATGAAAAAGATAAAAAAAAATAATCAATACAAGTAATGTAGTAAAAAAAATTACATTATGCCATGAAATTTAATATCTAAAATGATACCTCTTTCAAGTTTATCTAGGGATTCCAAATTTTCATCAAGATTAGTAACAATAGATCGATCCTGTCACGACCCGCACCCGTTTTTCGGACGCGAGCTCGTGAGCAAGCCAGCTACTTATCGAACGGACTCCAGCCCGACTCGGATACGTAAACACTGTCAAGGCTATGGTATACTGCCAAATCATGGCAAAGGTAAATCTATATCTCAAATCCACATTAAGTACACGGAACATGAATGAACACTATGGGTCGTGGTCTGCAGCCCACTAGCATATATGTCCGATAAGACTCTAAAGAAAATAATAAGAGTCTAAAACTGAATCAAGAAACATGATATCTCATGATAAGGTATGAAGCATGAGCGGATAATAAACACAATAACGATACCTGAATCCCGCAAGCATATCATCACATCCGCCCTCCAGAACCACTAGCTAACTCCATGCAATCATTAAACCTGAAGAGATCATCAGGTCCTCGGAGGACATAGCAAAATACAAAAAAATGCCTATCTAGCATTTTATCATGCAATAAAGAAAATACAGGAAATAAATGGAAAAAGACCAATCAACACGTAAATACGACTATACACGACTGGAAGAACCACTACGCATAAACGAACTGCTGGAGGAGAAAAAGAGAACACGATGATACGATGTCAATGGATAATCAATCGAATACTGAAACCCTTGTCCCTAGTGTGGACTCGCAGGTTTGAACAACTACTAACCCTCGCTCCTAATGTAGAATTGTAGGTTAGCTTCAAGAAATACCCTCGCCCCTAATGTGGACTTGCAGGTACGGAACAGATAACTACTAACCCTCGTCCCTAATGTGGACTCACAGGTTAGCTTTAAATAACTACTAACCCTCGCCCCTAATGTGAACTCGCAGGTTAGCTTCAAATAACTACTAACCCTCTCCCCTAATGTGGACTCGCAGATTAGCTTCAAATAACTACTACCTCTCGTCCCTAGTGTGGACTTGCAGGTTAGCTTCAGGGTTCAAGATACAGATAACTACTAACCCTCGCCCCTAATGTGGACTCGCATGTTAGCTTCAAGAATTCAAGGTACAGCAGTTCCGTTATGACTTAATCATCTTATGATATGATACGACTCAGTCCAAGTACAGATGATGACACGACACGACCCTATCAAGATACATGAGAGAACCAATCCAATATGAACTACAAAATTAACTATGAACAAGAACTATATATATACATATACTAGCATGCATTATGTATAAATCACATGTCAATGATCAACTAGTAAAACTATATAACAATATAAATATGCATGTAAATAAACTTTAGAGGGAGGCAAGGTAAACTTTCCTGGTTCTGCGATGTGAGGATGAAGTTTCGCTCCCGTGTCCACGCCTCTGGAATCCGACACTCCTAGATAATTAACTAAATTAAGGCACTACTCATGAACTTACAATATGACTTAATTAGTCAAGATAATGTTTTAAGTTTATATTCAATTTCTCGTGGGACCCTTTATACCTATACAATCACATACAGGCTCCACGAGACACCGAACACAGTTTTTGGGTTTCCAACTCCCAATTAGTCAGTTATGCCCCTACTTCAATACTATACTTAGAAATCATATAAAAATCATTAAAATATTATTTAAACTAATTTTATATATAATTAACTCTAAAATTACAGAATTATTGTTTCTAATGGCATTTATGACTAGTTAATTACTAAGTTAGCTAGTTAACCCGAAACTTGTCCGGAACATAGTTAATTACTCATAATTGATAAAATAACCCAAAAATATAATTTAAATAGAAGTAAAATACTTTATTTGCCAGAATAATATCAGAGATACAAGGATAAGATTATACTACAAGTTCTGGTCATTCTAGGTTAGCAGGTCGCCCGAAATTAGCTAGTTTTGACCTATAATTTTCTCAACCAAAATTGAGTTGCTAAATTTGTGGAAAAATACTTAAAAATCCTAATTTATGTATATGAATACACAAAAAATTCAGTTTCAAGAATAGGCATCAATAGCTATTAGTTCCTTCACAATGGTGTTAATTTGACCCTACCGGAACATGGATATTATGCCTATAATACATGAAACTTTTATGGATGATTAAATATAACAAAATTTATCAAAATATAATTTTTAAAGATTTAATAACATATATTCTATAAAATTTTAGCAAAGGGTTTTAGAAGAAAAGATTAGGGTTCTTACTAAAGATCCTTGCTAGAAAGGGTGGTGATGACTTCTCTTCACCACAGCTCCAATCTTTTCCGCTATCCTCGCTTGCTAAACCTCTCTTGATGAGTATAGGAGATTTGATAATGGCTATAGAGGGTTGGATGGGGGTATGGAGTTTTTTAGGGTTTGTTTTGAGGGGTTGGATGGATGTATGGTGGATGAGATGAGTTTTTGTGAAGGAGGGGAAGATGTATAATGAAGGAATAATGTGTGGAGGCTATGAGGAGGGGGATTGCTACCGAAAATAGAGAGGGGATAGGGAGAAGTGGTCGGCCACAAGGTGGGAAAAGAAAGATTAGAATTTGGTTAAGGTTTGGGATAAGTTGGTATATTTAACATATCCTTAAATGAATTTTAAGCAATCTAGGATTTAAATCCTATTTAATTTGATGCATTTAGCCATAGGGGTTTTGCTTGGCCGAAATTAACTTGGTGGGAGTCCACTTGATATGATTTGGTTGTTTAGTGAGTTGGCTAGTTGATTGGATTGAAAATTTAAAAAGGGATTTCCTAATATATAACTATTTAATTCTATCTATATAATTATACTACAAAATCTGAATTAAGTACAAATAAATATAATTATTAATATTTATTAATGCCCAACATGCCTACATAGGATTGGGTTCGGCATGGAAGAGGTTTGGGAAGGTTTGGTGCAACCGGGTCTCCTAAAAAGTCATAAAGGCTTTCTTACTAATTATTTAAATAAAAATTACGACTTGTGCCATGATTTGAATGGTTAACATGCAAGGGACTACCGTATGACCATGGCACTCCTAACATGGCTAGCATGCTAGTTAAAGCACCCAACAATGCTAGGCATGCCATACTTTCTAGTCGTCTTTCATATTCAAACTCAACCATGGCTAAGGTCATCTATAATAATAACTATTTAATTTAAAGTTATTCACAAATTTCATAAAATCCTATTTAAGCCAAATAAATAAATAAATAAAATAATCCAAAAATTCTGGAATTTTATATCCTACCCACCTTAAAAGAATTTCGTCCTCGAAATTAAAATTAGGCTCACTAACAAAGAACCGCGCTAGTGTAACTAGGAATAGTTCAAAGAATACGCTATGTCATTACGGTGTCTCCTAATAACTCAAGTAATAATCAATCCTAAATAATTTGGTTTACTACATCTCTATCATAAAACTATTGATGGTTATCTCTAGTCGCTATTCTTGTACCAGCGGTCTTACAATAACGACGTTGAAGGTTTGCCCTTCTAACCATATTATTGTCACAACTATATAAGTCTCATGTCACCTAATCAATCTAAGCGATACCTACAAATTTGTCTAATCCTAACTTTACAACTGGTAGGGCATAATGCTAAATAGGCTGGGTTAGCCTATCTTTAGGTTCTTCTAGTATATGGTCAGTCTCTACTCTAAAACTACTACTCTATTCTTGATCAAGCGACTACCATAAAGGGTGTAACCTAGTATGATCATTTAGCCATTTCTAGAACGTCTACCCACCTTTGGACAAACTACCTCATCAAACACATGATGTCCTATGGCATATGGCATCTATAATTCCCCTTATCTATCAAGTAATCATAATACAATAAGCAAACTTACACTATAACTTAAGAATTCTTTTTGATAAATCTTATATAGCACGATTATTCATCGCTCCGAAATAGGAAGAGACGAGAATCAAGGATACGAGAAAGCAAAGGAAGAGTAATCGAGAGTAAATACGAAGTTCAAGGGCAGTAGAGAAATTGCTAAGAGAATTTTTCAAGGCATAGTTGATTGAGATTTCTAAAGGTTTAGTCATATTCACAGGCTCGTATCAGTACAGTTACGTAACCGATACGATATGCTCTGACCTGTATGGGCCACCAAAAAAACTTGTCACGATCCGCACCCGCTTTCCGGACGCGAGCTCGTGAGCAAGCCAGCTACGTATCGAACGGACTCCAGCCCGACTCGGATACGTAAACGCTGTCAAGGCAATGGTATACTGCCAAATTATGGCAAAGGTAAATCTATATCTCAAATCTATATTAAGTACACGGAACATGAATGAACACTATAGGTCGTGATCTGCAGCCCACTAGCATATATGCCCGATAAGACTCTAAAGAAAATAACAAGAGTCTAAAACTGAATCAAGAAACATGATATCTCATGATAAGGTATGAAGCATGAGCGGATAATAAACACAATAACGATACCTGAATCCCGTAAGCATATCATCACATCCGCCATCCAGAACCACTAGCAAACTCCATGCAATCACTAAACCTGAAGAGATCATCAGGTCCTCAGGGGACATAACAAGATACATAAAAACATGCCTATCTAGCAGTTTATCATGCAATAAAGAAAATACAGGAAATAAATGGGAAAAGACCAATCAACACGTAAACACGACTATACACGACTGGAAGAACTACTACGCATAAACGAACTGCTGGAGGAGAACAAGAGAACACGATGATACGATGTCAACGGATAATCAATCGAATACTCAAACCCTCACCCCTAGTATGGACTTGCAGGTTTGAACAACTACTAACCCTCGCCCCTAATGTGGACTCACAGGTTAGCTTCAAGAAATACCCTCGCCCCTAATATGGACTCGCAGGTGCAGAACAAATAACTACTAATCCTCGCCTCTAATATGGACTCGCAGGTTAGCTTCAAATAACTACTAACCCTCGTCCCTAATGTGGACTCGCAGGTTAGCTTCAAATAACTACTAACCCTCGCCCCTAGTGTGGACTCGCAGGTTAGCTTCAGGGTTCAAGATACAGAAAACTACTAACCCTCGCCCCTAATGTGGACTCGCAGGTTAGCTTCAAGAATTCAAGGTACAGCAGTTCTGTTATGACTTAATCATCCTATGACACGACGCGACTCAGTCCAAGTACAGGTGATGACACGACACGACCCTATCAAGATACACAAGAGAACCGATCCAATATGAACTACAAAATTAACTATGAACAAGAACTATATATATACACATACTAGCATGCACGATGTACAAATTACATGTCAATGATCAACTAGTAAAACTATATAACAATATAAATATGCATGTAAATAAACTGTAGAGGGAGGCAAGGTACACTTGCCTGGTTCCGCGATGTGAGAATGAAGTTTCGCTCCCGTGTCCACGCCTCTGGAACCCGACGCTCCTAGATAATTAATTAATTAATTTAGCCACTACTCATGAACTTACAATATGACTTAATTAGTCAAGATAATGTTTTAAGATAATATTCAATTTCTCGTGGGACCCTTTAGACCTATACAATCACATACAGGCTCCATGAGTCACTGAACACAGTTTTTGGGTTTCCAACTCCCAATTAGTCAGTTATGCCCATACTTCAATACTATACTTAGAAATGATATAAAAATCATTAAAATATTATTTAAACTAATTTTATATAGAAATAACTCTAAAATTACAGAACTAATGTTTCTAAAGTTATTTATGACTAGTTGATTACTAAGTTAGCTAGTTAACATGAAACTTGTCCGGAACATAGTTAATTACTCATAATTGATAAAATAACCCAAAAACATAATTTAAACAGAAGTAAAATACTTTATTTTCCAGAATAACATCAGAGATACAAGGGTAAGATTATACTACAAGTTCAGGTCATTCTAGGTCAATAGGTCGCCCGAAATTAGCTAGTTTTGACCTATAATTTTTTCGACCAGAATTGAGTTGCTAAATTCGTGAAAAAATAGTTAAAAATCCTAATTTATGTATATGAATACAAATAAAATTCAATTTCAAGAATAGGCATCAATAGCTAGTAGTTCCTTCACAATGGTGTTAATTTGACCCTACCGGAACATGGATATTATGCCTATAATACATGAAACTTTTATGGATGATTAAATATAACAAAATTCATCAAAATATAATTTCTACAGATTTAATAACATATATTCTACAGAATTTTAGCAAAGAATTTTAGAAGAAAAGATTAGGGTTCTTACCAAAGATCCTTGCTAGAAAGGGTGGTGATGACTTCTCTTCACCACAGCTCCAATCTTTTCCGCTATCCTCACTTGCTAAACCTCTCTGGATGAGTTTACAAGATTTAATAATGGCTATAGAGGGTTGGATGGGGGATGGAGTTTTTTTAGGGTTTGTTTTGAGGGGTTGGATGGATGTATGGTGGAGGAGATGAGTTTTTGTGAAGGAGGAGAAAATGTATAATAAAGGGATAATGTGTGGAGGCTATGAGGAGGGGTATTGCTGCCGAAAAGAGAGAGGGGATAGGGAGAAGTGGTCGGCCACAAGGTGGGGAAAGAAAGATTAGGATTTGGTTAAGGTTTGGAATAAGTTGGTATATTTAACATATCCTTAAATAAATTTTAAGCAATCTAGGATTTAAATCCTATTTAATTTGATGCATTTAGCCATAGGGGGTTTGCTTGGCCAAAATTAACATGGTGGGGGTCCACTTGGCATGATTTGGTTGTTTGGTGAGTTGGCTAGTTGATTGGATTGAGGATTTAAAAAGAGGTTTCCTAATATAGAACTATTTAATTCTATCTATGTAATTACACTACAAAATCTGAATTAAATACAAATAAATATAATTATTAATATTTATTAATGTCCAACATGCCTACATAGGGTTGGGTTCGGCTTGGAAGAGGTTTGGGAAGGTTTGGTGCAAACGGGTCTCCTAAAAAATCATAAAGGCTTTCTTACTAATTATTTAAATAAAAATTACGACTTGTGCCATGATTTGAATGGTTAACATGCAAGGGACTACCGTATGACCATGGCACTCCTAACATGGCTAGCATGCTAGTTAAATCACCCAACAATGCTAGGTATGCCATACTTTCTAGTCGTCTTGTATATTCAAACTCAACCATGGCTAAGGTCATCTATAATAATAACTATTTAATTTAAAGGTATTCAAAAATTTCATAAAATCCTATTTAATCCAAATAAATAAAAATAAATAAAATAATCCAAAAATTCTGGATTTTACAGATCTGAACCAGTCCTAAACCAATCTTGAGAACAAATAAGACCCCGAGCTATCCAAGGTGTCAAAGAACTCCTAAATACATCAAGCACTCGACCACCGATACTAAATGCACTCTCTGAAGCCACCGTAGAAATTGGAACATCCAAGACATCATGAACCATTCTCGAAAGAACAGAAAAATAACGAGAATTGATCTTCCACCAAGCCAAGAGATCAAAATTAGGATTCTCATCTTCATCGGCTTCGATGGGCTCGAGAAGATAACGATCCAACTCAGATTTATTATCACAACCACCGGTTTTCATTTTATGATTTTTATATTGTGCCTTCATCATACTTTTCAAGTTAAAGATTGGACGATCGTTGATGGTAGAAGATTCATTCATTTCACTAGTTGTAGAAGGAATTGTAGGTGTGCATACAACTTTCTGTATTCTTCAAACATAGAGTAAGCAACCAATTTTACCTTCTCTATCATTGTTTCACCCTTTGACTGACTATAGAGTTGATATAGCCACCATTCCAAATATGCAAAATTTTGCCTTGGATCAAAAAGTGGTGCAATAAAGACAACCATGTTCATCTTCTCGACGTCCCCCCAATACTTATCGAATTTCTCTCTCATTTTATCCGCCATAGTAGACAACTTAAAGTCATCATTACTTTTATTATGTTTCAAAAGAAAGTTGATAGAAGCAATCTCTTCAAAAAACTTGTTGGAAGTGACATACGAAGTCCACGATACACGTAAAGTAAACTCATAGAAATATTCTAAGAAAGTACATAACCTTCTCATATTCATCCAATCGTCTTCGTTTGGAAACATGTTCTCACCCTCAAGCTCTCTCTTAAATAGAAGATCTTCGTCTTGGAACCTCTCAAAGGCACTTTGAAATTTTTGAGCTTTATCCAACATCAAATATGTTGAATTCCAACGGGTGCTCACATCTAGACACAATAGTTTTTTTGCTTTCTATTTTTTTCCATTTGAGAACAAGCTTTAAACTTCTAAAAATGAGAAAAAGATTACCTCACGTAGCTAATAGCTCTTCGGACACGAACAACCGACGAAGACATCATTTTCAGCCCATCTACCACGACAAGGTTGATAATGTGTGCAATGCAATGCATGTGTAAATACTTGCATTGAAGTACACTATTTCCTCATTGTGCAAACTTTTTGCTCAAATACGCAATAGCAACGTCATTAAAGCTAGCATTGTCAACAGTTATTGTAAAAATCTTATCAATGCCCTACTCAATTAAACATGACTCAAGTCCCTCCAATGGTCTCGTCTTTATGACTAGCAATTGGACAAAAGTTGATAATTCTTTTTTGTAATATCCAATCATCATTAATGTAATGTGCCGTAAGACACATGTAGTTTATCTTTTGAATGGAAGTCCATGTGTCCGTGGTAAGACAAACTCTTTGATTGGACTCCTTGAAATATGCCTTTAACTTAGTCTTCTCACTAGTGTAGAGATTGTAACAATCTCGTGCAACGGTCCATCTCGACGGTACACTGAACATCGGACATGCAACCGAAACAAACCGCTTGAAACCCTCACCCTTAACAAACCGAAAAGGAAGCTCGTTGGTAGTTAGCATATAAGACAAGGCCTTCCTTACGTCTTCTTGATTAAATTGTCAACTAGTTAGTGTTGACTTGCCTTTCCCAACAGATTGCATATTCAATATTGATTGGGACGAACCTTTGTGATTTGGATTAAGGGGACATATAAGCCAATGATTTCTGACTTAGCTGGTCCCATTAATTACGGGGTGACAATAATACTACTTTTTACAGTAGTTATACTTTGCTTTAGGGTTCCCATTCTCAAGAAATTCCTTAAAGTCACTCCAATAAGGAGCCATTCTTTTACCAATACGCTTGATTTTAACTTTAAGTTTAGAAATAGTTGTAATGGGGACATCTGTTGCTTGGGAACTTGTCCCCTCCCCACAGCCCGAACCCTAACCTCGATAGGTTCAGCTCCAGCTGACATCTAAACAATAAAATAACATCATATAAGATAAAGTTTACTTGTAAACAAACAACAAACTCCCTCGCACAGCCCCAGCCCCAACCTTTTTTTTATTTCTTATGCATTTATTTGTAAACAAACAACAAGCTGCATACAACATGCAAAAATCAAACTGCTTACAAAATCAAACTGCATACAAAATCAAATTGTATACAAAAACAAAATCAAACGACTTACAAAAACAAAATCAAACAGTATACAACAAAATCATATCTTGTAACTGGTACTATATAGCCCCTTCACTACCCACTCAAATTACAACATATATACTGCCACTCAAAATCTATGACATGGGATGAATGACCACATAATACTATTCTCAGGTTGCAGGACAGGGTCTGAAATGGATGCTGGATAGGGACTAATCAAAAGGAGCTGTACACACATTGTATACCAAACTATCCTACAAATCTGCTCTAACTGCTTAAGGCCTAGACTATTGGTTCCTGCCATGCTCTATTGTGGCTTGAACAACAAAGAAAAACGTCTAAACTACATGTTAGTATACCAAGTGATAGAACACACATATGTGAAGGATTCAAATAGAACACCCAAATATCTGCATAAGCCAAGCCAGTAATTATCAACAGTCTACCAATCTAAATTTGACCTAGATACGTCACATGAAAATTTGTTAACAATATAAAAATTTAACAGTCTCTCTTAACAGTATGAATTAAAATTACCAAGAAATGTTCTTCTTTCTTGTTAAAACTAACAGTAAAACATTTCTTCTTTCTTGTTAAAACTAACAGTATAAATTAGTAAATCAACCGTCTATTTTAACATAAAAATAGTATAAATTAGTAAATCAACATTAAATATACATATAACGTGCATATTATATATAGCTTCAAACCATGTCTTCTTCCTTGTTAAAACTACCATGAATTAAAAATATAAATCAAAAAGTACTTACACAAAATAGGGCTTGTTGATCCAGAGGGGGCTCGGAGTCTCAAAGAGAGCGTGGAGTCAGATCTCTGATCTAAGAAAGAAAGAGATACAGATCCCAGATCTGGAGTCAGTCTTCAATATTTGAACATAATAACTAGAAAAATGTAACATAAATGAAAAGAAAAAAAATTAAGAATACCTGTTAGATTTCAGATCTGGAGAAAGAGACTTCAGATCCGGAGAGATCCAAAATTAGGTAGACCAGAGTTACCAGATCTACTCTTCAGATCTAGAATTAGGGTTTTTTTTCTTTCTCCAGGGACAGTATAAGAGGCGAAGATCGACGAGAGAGAGGCGGTGAGAGGCTGAGAAGAGAGGCGGAGACGACAGAGTGAGGGGGAGGCAGAGGTAGCTAGGGATTTTCTTAGGTTTTTTCTTTCTCCAAAGAGGAATGGGGATGAGCGACGGTGAGATGAGAGAGCAAGTGAGAATTGGGATGAGAGAGAGTAAAAATTTGATTTTATACTTGGAGATTAAGTGAGGGTATTTTGGTAAATTTACTGTGCTATTCGGTTTTTGGTTTTTAATCGAAATTGAACCCGTTAACCAAAACCTAACCCTATAACTGAATTAACGGGCTTGTAAAACCGAAACTGACCCGTATTGGTTTTGAACCGAACCGAATAGCTTATTCGGTTCGGTTCAGTTCGGTTTTCGGTTTAGAACCTAATAATGCTCACCCCTAGCAGAGAGACTAGCAGTATCAGGTAGAACAAGAAGCATGTACCTATTATGGCAAGATAGGGCATCTCAAATCAGTTTGTTGGACAGTCAATAGGCGATGCTTTCGCTGTGGACCAGAGGACCATTCTGTTAGCACTTGCCCCTATCCGACATCTCGAGGACGACCAGCTATACTAGATGTATCACCTTAGTCCTTTCAGTCGCATTAGTCATTACCTCCAGCAGTTGATCAGCAATTAGGGCCAATACTAGATGTTCATCCATTGGCACAGTATCCTCCGCTGTCGCGAGCTCAGAGTGTCAGGCAGTGCCGAACATAGTTGTATACGCAATCTCAGGGGCAGCTCTAGTATCTGCATGAGGGTAGTACCTAGGGAGTATCAGGTACCATCTTCATGGTCTTCTTTCAGTTATGTCCTTTTGATTTATCCTTCAGTAGCTGACCAGGTAGTGGCAGTATATCTTGGGTTCTTATCGACGACCTTGTAATCCGCCTATATCAAGGGTACAATGTTCGGCTTGACTTATTTGGTACAACGATCGTCTTGACTTATTTGGTACAATGGTCGGCTTGACTTATTCGACGACCTTGTAATTCGCCTATATCTTAGGCCATTTGACCCTTCCTACTTTATTTATGATTATCTTATGCACATTGTTATGACTTTTAATTTAGGAGCACAAGGCTAATTGTTTTCTCAAAACCAACTTCACATGCATGATCTAGATAAGACACCCTACACCCATGACCTTCGTGTCCTACTCAGGCACACTATCTTGTGTTTTATTTTTATTGTACGACTTTTCTGACGCAAGATCCACTCTTGATTCACCCCACTAAGTCACTGTATTTTTTCGACTCGAATTGGGGATACCCTTCATCGTCCTAGCCAGTGTCTATACCAAGGGCAGGAGATGGAGTTAGGCTACCTGTGGAACAGCGTCATGCCCCGTACCAGCAGAGAGATATACCCAGCCAGGCAGGGTTTCTACGTTGACGGTTGAGGAGACCGATGCTACAGATGATGGGTTAGCAGTCTATCATTTGTTCTTCTTACGTCCTTTTTCCCATGATTATTGTATGTTCCAATAGTACCTCATGGATTGTGTTTTGTTGTGCTAGATAGTGTAGTGACCCTATTTAGACTATAAAATCATGACCAGCAGGACCATTATCTTGTGTGTTGCTAGATAGAAGTTTTGACCTTAACTGTTGGGGATTTGACCTAGTGAAGAGTACAACCAACTTAAATTTTGAGAACGAAATTATATTAAGGAGGATAGATTTGTCACTTCCAATTTTCAAAATTGAGGATAATTTTGTCATTTTTTCATATTTTAATATTTTTGTGAATAATTATTTATTAATATTGTATTTTGGGGTTTTGTTTGATCAGGTTTGAGTTTTGTCTCATTTCGATTTGTATTAGTGACCCGGGTCAGTTTTGGCCCCAATTGGACCCGACCAACTTATCATGACCAAACCCAGATATTTATTTTTGACTAATCCTATTTGATTTTAGTGGGATTAGAGTTTAGAATTAGATTTAGAACTTGGAATTTAAAAATTCTAAGTTACCATTTTGACCCCAACTCAAAACCCTTCTTTTCTTTGACTTGGAGGACATTTTGTAGTGTGCCAAATGCCCCATCCCTTCTATATGTGGCAGGCCAGATTTGGAACCCCCATATTGCTCTCATTTGCCCGATTTGGAACTTTTGGCCTAGGTTTAGTGTCAAATTTGGGGAAAAAAATCCTAAATTGACATATTTGGGTGTTGTCCATAGCCTAATTAGACCTAATTAGATTAGTTTGGGTGAGATGAGGCTAGGTACGTGTCCATATTTGGATACGTAGGATCGTTTCGCGAGAAATAATAAAAATGGACTTTTTCAGGTTCCAGCATACTGGTGGCTTTTTGCACCGACACTAGAATCGACAAGTTAGAACTTAGAATAGGTTCTAATTATTATTTAGGACTCGTGGGTAGAAACTAGGTCGAATCCGAATAGGTTTCGTGTCCATATCGCGCGATATCGCGAATCGGACACCCCAGAGTCGCCAGAATGGCCATTTGGCCATTCGGGCCTTGTTTCTCGTTTTTGCTCGTGTGCGCGAGTTGGATTGCTTGTGTAGGGTACGTGTCTAGGCCCTAGAGGGTAGAATTGAGAGGATTTGGGTATTCGGATAGGTTTCGGGATGTTTTGGAGTGTATGTGTATATATATATGAATGAGTATGTATATATATTAATGTGTATGTGGGTGTATATTTATATAGTTGTGTGTGTTAGAGGTTTGTGAGCGTGTTTATATATATATATATATATATATATATATATATATATATAGAGAGAGAGAGAGAGAGAGAGAGAGAGAGAGAGAGAGAGTAGGAGAAGAAGAAGAAGAAGAAGAAGGGGCAGCAGCAGCTTGGAGCTGCTGTACAGCATCCCTATGACCCATTTTTACCTCCTTTTTGACCCTCCATCACTCCCTATATATACCCCTATGTATACCCGTATATATACCCTATATATATATGGTTATGTATGTGTGTGTGTGTGTGTGTGTGTCTTAAAGTGAGGTTCAAAGAGGGAACAAGTATATGTTAGGATATATATAGATGTTAGATATGTTAGATACCTATAGGTAGTTATAGTGTACCGTGAGATACCATAGTTGTATCTTAGGATATTGGCCTTACCTACAAGGTAAATGAGTGGTTTACCCTATTGAATGTATGGTATTGGGATACCTTCAAGGTAAGGGGTATACCTAGTAGCTAAGAGTATATAGCTAAGGTATAGGTTAGCTAGTAGCTTAGGGTAGTTACTAGATATCTATGTTTAGTATATTAGATGTTAATGTATGCCTTATTCCAAGTTAAGGTATCTTAGATTTGTTAGTTAGATAGTTAGAGATTAGTTAGATATCATAATGTTAAGGTATGATATCCTAAATGTTAGTTTAGAGTTAGATAGTGGTAGGTATTGGTTAGGTAGGTTAGTGTCTTGGTATCTTAGGATACCAAGAGTAGTTTTTCAAGGTAAATGTAATTTAACTTGGTAGGCAGGGTAATGAGTAATTACCTTAGGATGAGGGTAAGGTGTTGAAATACCTCAGCAAGGTATTTGAGTTACATAGGGTATGCTAAGGTATTGGTTAGAGGCTAAGGTATAGGTTTACCCAAGTTAAGGTATTGGACTCAAACCAAGGTATTGGTATTGGGATACCAACATGACCAAGGTATATGGTATCTTGGTAGGTAAATGTCAGGAATATGATACTTAGACTAGTTTTTGACCCCGTTTGACCATGGTTGACTGTTTTGACCAAAAGTCAACTAAAATTCAATACTTGGCCTAGAAATGACTAGAACTTGACCAGAGTTGACCAGTTGACCAAAAATTAACTGTGAGTCAATCATTAGTCTAGTTTGACTTAGATTGGACTAGGAGTTGATCAGAGTGGAGTGGTTGACCAAAAGTCAACTATAAGTCAACTTTTGACCTAGTTTGACCTATTTTGACTTTGCGTGACCTAGTTTGACTTTGTATGACCTAGTTTGACTTAGTGTGACCTAGTGTGACCTAGTTTGACTTAGTTTGATTGAGCTTGACCTAGATTTGCATATCATACACTAGAAATCATGCCTAACACTATTAAACCCTAATTTAACTCATGATATCTCATCATGGGGTCTGCGACATCACTCTGAGCATCGATTCCATTTGATAACTCAGGACCGCAGACGAGTACATTCACTGATAGTTTTCATTATCTTGATATCTACTATATCTGATTCAATTGTAGTGTTTTACTTGATTCTCCACATGAGGATACACGGACTAGTATATGTTGGATCTCGTTATACGATGTTATTCCTGGTTTGCCTTGTATATGAGTACATTGTTCGATCTTGTTTCATATACTTGTATAGACACCAATTTGGGATTGGGCTGGCCCCCTGTTATTTAAATCCCGTGTCATAAAGTGTCATGGTTGGATCCATTATACTACTCGAAGATGGAGAGTTATTAGAGATTATGTGATCATTACCCCCACTTGTTACTACTTGTGTATTATAATGCCCCAGTCCCAAATACTTAGGACTAAGTAAATCGACATGCCAGTTGCATACATACGGTGTATACTCCAATATATGGACCATCATATGTATATATCAGCTGTAAAATACAGTAAACCACGAAACTAATCTCATCCACAAATAAATATATCGTAGAATCAACTTATACATGTCATTTGTACAAAAACGTTGGGCGGAGACAAATCCACTACCAACTAAAGAGAGAGTAACATATAGCAACGATGGAAGAATCGAGCGAAGCGAAAGACGATCCAAGAGCTAGCATCATGAAGGTAGATTGTAAACTATAGCCTTGGCTAGAGCACCTAAGAAAATCACAAAACACACCTGGAGAAATCATCAGGTCTTCAGAGGGACGTAACAAGATACAGAAAGAACATGCCATTATGACTGCAACTTTAAATACTATAAAACTACACACAACTAGGTCCCTAACCATCTATGTGATATGCACTTTGAGGACAACATTCTACGCAGGGGCTGTAGGATCAGCACAGTAAATAAAGAGTGGCAGTAAGTAGCACTCATCCGAGTCGCTATCGACCATGGGCAGTAAGTAGCGCTCATTTGAGTCGCTATTGGCCCAAAATGTGTGTAAAAGTAAATGTAGTCCCTATAATAATAGCTGTCCTCTTACCCCAACGATACTATACATGCGTCGTAACCACGACGCACCAACACATGTCGCTTCTACAACACTGTTTTATACCTAATAACTGTCAAGTCTTCCAACATGCATCTAATAACAATTATTTCCAACGCATGTGCACGGGGGATCGGCCAACACGCAAGTGACCTCTACATGTTACTCACAACTCACACACAACTCGTGTACAATCGTGACAAGCTAATGAGACACACTAAATTGACGGTAGTCCCTTAACTCTAGGTCCACATGTAAGATGTCACGACTCGCACCCATTTTTTTTTAAACGGATACGAGACGTGTCCAAGCCAGCCTACGCCGCAGTGTCGGCGGTAGAACGCTGTCACGGCCATGAAGGTCAAAATCACAAACAATACTCATTCACAACATTAATTTAATTTACAAAGATCACAAGTTTTACATTTGTAGAAAAATATAAACTTGTACAAATATGGAAAGACTACAATTCCTCTATCTAGCTAGTTTCTAGGCCTTTGTCTGCAAGTATTTCCGTCACTCCCCAAGCTAAGTGAATCTACGGCTAACCTGAAAATGTTGGTTTCCAGTCAGGAATGGAACGAGCACAATTCACTGAATGCAATTTCAAATAAAGAAGATGACTATAAAATAAAGGTTAGACATCAATTATGAGTTTTGAAAATAAACAGAAAATACAGAAAACCAATAGTAAATAAATAGACACAACAGACCTCCTCCAACTGCTAGAAGTACCTTTGATATGTGATCGGTCTCGGGACAATTATGCGACACTGTCTACACTGTCTAAAGTTACACTGTCTACACTGTCTATGTTACACTGTCTAGACTGTCTAAGTTACACTGTCTACATTTTATAAAGCTATACTGTCTACAGAAAATATGGCAATAAAGAAATACTGTCTACAAAATAAAAATCACGATCTACACAATTTAAATGCAGTAAAAATCATGGTCTACACTGTCTACTTTGCAATAAGTAAATCACTGTCTACACTGTCTATAAGAAATAAATAGATCACTGTCTACACTGTCTACAAGAAATAATGAATCACTGTCTACACTGTCTACACTGTCTAAGGTCAGATCACACATCGTTGGTACTTCCCATTCCCGACTCAACAATTTTAATAGAAAATAATCACATAACCAATGGCCAATCAATGAAATATAGTGAAAATCAATATCGAAATGCAGACAATAAACTGTACTCGCCTGTGGTCCTGTGCTGGTGAAACCGATGATCCAAATCACTCAAAATGCCACAATAGTCAAAACCCGTACAACAGTCCCCGAAAGCTGAAATAGACAATACCAATGATCTCAAAATAGTCCAATTAGCAAGGATTGCCTGTCCTTAAGTCCAATTCTGGACACAGGGCAAAACGGTAATTTCGGGCCAAAACGATGTCCGCCGTTGGACCCGCTTTGCACCGAAAAGCGTGTCAGAGTCAACGGTCTCTAAAGTCGTCAAACTATATGTCTATGAATCCAGTTTTCCGATACGAACCTAACCGTATGTCCAAAGTTGGATTCCGGCGGGCCGTGCACAAAATCACCCGTTGAGTGGAACCGTGGAGCCCGCAAAACGACGTCGGATTCAACTGTTCTCAGAATTGGACCAAACTTGGCATGCAGGACCAGAAAAACGATACGGTTCTATTGGCGCAAGTTTTGTCTCGATCTGACGAGCGTGCATAAAGTAATTAAGAAATTTGCAATATGCACGATACGGGGAATTTCGACGGATACGCATCAAATTCGTCGCGCACACGCGATCAATTTGAATTCCGTCAAAGCCCACACAACCACGAAGCCGTTATGCAGCTTTCGATGCTTTCAGTTCGCGACCACGTCGTCCCGATTGGCGTGACGCACGTTGTGTGGAACAATTTTCTAGTTTTTTGAAAACAGGTTTTTCCTGAAGTTTACATGTGTTTATTTCTCTGTACAAATCATATTTCTACAAACTTCCTACTGGAATTTTCTAGCCCTATATGTTGGGTTTAATTTTTGTTTAGAAAGTTTCCTGAATCGAAGGGTAGATTGGCGGAAAAATCAACGTGAAGTTGGGTGTTTGGGACCAAAGTACTGTCCTGTTTTGGACAGTTAATTGATCGACTTTGTGTCGATCTTTCGGGAAATCTAGCACATGAAAAATGAATCTATTTGAAGGGGATGGAAGCCCTATAGGGTGTGAACATACCGGGGAAGACGGCTCGACGAATGATCGAGCGAGGAGACGGCAAACTCGCGGTGAAGTTGGCTCGTCGGCTACCGTCAACCCGCGCGTGCGCGTGTGCACGCGTTGCGTCCGCGCGATCTGGCCGGCGGGCGGCGGCCCGCGGTGGCGCGCCCGTACGCGCGGGGGAGTCGCCCAGGGATCGGGGTTGGGGCGGCGCTCGATCCGTAGGGTTTTGAGTTTTCTCGCGTAGCGCGTGGGTATGCATATATAGGGGAACAGACAGCTATCATGTGCTCGGTTTTAAACCGAGCTGATCCGCTCGGGAAGGTTTCAACTGTGGGATTAATTGGGATGGCTACTCCGGGATGGGCCTGGGCTTGGGCCCGGGCTGAGCTGCTGCTCCTTTTTGAGACTAAACAGTGAAAAAGGTTCTCCCATGTACCTTTAATTGTAAGAACAAAACACAAAAACAACGAGATAACTCCAGAAAATACAAAGAAAACAAACAAAGGATACGAACTCTCAGACGAAATTGGAACAATTTGCCGCCTAGGTAAAGTTTGTCATAGCTAGAATCCATTGGTTTTGTTAAGTCCATGATATATTTCGATCTCCCTCCAAGAGATAATAAAGCTATGAGAAAGCTAAAAGAAGGCAATAGAAAATCAATAGATGTACAGAGTGAAAATGGGAGGCTCAGGTTTGCCCATAAGTCAGACATGGTACTGAAGGTGGAAGCAATATTAACTCTCACTCTCTCTCTCTCTCTCTCTCTCTCTCTCTCTCTCTCTCCCTATATATATATATATATATATATATATATATATATATATATATATATATATATATATATATTATCACATTTATCTGACCAAGATAATATAAACAATAAAATAATAATATTAAATAATAATAACCTCAATAACAAAATAATCATAACGAAATTAAATAAACCAATATTGGGGTATGTACCATTTAAATTAATTAAGATAATAAATAAAATATTTCAAAATCTTCGGAAAAGGGAGTTACAAATCTACCCACCTTAAAAATAATTTCGTCCTCGAAATTCTAACTCATAAACATGTCATCAAATAATAATAAATAGGGTAAAATCACTATTACCACAATCTCTTCAAATTTAATTTCTCCAAAGATAGTTTATATCCTTCTCATTGGCCATTTTGGTAACTACAAAGTATCGAGGGTTTCTACCCACCTTTGGTCACACTACTCTCCAAAACATGGTCACTAAAATCTTATAATTTTCTAACTAGTTCCTAACTATACTACCGACAGATGTCTAGGCATAAGTCATCTACCACTCTCTCCCACCTATCAAGCAATCCAAAATTTGACCCCAACAATTTTATACAAGTAGCTAAGAATATTGGTAGGTTCTAATAAGCATGACCATTCCTCACTCTACAACGGAAAGGATAGGAAGGTAAGGAAAAATAATCGAGGGCGGATAAGAAGTTTCTAGGGCGGTAGAGAATATACGATAATACAGATAGAAAGGGTATGCGAACTTATAATCTTATTCGCTAGATTGGGCTACTCTAGTCTAGTTACTTGTTAACTCGAAGGACCCTTCATTTCTTAGAGGGGCTTGGAATCCATACAATACAAAAGTTCTGTCTTCGAATTTCTGAACAGGTTTCATAATAGAATAGAAATTGGAGAAATCAAGATTTGTGAACTTTTCCGTGGTTATTTAAACACACGAACAAGGATTATAGGTGCAATGCAAGATCGTATCGCAGCTTCCAGGTAGATGGAATGAGGGTTACGAACGACTCACATTCTAAGAAGTGGAGACTATCTAATGGATGTAGGAACCTATTTCAAATAGTTCGGTTTTACGTGGTCTTAATGGGTTCTCTGATTGGACACCAATTGTTGGTTGGATGAACCTCGGATTTTAGTCTATATTGACTGGTCAAGATTTCCAAGATAAAACTATTTCTAATAGGTTAGGGTAACCTAGAATAGGTTTCAACCCAAGTGGTTGAGCTAGTTGGACAGACAGGTTGGTTAACTAGGTTCTGTAAGCCCTGAAGATGCGCCTCCCGTGACCTTTGTGTTTAAGTAGCACGAGAAGATACAAATGAATAGCACACTAGTGACATGTGCGTGGTGGGCTTCGAGTAGACCACAACCATATATTGGGTCGAATAGAAATGTGTCGAGGTTGCGTCTCTAATTGTAATCGGAAAGTTTACTGGTACTATGGTAAGGGTTATAGCTAGTCCTTTTGACTAAAAAGTCGTACCATAAAATGGAGTACAAGGGGACCGGTTTGAGTGGGACATGATATACCTAGATGAAGATGGACTCGTCTAGATCTTGCATGTGAGGTTTGTTGGGAGGTAATAGCTAGTCTCGTGCTCCGACTACTAATGGCACGGCCGGGGACGCAAAATGATCTAAATGAAAAGTGGGAGTCCAAGGGTACTAATTATCAACCTAATAAAAAATTATCCTAATCAGTCGGTAATCTTCGTATACCCCAAAATTTTAGAAGGCTTACAGTCTACCCACCTTAAGGTAGGACATGGTCCTAGGAATATTGAGGTTAGAAGGATTTTAAGTCCGTTATTGTACCTCAACTCTTGTCAATAAAGATTAAGGCACTGCGTAACAGGATACGGTAGATCTAAGTCAAGCCAAGGATCGTTCCTCAATGAATGGAAAACGAGAGTGTTCAATGACACACGGTCGAAGAATAGAATGATCTACTCGTCCACTGTATACAAGGGTTATCGACAGGGTAACCAACTCTAAGGCATAACATCTAAAAAGACTTCTAATCACTGAGTCGTGAAACTCTAATTGTGTTAAACCTGTCAGGCTATGGTCATAAGGGTTCTAGTAGTATGGGCTGCAGTGATCATGCATTATTGTTGACAACTGGTATATCAGAATTTGACAAGGTATTTAAGCTATGGTATTGGCTAAGCTAGTGACTATGGTGTTCCAACACTAGTTAGGTCTTAATAATAAAATTTACATAACTAGAGTAATATTTGTTGGAAACCAATCTCGGGATGAGTGTCTACCATAGTCACGGTAAATTATTGACCTTAGCCTTGTCTATTCGTCTCATGTCTAAACTGTGGGCTTTGGTCGAGGAAGGGTTGGTTCAAGGCTTTAAGGGTTGCTAGTTAAGGCAAGCTTCCAGCAATTAATTAGAGACTCACAACATTTGGTTTCTTGAGAATAGATAGTCTCCTAGGTTGGCGTTCTGGCTAAGGGTAAAACCCTAATCATTCTCAATTTCAGCTAGCTCGAAAGTCTCAATAGTAGTTTGAGGGTCGATGGGAGAACGAGTAACTCCATCTCAAGACTGGCCGATGGTAGCGACACTTGGGCCTACCATTATCATAGCCATGGGAGTACTCTGTAACTCTCTACTATCACGAGCTTTCGTCTTTCCAAATCGGTGAAAGATAAAACAATAAAGAATTCAAGGGAGATGTTACTGAATACAATTTCGTGATTCAAGGGCGAACATATAATTCAAGAGAAATTGTCAATGCAGTCGTGGATAAGACCCTAGAGACATCTATATCTCAATCCACGTAGGGTAATTAAATAAAAGTGCGAACCAAATGCATCATGGTTGATCAAACCATAATACACTGATTCTGATTAGACAATAAGTTAGTGGGCGTCCCCAATAACATATGTCTTGAATCAAGCTCGATAAAGAGTAAGCTTGTAAAACAAGGCTGTGATAGCAACATTGGTCAAAATAGTCAAATTACAAGTACGCGAGAATTTGAAAGGAGTTACAAGTAGTTTGTGTTTTGTGAGAATCAAACCTTACCCGGCGTTCTTGGTTACACGGTTATCCTACTATCTTCTTATCCATAATGCCTTGGCGACTAATGGGTTATGAACCACTAAACTCTATATTCTAGGTAAACCTATTGGCGTCAAACAATATCCTCGTCGATAGGTCACAAGGACCACGGAATGCTAGATCGGAAGACGCGCTACCCAATCTCACAGAACTTCTACTACTATTGGCTTCGGATCTTATAGAACACACAGGGCACTGTCCCTATTCTCCATTGTATCCTAAACTTGTAATCACGTCTGAAGTTATTTCACCGAGGACTACGCCTCGCCCGTATACTCGGGCTGTGGTAAACCCTTGGTTTCGTAACTCAATTATGATACGAAGTCAAACACTTCTTAACCCTATCCAATATTGACTCAAGGGTAACGGCGATCAAAGAGAGGACCACTAGCCATAGTTTTGGCAATATCCCATCACCTATATTTTTTTAACTAATTTTACCCCTAGGGGTTGTGTCTCGCCAGTGCGCTGCTGGCTGCAGTGATTCCCTAGTCTCCAAAATTTAAATAAATGGCGACAGTGCGCTGCTGTCCTGCCAGTATGAGTTAACTAACATTCTCGTAACTATATCTGTAAATAAATTCCTGAGCTTCTAGAGATTCAAACAAGTTGACTAGGAAATAAGGCATAAATATTCGTCCTATCAGTCACAATCTTTAAAATAACAGGTTGCACAGGGCGGAATAAACTGAAGACAAAGAACTACAAACATTCTGGTATCTCTTTCACGTGTATTCGAACCATGAGAGAAATTTTTTGGATCAGTCCTCCTTGAGATTTGCATTTGGATAACCGAATCAGGAATTATAAACTATTCCCTTACGGCAAAATAGGTTTTTAAATGGACAATTCAGACTAAGATATGGTGACGATATCTAAAGAGGCAAAAGAATGAGTTGAATAATCTATCAAGGTTAGATCATTAATTCTATGAAGCCCCGCCTTACCAAGGAAATAATCTATCCACATTGGATCGTGTCGTCATATCAAGAGGTAATTGTGTACCTATGGGGATCTAACAAACTATCAAAATTAATGGCCTCATCTAAACTGCATGGCCTAGACTACCCATCGGTCAATTTCTATAAGGGACTACTAGTCTTAGTCATTCTCGTAAATTAAATTAATTTCTAATTCGTGAATGAGCATTTCTAGTCGCAGGCTCGCAATAGTACGACTAATCTTGAGTACTATCACGAGTTTGCATGATTTGCGAAACCTGACCTACATGGGCCCCCACAAAAACTTGTCACGACCCGCACCCATTTTTTTTTAAACGGATACGAGACGTGTCCAAGCCAGCCTACGCCGCAGTGTCGGCGGTAGAACGCTGTCACGGCCATGAAGGTCAAAATCACAAACAATACTCATTCACAACATTAATTTAATTTACAAAGATCACAAGTTTTATATTTGTAGAAAAATATAAACTTGTACAAATATGGAAAGACTACAATTCCTCTATCTAGCTAGTTTCTAGGCCTTTGTCTGCAAGTATTTCTGTCACTCCCCAAGCTAAGTGAATCCACGGCTAACCTGAAAATGTTGGTTTCCAGTCAGGAATGGAACGAGCACAATTCACTGAATGCAATTTCAAATAAAGAAGATGACTATAAAACAAAGGTTAGACATCAATTATGAGTTTTGAAAATAAACAGGAAATACAGAAAACCAATAGTAAATAAATATACACAACAGACCTCCTCCAACTGCTAGAAGTACCTTTGATATGTGATCGGTCTCGGGACAATTATGCGACACTGTCTACACTGTCTAAAGTTACACTGTCTACACTGTCTAAGTTACACTGTCTACACTGTCTAAGTTACACTGTCTACATTTTATAAAGCTATACTGTCTACAGAAAATATGGCAATAAAGAAATACTGTCTACAAAATAATAATCACGATCTACACAATTTAAATGCAGTAAAAATCATGGTCTACACTGTCTACTTTGCAATAAGTAAATCACTGTCTACACTGTCTACAAGAAATAAATAGATCACTGTCTACACTGTCTACAAGAAATAATGAATCACTGTCTACACTGTCTAAGGTCAGATCACACATCGTTGGTACTTCCCATTCCCGACTCAACAATTTTAATAGAAAATAATCACATAACCAATGGCCAATCAATAAAATATAGTAAAAATCAGTATCAAAATGCAGACAATAAACTGTACTCGACTGTGGTCCTGTGCTGGTGAAACCGATGATCCAAATCACTCAAAATGCCACAATAGTCAAAACCCGTACAACAGTCCCCGAAAGCTGAAATAGACAATACCAATGATCTCAGAATAGTCCAATTAGCTAGGATTGTCTGTCCTTAAGTTCAATTCTGGACACAGGGCAAAACGGTAATTTCGGGCCAAAACGATGTCCGCCGTTGGACCCGCTTTGCACCGAAAAGCGTGTCAGAGTCAACGGTCTCTAAAGTCGTCAAACTACATGTCTACGAATCCAGTTTTCCGATACGAATCCAACCGTATAGCCAAAGTTGGATTCCGGCGGGCCGTGCACAAAATCACCCATTGAGTGGAACCGTGGGGCCCGCAAAACGACGTCGGATTCAACTGTTCTCAGAATTGGACCAAACATGGCATGCAGGACCAGAAAAATGATACGGTTCTGTTGGCGCAAGTTTCGTCTCGATCTGAGAGCGTGCACAAAGTAATTGAGAAATTTGCAATGTGCACGATACGGGGAATTTCGACGGATACGCATCAAATTCGTCGCGCACACGCGATCAATTTGAATTCCGTCAAAGTCCACACATCCACGAAGCCGTTACGCAGCTTTCGATGCTTTCAGTTCGCGACCACGTCGTCCCGATTGGCGTGACGCACGTTGTGTGGAACAATTTTCTAGTTTTTTGAAAACAGGTTTTTCCTGAAGTTTACATGTGTTTATTTCTCTGTACAAATCATATTTCTACAAACTTCCTACTAGAATTTTCTAGCCCTATATGTTGGGTTTAATTTCTGTTTAGAAAGTTTCCTGAATCGAAGGGTAGATTGGCGAAAAAATCAACGTGAAGTTGGGTGTTTGGGACCAAAGTACTGTCCTGTTTTGGACAGTTAATTGATCGACTTTGTGTCGATCTTTCGGGAAATCTAGCACATGAAAAATGAATCTATTTGAAGGGGATGGAAGCCCTATAGGTTGTGAACATACCGGGGAAGACGGCTCGACGAATGATCGAGCGAGGAGACGGCAAACTCGCGGTGAAGTTGGCTCGTCGGCTACCGTCAACCCGCGCGCGCGCGTGTGCACGCGTTGCGTCCGCGCGATCTGGCCGGCGGGCGGCGGCCCGCGGTGGCACGCCCGTGCGCGCGGGGGAGTCGCCCAGGGATCGGGGTTGGGGCGGCGCTCGATCCGTATGGTTTTGAGTTTTCTCGCGTAGCGCGTGGGTATGCATATATAGGGGAACGGACAGCTATCATGTGCTCGGTTTTAAACCGAGCTGATCCGCTCGGGAAGGTTTCAACTGTGGGATTAATTGGGATGGCTACTCCGGGATGGGCCTGGGCTTGGGCCCGGGCTGAGCTGCTGCTCCTTTTTGAGACTAAACAGTGAAAAAGGTTCTCCCATGTACCTTTAATTGTAAGAACAGAACACAAAAACAACGAGATAACTCCAGAAAATACAAAGAAAACAAACAAAGGATACGAACTCTCAGACGAAATTGGAACAATTTGCCGCCTAGGTAAAGTTTGTCATAGCTAGAATCCATTGGTTTTGTTAAGTCCATGATATATTTCGATCTCCCTCCAAGAGATAATAAAGCTATGAGAAAGCTAAAAGAAGGCAATAGAAAATCAATAGATGTACAGAGTGAAAATGGGAGGCTCAAGTTTGCCCATAAGTCAGACATGGTACTGAAGGTGGAAGCAATATTAACTCTCACTCTCTCTCTCTCTCTCTCTATATATATATATATATATATATATATATATATATATATATATATATATATTATCACATTTATCTGACCAAGATAATATAAACAATAAAATAATAATATTAAATAATAATAACCTCAATAAAAAAATAATCATAACGAAATTAAATAAAATATATATATATATATATATATATATATATATATATATATATATATATATATATATATATATATATATATATATTATCACATTTATCTGACCAAGATAATATAAACAATAAAATAATAATATTAAATAATAATAACCTCAATAAAAAAATAATCATAACGAAATTAAATAAACCAATATTGGGGTATGTACCATTTAAATTAATTAAGATAATAAATAAAATATTTCAAAATCTTCGGAAAAGGGAGTTACAAATCTACCCACCTTAAAAATAATTTCGTCCTCGAAATTCTAACTCATAAACATGTCATCAAATAATAATAAATAGGGTAAAATCACTATTACCACAATCTCTTCAAATTTAATTTCTCCAAAGATAGTTTATATCCTTCTCATTGGCCATTTTGGTAACTACAAAGTATCGAGGGTTTCTACCCACCTTTGGTCACACTACTCTCCAAAACATGGTCACTAAAATCTTATAATTTTCTAACTAGTTCCTAACTATACTACCGACAGATGTCTAGGCATAAGTCATCTACCACTCTCTCCCACCTATCAAGCAATCCAAAATTTGACCCCAACAATTTTATACAAGTAGCTAAGAATATTGGTAGGTTCTAATAAGCATGACCATTCCTCACTCTACAACGGAAAGGATAGGAAGGTAAGGAAAAATAATCGAGGGCGGATAAGAAGTTTCTAGGGCGGTAGAGAATATACGATAATACAGATAGAAAGGGTATGCGAACTTATAATCTTATTCGCTAGATTGGGCTACTCTAGTCTAGTCACTTGTTAACTCGAAGGACCCTTCATTTCTTAGAGGGGCTTGAAATCCATACAATACAAAAGTTCTGTCTTCAAATTTCTGAACAGGTTTCATAATAGAATAGAAATTGGAGAAATCAAGATTTGTGAACTTTTTCGTGGTTATTTAAACACACGAACAAGGATTATAGGTGCAATGCAAGATCGTATCGCAGCTTCCAGTAGATGGAATGAGGGTTACGAACGACTCACATTCTAAGAAGTGGAGACTATCTAATGGATGTAGGAACCTATTTCAAATAGTTCGGTTTTAATAGTCCAAATGTGGTAGTATGCATGGATGGGTTTTACGTGGTCTTAATGGGTTCTCTGATTGGACACCAATTGTTGGTTGGATGAACCTCGGATTTTAGTCTATATTGACTGGTCAAGATTTCCAAGATAAAACTATTTCTAATAGGTTAGGATAACCTAGAATAGGTTTCAACCCAAGTGGTTGAGCTAGTTGGACAGACAGGTTGGTTAACTAGGTTCTGTAAACCCTGAAGATGCGCCTCCCGTGACCTTTGTGTTTAAGTAGCACGAGAAGATACAAATGAATAGCACACTAGTGACATGTGCGTGGTGGGCTTCGAGTAGACCACAACCATATATTGGGTCGAATAGAAATGTGTCGAGGTTGCGTCTCTAATTGTAATCGGAAAGTTTACTGGTACTATGGTAAGGGTTATAGCTAGTCCTTTTGACTAAAAAGTCGTACCATAAAATGGAGTACAAGGGGACCGGTTTGAGTGGGACATGATATACCTAGATGAAGATGGACTCGTCTAGATCTTGCATGTGAGGTTTGTTGGGAGGTAATAGCTAGTCTCGTGCTCCGACTACTAATGGCACGGCCGGGGACGCAAAAGGATCTAAATGAAAAGTGGGAGTCCAAGGGTACTAATTATCAACCTAATGAAAAATTATCCTAATCAGTCGGTAATCTTCGTATACCCCAAAATTTTAGAAGGCTTACAGTCTACCCACCTTAAGGTAGGACATGGTCCTAGGAATATTGAGGTTAGAAGGATTTCAAGTCCGTTATTGTACCTCGACTCTTGTCAATAAAGATTAAGGCACGGCGTAACAGGATACGGTAGATCTAAGTCAAGCCAAGGATCGTTCCTCAATGAATGGAAAAAGAGAGTGTTCAATGACACACGGTCGAAGAATAGAATGATCTACTCGTCCACTGTATACAAGGGTTATCGACAGGGTAACCAACTCTAAGGCACAATATCTAAAAAGACTTCTAATCACTGAGTCGTGAAACTCTAATTGTGTTAAACCTGTCAGGCTATGGTCATAAGGGTTCTAGTAGTATGGGCTGCAGTGATCATGCATTGTTGGTGACAACTGGTATATCAGAATTTGACAAGGTATTTAAGCTATGGTATTGGCTAAGCTAGTGACTATGGTGTTCCAACACTAGTTAGGTCTTAATAATAAAATTTACATAACTAGAGTAATATTTGTTGGAAACCAATCTCGGGATGAGTGTCTACCATAGTCACGGTAAATTATTGACCTTAGCCTTGTCTATTCGTCTCATGTCTAAACTGTGGGCTTTGGTCGGGGAAGGGTTGGTTCAAGGCTTTAAGGGTTGCTAGTTAAGGCAAGCTTCCAGCAATTAATTAGAGACTCACAACATTTGGTTTCTTGAGAATAGATAGTCTCCTAGGTTGGCGTTCTGGCTAAGGGTAAAACCCTAATCATTCTCAATTTCAGCTGGCTCGAAAGTCTCAATAGTAGTTTGAGGGTCGATGGGAGAACGAGTAACTCCATCTCAAGACTGGCCGATGGTAGCGACACTTGGGCCTACCATTATCATAGCCATGGGAGTACTCTGTAACTCTCTACTATCACGAGCTTTCGTCTTTCCAAATCGGTGAAAGATAAAACAATAAAGAATTCAAGGAAGATGTTACTGAATACAATTTCGTGATTCAAGGGCGAACATATAATTCAAGAGAAATTGTCAATGCAGTCGTGGATAAGACCCTAGAGACATCTATATCTCAATCCACGTAGGGTAATTAAATAAAAGTGCGAACCAAATGCATCATGGTTGATCAGACCATAATACACTGATTCTGATTAGACAATAAGTTAGTGGGCGTCCCCAATAACATATGTCTTGAATCAAGCTCGATAAAGAGTAAGCTTGCAAAACAAGGCTGTGATAGCAACATTGGTCAAAATAGTCAAATTACAAGTACGCGAGAATTTGAAAGGAGTTACAAGTAAAAACAAGGCTGTGGGAGCACATGGACACGATGCACGATCCTTGTTTGTGATGGAAAATTTTGATTGTGGGGTTTATGGAGAAAAATCGAGCAAATGAGTCTCTCCTTATATATGAGGTAGTGATCCTGGAAAGATATGGATTGGGACAATTTAAATTTAATTCGAAACCATCTCAATCCCATCTAAAGCTGATATAGATAATCATATTTATTTAAAAGCTATTTAAAATAAAATAAAATCTTTTTCTCTGATTTAAATCACCATTTAAATATAAAAATATCTTTTTCCAACTAATAAATATTAGTATTAAATTAATTTCAAAAAATAGAATTTTATTCATAAATTTTAAATTCCTGAACCTTGTATGTTAAAAAAATACTTAAAAGATTATTTCCAAAATTACCAATTATATTTGTATATTGAAAATAAATATCCTTTTATAATAATTAGATAAATAAGTTTCGCAATCATGACGCGACGCCCTTTTTTTTACCCCTTTAAACGAATAAAAAGAAAAGATAAATAAATAAATAAATAAAATATTTACCAAGAAATTTTACACCTATACTCCTCCTATATAAATAAAATTTATAAGAACTTTTATAAAATATGTACATCGCACATATTCGCACTCGACGAGCAAATACGAAAATACAAAATTCGCACACAACGTACAATTACGAAAGCTAGAACTTGCACGCGCCGTACCAATACGAAGTACAAATTAAATTCCATTAAATACCAATTTATATATAAAAAAAATATCATAGTAGAAATTTAGGGGGTTTACATGCATAGCTCCACCCTCACCACACGTAGGGTGTAGCCTGACCTGATACTACTTGTGCATAGCTTTCCATTTGGCTGGCCTGATCCTCTATACTACTTGTGCATAGCCGGTCAGATAGAACAACCTGATCTTGACCCAAGTCGATCACATAACGCCCTAATACTCAAGGTATTGTTTATATTTACATTGTACATCAGATATTCCTGTACAGTTCTACTTTCTTGTACATTACACCCTGACATGATATCTTGCTATATATATGTAGGTCCTAAAAATCAAGTTGCACCCATCAAAGAAGTCATGAACATCAAATTGTGCATCCTTCAAGTGAACTGCGCAGGAGACAGATTGCGCAACAACTCAATTGTGCAGGATGAACTGCGCACTCATCCAAGTGCGCAAGCTGACGTAGCCTCGTCATTATTATCTGACAGAGAATCAGATCTTCTGACAACTGACAGCACGGAAAACGAGGAAACTGTTCGTTTATCGTGCAGCACAGCGTTCGAGGATAGCTGTACATGCAGCGCAATTGGCCAGACTCTCTGCAGCGCGGTCCATCCCAGCGCAATCTGAAGCCAGCATAATTCAGGTGGCGCACTCCATCAAGACAACTAACAATGAACACGTAGCCTTCATGCCATCAATTACTCACCATGTGGCAACCGTCTGTACACGATCAAGCGCATTTCAATCAAACAATGCCACGCGTCACATACAGATGGTCCACGATCGAGTAACCGCCTGTACAGTTTATTGCTTGCGCAATCCAAAGTCTGCACAATCTTACCTGCGCAAGTCAGAATAACTAAAAGTTAGTTATTTCCAGAACTCTATAAATAGAGTTTCAAGTCTTCATTAACATATACACAGAGAGATCAAAACACACATTTAAGTCATCACCCGAGATCAGGAGTTCTTGCCAAAGTGCTGCTGCAATCTTCAGAGGCTACCGTCTTCAAAGTTCACATCGTCCAAGGGATAAAGCGATCGTCATTCAGATCGGATTTCTATAGTTGTACTTTCCCAGAATTCTTGTAATCTTCTTACAAAGTTTGTGAAATAAAGATCAACTTTTGTTTTTGCAAACAAAATGGCGACTCTGCTGGTGACGACTTTCTCCTCCGACAAGGAAGTGACAACTCAATGTGACGTTGCGGCTATCGGAAAGACGCAGAAGACGCTGGTTGTAAAGTTCACCCAGTGTGGGTCCCCAAGACTGTTACGCAGTCTACAGCCTCTGCTGCTCAGCCTGTTGCGCAGTCTACTGCCTCTGTTCCCAAGACTGCTGTCTCTGTTGCGCAGTCTACTGCTACTGCCCATGCGCAGTATGTTGCTCCCCTTTCCAGTGCACAACCCACTTCCTATGCTGCTCTGTCAAAGTGCAAGACTCCTATTCCTCTGGCGCAGTTGGCTGCAACTCTGCCTGCACAATCCACCACTCCAGCAACCAGAGTACAACTCAAGCACTCTGGCATCAAGACTTCTGCTACACAAGCTGTTGACACTGAGGCCAGGAGACCTTCTGCCAGAGTTACTCATGCACAATCTGCCAATGCGCCAACAGCCACTTCAATCCCTATGCAAACTGCACCAGCGCAGCCTAAGAGAGACAGCCCTTTGGCTAATCTCTCTTCTTCTCACAGTAAGGGAAAAAAATCTTCTCCTCTTTCCAAGCATCCTTTTGCTCCAGCGCAATCCACTGGAGGTAGTCTTTTGACTATTCCTTCTCCTCCCCAGAACAAAGGAAAAGGCCCGTTGGTCTTTTCTCAAACTTCCTCGTCCCACGACTTGGAAGACAACAGAGGGAAACGCTCTTTAGCTAATCCTTCTTCACAAAACAAAGGAAAAGGTCCTTTGGTCTTTTCTCAGTCTTCCTCGGTTTTTACCGTAGAAGATCAATCTGAACGTGCTCCGGCACCAGTCAGTACAAGAACTCTCTCCAACAAGAGTTCTTCTTCCCTCCTTGCCAAAGGGAGGTGTACTGATCAAATAGGTATTCTGCCTACTCCGGTAGCAAAATTCTAAGATCTTCCAACTCTCAAGATATCCCGTTCAAAACAGGGAAAATTGCTGGTGTCTCAGACAGAAACCCCTGGGGGTGAGTTTGCTGATCTAAGAACTTATCTCAATCGACCAACTTCGGTGAAACGCAAACAGCCAATGCCGAAGACCAACCAGCATCATAAGCAAACTTCCAGCATCAAAAATCCTGATACCTATGATAATGAAATGAGTACTTCCCTGTACACTCAAGGGACAAAACATTTGAAGAACCGGAACCATGTTCCGAATGTTGTCAAAGAGCATATCCCTCGAACTTCTTCTCGTCCTGTCATTGTTCCTGATCTCCGAGAACATCTCAAGCAAAAATGGGATAACATCTCATCACCTCCAGTGCAACCACTTGGACACCATTGTAATCACAAAGTTGTCATCAAGTGTTGTTGTCAGACAATAAGACGATCTGTCTTCGATCGTCTGAACTTTTTAAACTCTGAACCTATGTCAGAAGATGAAGACGAAGTTTTGTACGCTTCCGTCAACATGACTTCCAGAGACACTGGGGGTAGGAAGTGCTCTAAGCACGGCAAGCCTCGCAAGCCAAGCCAGCGGTATTTGGATCTACTCCAAGAATCTTCTGATGGAGTATTCCAACATACCCGATCCCGAAGCCGAGACACAATCAGTCAAAGGAATCTTCAAGATCCTTCTGGTCATCTTCCTCTTTCTCATTCAGGAGATGATTCTTTCTTCGACTACGATGCATACAACGAAAGTTCAAAACAGACAGTGTCTTCCACTGTACCTAGAGAAGTGACAGCTTATGTTGTTACTGAAGACCCAGATGCTTCCAGTTCAGCTAGTCAAGAACAACGAATAGCTGCGCTAGAAGACAAGTTGAAGACTATGGCCGAAATGGTTGCAAGTATGCATTCTATCATCGTGGCCCAACATACAATACCACCGACCGTACCTCCTGCAAATCCTGAAATCATAGCATCGTCGGTGCCTGTCAATACAGGACTGGAGGTAGCATATTCTCAAGTACCTCCTGTACAGATTCAACCTACACCCAGTCAATCAGGTACTGGGGGTAGTGCTTACCACGCTGTTCCTCCCCCTAACACTGTGATTCAGCCTGCTCCTTTTACACCAGTGGAGGATGCCAATGAAGCTGTCAAGCTCCTGCGCACCCAGTTCGAGGCCTTCAAAGAGAAAGACAACTTACAGAGGTTGGGGATCAAGCAACCCTACCCAGTTGAAAGGAAGGAAGTCCCATTTCCTCCGAAGTATAAGATTCCAACAATCTCGTTGTTTGATGGCAGCACTTCTCCTAGTCAGTTCATTAACCACTTTGAGGTAATGACTGTCCAACTTCAACCAAATAACGCTCTTCTTACCAGGGTATTCGTTGGCTATTTAGCCGGCATAGCATACGATTGGTATAGAAGCTTGCCCGATGGTTGTATCACCTCCTTCTCAGGTCTAAAACAAATCTTCTTAGAACGATTCTATGAGGGGATCAATGACATGACCATGTCAGCCCTCAATAAAATCAAACAAAGACACAATAAAACTGCTGAGAGTTTTATTGAAAGGTTCCGCCAGGAAGCTTTAAAAATGCCTCATGAAACTCCGACCGCTATCACCATAGACACCTGCAAGGCAAATCTTTTGCCTATCATCAGCATGTGGACGGGGTCAACTCAGTTCCAAGACTGGCCATCCTTTATTGTCAACACTAAAGCAGCTGAAGTTAGCGCCGAAAAATTCAAACAGCTAGGGGTACAAATGTCTAACATCGACCGGGTTAAACACCAGACATCGGGTGGTGGTAATCGCCAAAACAACCGTAAGGGAAAAGAAACTTTGAATATCAACTTGAAGAACAAAGAATCTCTGGCGGTCAACGTAGCTCCACCTATGTCCACTTCTACTCCTTCAGTACCTCCACCAAGGGAACCTCGTCCAAAAGTATAGTACTCTTTTGACGAGAATGACACCATGAGCATCTTTGATTGCTTGATCAAAAGCAACAAGCTCCAGCTCCCAGATCCGAAGAAGCCTGATGAGGTCGGTAAGACTGATCATCCCAAGTATTGTGTCTATCACAGGTTCATTGGGCATCCTACTCGAGCATGTTATGTGCTCAAAGGCAAGATCCAAGAGCTGGTCAACTCTGGTGTTGTCACACTGCAGCAAGATGAGAAGACTGTTACCGCAAACATGGTATCAGTTCAATTCGGTGACTTCCCTCCGCAGATGGTACAACATGGTGTCATCCCTATCCCCAAAGCTACTCTTGAGATTGAGAATCTCCCTTCTCCATGAGGTAAAGGTCTCGTCCCCTTATCTCTTAACAATGGCGAGATTATGTGGATCCACCCTGATCTGGCCTCGGAGTTCGAACTTCTCTCTTCCTCCAAGAAGAAGGACCGCTCCAAGGGCAAGACAAAGACGCAATATGGTGTCTTTTGACCCCATAATTGACGAAAAAATACTGTTGGGCACCAGATCAGGGAAAGCCTATCTAAAGGATTATCCCGAAGCTCAGAAGAATCCTGCTTCTTCTTCTGAGCCCGTTCCAGTACAACCTGCTTCCACTGGGGACATCCCTTCTGCCTCCTCACCGGTTGTAGAACCCACTCCTCCCAAACCGACGGTAGCCGACAAAGGCAAACAACAAGTCTGCTTCGACAAACCTTTGAAGAAGTCATCTCCTTCTGGACTTGAAAAGCCTTACAACTTTGATATCTTGGCTCAGTTAGCCAATACACCGGCCCGGCTGTCAATCTTCAAGCTCTTGCGCCTCTCTAAAGTGACTCGAAAAACTCTGAGTGAGGCCCTCATGCATGTAGAAACCTGTCTAGCCCTGCTAAAGAAGCCGAAAGCAGAACCAGTCTCTTGCCTCCATTGTCATAGTGTATTGGAGTTAATTCCAAACATAACTTTCACACAGGATGACATGCTGATGGAAGATAATAGGCACGACCGTCCTCTATACTATACAGGATATGTCGACTCGATGAAAGTCGATCGTATTCTGATAGATCCAGGGTCTGCTCTCAACATCATGCCAAAGACAATGTTGGATGCATTGAAGATCCCAGTGCATAGTCTTTCCAGTACAATCACCACCATCCTTGGGTTCAATCAGGGAAGGAGTGAGCCTCTGGGCAAGATTCGCCTAAAACTCCAAATAAGCAATCTTCGCACAAAGGTGACCTTCTATATCATTGACAATCATGGTTGTTCTTACAATGCTTTGTTGGGGAGACTATTCCTGTATGAACACAACATTGTTCCTTCGACTCTCCATCAATGTTTCAAATACGTTGATGACAATGGAGAGGTTCAAAAGGAGGTTGCTGATCTCTATCCTTTCAAAGGCATCGAAGCATACTGCAATGATGCTCGTATGTACAAGAATGAATTTCTGAAGGTAGTGCTGTCTCTGGACACTGAAGAAGAACAAGAAGCAGTGCTTAATGACACCCTCATCATACTTGTCAAAGGGCGTGTTTCTCGTCCTCAGTCCTCCAAACTACTGGCTATTCACTTGCCAGTCCAGAAGCAACCAACTGATGATGATCAGGATCAAAAGGAGCTCACCTCTTCTGAGCCACTTGTTATTGACTTACGTCGTAACAAGGAAAAAAGGCAGCTCACCTCTTCTGAGCCACTTGTTATTGATTTATCTCATAACAAGGATAAAAGGGAGCTCACCTCCTCTGAGCTGCTTGTTATCGACCTTCGTCGTAACAAGTCCAATCCTCCTCCACGTTCTTCTTCTCCCCTCTTGTAATCAATCTGACCAAGCCTGCTAAGGCTAAAGGTCTTACTGTAAATACAGATGTACAAATCAATGAAAAAGCATCTACTTTCCAGTATAGTAATGTCATTTATCATGCTAAGTGCTATTTGGATATGTTAGATAGCTTTCAATCATTTACAATGGGAGTTGTGCAATCTCTTCAAACAGAAGTCTTACTTGAATACCCAAATGATTTATATCGTATTGTTCCTGCTCGAAAGAAAGGCGAGAGTCCAATACTTTTTAGTAAAAGACCGGAACAACAATTCAGTTATACGGATGATAGCAAAAGTAATGATACGGGACATCTTCAACTCCGTCGTTACAGTCAACAATTAAAAGACATCATCCGAAAGATGGGTTATGACTTCAAGAGTGGTCTCAACTACGGTAAGGGTAGAAGAACTCCTATCCGTACGGCTGTGCCGAAAGGAAAGTCAGAAATATACTACAGCAGGACCAAAAGAGGTCTCGGATATGCTTCACCTCCGGTATTATCCCCAGCAGCCTCTGAATCCGATAGTGAAGAGCGCTCTAACTCTTCTGATTCTAGATCGTAGGATTCTGACACCAGCATCGGTCAAGTTCATCGATTGACTGTATCTTCTAACATGGTCTCCGTCGAACTTCCAGAAGGCTATGACGAGGATGTTGAAGAAAATCCTGAAACAGATCCTTGGGCCCAACGAATGGATATCCAATGAGAACTCCGATTCGAACAAAGGGAACCTCCTACTGAAGATCAATTAGTTTAAATTGATGTAGGAGAGAGCGGGTCACATCGTCTAATATTCATCAGCAAGAACCTTCCAGAGGCAGATAAGCAAGAATTAATTCTTCTTATTCAAGAATACATTGACGTCTTTGCTTGGAGCTATGAAGACATGCCAGGCCTAGATCCCAAAGTTTCTACTCACAAATTGAACATCTTGTCGAATGTAAAACCGATCAAACAGCAACAACGGCGCTTCAAGCCAGAAATAATGGATGCAATCGACGATGAAGTCAAGAAGCTCATCGCTTGTGGCTTTATTCGAGAAGAGCAGTATCCTGATTGGGTAGCCAATGTCGTCCCAGTTCTAAAGAAAACCGGCAAGGTTCGAGTCTGCATCGACTTTCGGGATGTTAATGAAGCATGTCCAAAAGTTGAATTTCCTCTCCCTATCACGGATGTTATAATCGACAACACCTGTGGGTTCGAGCGAATATCTTTCATGGATGGATTCTCCGGATACAATCAGATTCGAATGCATCCTGAAGATGAAAAACATACTTCTTTCCGCACTCCTCGCGGAGTCTACTGCTATATTGTCATGCCATTTGGTCTCAAGAACGCTGGTGCAACATACCAACGAGCCATGAGTACCATTTTTCGAGATCATCTTCGCAAGACTGTCGAATGCTACCTCGACGATATTGCTGTCAAAAGTCGTCTAAAGGAAGATCACATCCAAGACTTGAGAACTATCTTCAACCTCATGCGCCAACATCAACTCAAAATGAATCCCACCAAGTCATTCTTGGGTGTCTCTAGTGACTAATTTCTCGGCTTCGTCATTACCTCTAAGGGTATACACGTGGATCCCGAAAAGATCAAAGCCATTCAAGAGATGCGTCCTCCATGCAACCTAAAAGAGCTACGAGGATTCCAAGGTCGACTTGCGTACATCAGGAGGTTCATTTCGAATCTGTCTGGACGCTGCAGGCCATTTACTCAACTAATGAAGAAGGGTGTATCTTTCGTTTGGACCGAAGAATGTCAACGAACATTTGACGACATAAAGCGATATCTCATAAATCTACCAGTCTTGGTGCCACCCATCTCTGGCATACCGTTCTTAATGTATGTCCGTACTATGGACCATTCATTGGGTGCTTTACTTGCCCAAAAGAACAAAGAAGGCCATGAACAAGCCATCTATTATTTCAGTCGTACTATGATTGGTACTGAACATCGTTATAGTCCGGTCGAAAAAGAATGCTTAGCTCTTATGTTTGCTGTTCAAAAGACTCGGCATTGCATCATTGGCCAAACTATTCATGTCATATTCCGAGTTAATCCTCTTCGGGTATTGATGAAGAAGTCTAGCACACTCAATTCTCGGCTGGCTACATGGGCCATTATGTTAGCCCAATATGACATGGTATATGTTTCTCAAAAATCTGTCAAAGGTCAAGTACTGGCAGATTTCTTAGCAGCTCATCCTGTTTTAGAGACATCCAAACTCTATGATAAAATTCTAGACGAGACATTGGAATCTAATACAATCTCTGAAGAATTTCCTATTTGGCGCCTATTCTTTTATGGTACATCCAAGATTGGACCCAATGGTGCCATTGTCGCAGGAGTTGGAGTTGTTCTTGTTTCTCCAGATGGGTTAGCTATTCAAAGAGCATACTCCTTAGATGAGCCTTGCTTCAACAACATGGCAGAATACAATGCTCTACTCATTGGCCTTCAGCTAGCTAAACAACTAGACGTCGAGTATCTTGAAGTTTATGGTGACTCCAAGCTGGTTGTTAATCAGGTTAGAGGAACTTATGAAGTTCGCCATCAAGATCTAGTACCTTACTTTTAAGCGACAATCAACATGGCTATATCATTCAAAGCCTTCTTCATCGAATATGTCCGTTGAGCTTGCAATACTGAAGCAGACGCTTTGGCTAATCTTGCAGCAGTTTTAGCCATTCCTATCAAAAGATAGCAGGTGGTAGTTATCTCTAATCGAGAATTATTCTACGTCGAAAACATTCGTAATATTGAGTTCAGTAATCTTACTGAAGTCAATGTTATCAGTGAAGATTGGAGAGCTCCCTTCATCGATTTCGTAGTCCATGATATACTTGTAATGCCTGTGGTTCGTATTACGTATTTCTGGAATACGTGTACGTATTTTATTCTGTATTTGCATGATTCCTTGTTAGCTTGTATCTTGGCTTGGTTATTTCTTGGCTTGGTTATTTCCTGGCTTGGTTCGGCTTGGCTCGGTTTTCTTTGGTTCAATATGAACCAATGTGAACCCCTACCTACCACCATTCATATTTATTAGCCCTCTTCATTCTCTCTCTTCATTTATCATCTTCTTCTTCCCCATTACTCCCTACCTACCAGAGAGAGAAGAGAGAGGTCTAGGCAAGTACAACTTGCTTCATGGAGGAACTCTGATTTTATTGCTTCATTCTCTTCCTTACCGCATTTTAGCATACTTTAGAACTTGGCATTTTCACTTTCCATGGCTGGATTCTTGTAGATCTAAGTTTATTTCATTTTGGATTTCTTGGGTTTTGATCTATTTAATCCTGTTATTTCTCAGTTTTGATGGTTCCATGTTGTAGAGAATCTCGTTCTACCCCATTTTGACCTATGGAAGTTCGGATTTGGGCTCCAGATGAAGATTTTATGGAGCTTGAAAGCTTGGGTTCATGGTGTTCTTCTTCTCTGAAATTCGGGGAAGAAGAACAGTGCTTGACTTGACCGCATGACAATTCATGCGGCAAGTGATTCAGCCGCATGAGACTTCTAGCCGCATGGGCTGAGTCTCATTCTTAAACCGCATGAGGCCCTTGCTTCCCAGCCGCATAAAGTCTGCCTTCATCCTCAGCCGCATGAATATGAATTGAACATGACCGCATGAGTCCTCAGTTCCTTCTTGCCGCATAGAGTCCCACTTGCCTTCAGCCGTATATGCGCCTATCTCCTTGAGCCGCATGAACTCTAGTACTTGCGAACCGCATAGGCTTGGTTCCCCGCTAGCCGCATGTGCCCCTACCCCGAGAACCGCATGAGTCCAATTCATCCTGGCCGCATGGAGCCTTCCTTCCTGTTTGCCGCATGGGAGCTAGTCCTACTCCCAGCCGCATAGGTTCCTGCCCCTTCAGCCGCATATGTACCTTTCACTCTCAGCCGTATAAGCAGCCATGTTGACTTAACCGCATGTGCCTCCTTCTATACCCAGTCGCATTAAACTCCACACTTCCGCTGGCCGCATGAGGCCCAACGTCTTGGAGCCGCATGCGCCCTTGCACTTCCAGCTGCATGCGCCCCCCCTTGTCTTGGCCGCATGTGATTCAGTGACCCTGGCCGCATGCGCTCTCCTAATTGGGCCGCATGATTCTACCCTTTCCTGACCGCATCTGCTTTAGCCGCATGGCTCTTCTATAGCCCTGAATATTGATATTTTATTAGATATTTTACGTCCATTTCATATCCTTACGCCTTTTGTCCTGAACTTGATAATCCTGAATTGATGTAACATGCTTGAAATTAATAACTAAACTTGACACGATTGTGACCCGTAGAGGTGCACTCCTGACATGAGTAACCTGACATGACCTGATAGTGGCCCGCCGTGGCGCACTCCTGACTAGTACATTTGACATGAAAACCTGACATGAACTATCTTGAGCAGCTGTTGCGACGGCTACCTGACATGACATGACCTGTATAATTACTTGGACACCGTGGGCGATTGTGCTTGTACAAATAATCCAGTCCTGTCTTGCATCATGTCTAGGACAGGGACTCCTGAGTACCACGGTCAGGAGTACCTATTGAATTGGACTAAGGTTAATAACTAGATTAATATATTAGTCATGAAGAGATTTCCCAGCTACAGGCAATCCCGTTACCTGGGCGCGCCTGGGATCTGTAGCCTGCCGTCGAGTAGGGCACATTTCCAGCACACTGTCATGTGTTGCACCCTTCAAGCTACTTAAGGGTACATGCATTTCCTGGACGATGTACCCACCTGAATTCAACCCTAACTTTCGACCTGGGTAACCTGGATGGTCTGCAGGGCTTGTGGCTGTGGAATAATCTCACTGCATCTTGTTAGTAAATAGGCTTGTGATAATCCTAGTTAGTTAAAGTATCAAGCCGTAGGTCTTGCTTGGCCGTGATATGATTGGATGGATTCTAACATGTCTAGTCTGCCCTGATCTTGTTCCAGATTACTGCCTGACTAGAATGCTTGTATTTATTTTACCGATAAATGGTGAGAATTCCAAGTTCTGCTCAGACGAAGGGTTACAACCCCGGTCCTTGTTTGGTTTACGGGTTGTAACCTGGTTATCTGAATAGTCCCATGGTTATCTCATCGTATATCATCCTGATGTATTTTTCTTTAATTCCAGTGCTTACTTTATTCCAGTTCTTACTTTTATTTATACTCTTGTGCTGATTGCTGGTTTTAGTTCCTAAGTGAAGCTTCCTTTGTGGCACTTGCTCTTTCTGGGATCTGACCCAGCTGGTTTTGTATGGCCAGATTTCGGAGCAGCTCCAGAGGATCTACCGGCCTTCCAGCCAGATGGTGACCACTAGACGGAACCCTGGCAACGAGTGGGTTATTTTTGATCTCCCACTTTATTGTAAAAATATTCTTTTGAGGCGTTTAGCCGACGAGCACCTGTTTAGCTCGATTGTACTTTACTTACTGTCTGCCTACGGGCTGTAACATGATTGACAGATCCTAGGGTTGATCATGTATGACTAAACTCTTGCTAGTCCTCACATTTTGTAACGACTAGCTTCATGATCAGCTGAATATGTAATATTTGGGACGCCTTATTATTGTATATTTAATGATCATACATCTTGTAACATTTACTTACTTGCTTGTGATTGAGACACTAGGCTTATTCATGACCATAGAAGACTGTTGGCTTATAGTAAACCCTCATGTATCTAGACAGCCGTGACCGTATAGCGAGATGGAATCCATTTTAATATACGTAGCTGGCTATGTCTGCCCCCGCTCTCCAGTATTCTGGTTCTGGGGCGTGACATGGTTTAAGTGGTGGCCCATGCAGGTCTTGTAAATCAAGATATGTGAGGGTTTACCGAATAGATGTCTCAATCAGTATTCGTCCTTGATCTCTGCTCGTATCTTCTGAATCCCTGGATTCTTGTCCTGATCATGTGCTTGTATCGTTGATCTGTCCTGGTCCTTCCTTATTGTTTCCTATGTCGCCTTCTTCAGCGGTATTGTTCGTGGTCCTACCGACCAACAAGGCGGAGCACCTCCCGCGGACCAGCAGCAGCCCGGAGATCAAGTCCAGCACTCCGGAGTAGCCTCCAGAGTCGAGCCTATTGGAGAGCCACCAGTCCAGCCAGTTCAGCCTGCCGAGCCTGATGATGGCACATTAGTAGGACTCGTCAGGACCTTGATAGCTTCTCAAGATCGTCGTGGAGATGCCTTGCAACAGGCAGTGACGGATGCCTTGACCAGAGGAGGTCATCAGGGTAACAGTGCGGCCAACAGCTTCAAGCGCTTGAACCCTCCATTCTTGGACGGTAGTGAAGATGCTATCGCGGCAGATGCATGGCTTCAGGACACAGAGGTGGTTCTAGAAGCAGCCAGGACCCCAGAGAATGAGAAGGTAGCCGTGGTGCGCCTGCAGTTGTTAGATCTTGCCCGCAGCTGGTGGGCAGCTCAGGCCGTTGGATTAGCAGCACCTATTGCTTGGGCGGTATTCAGAGAGAGATTCCAGATCAAGTATTTTGATGCTGTAGCTCGGTATAATCTGCAGACCCGATTCACTAACTTGAAGCAAGGAGGCAGGACGGTCGACGGATATGCGACCGAGTTTTCGAGACTCAGTCGGTTTGCTCCCACCTTGGTGGCAACCGAGTATGATAGAGCCCAGCGATTCCAGCAAGGGCTTCACCTGGAGATTCTTTTGGCAGTTGAGCAGTTTGAGCATCAGACTTTTGATGCAGTCTTGAGAGCAGCCCGGAGGCATGAGTATACCTCCCAGAGGATTGTGGATAGGACCGGAGGTCGGAAGAGATCTCACGGCCAGATGAATCAGTCTTCAGCCCCAGCCCCGGCAGCCAGGGCTTTGACTATTGGAGCTCCGAGGCGAGCGGCCTCAGTGACGTCGGTTCAGCATTCCACTCCGACGCACCCTCAGCAGCAGCAGAAGCAGAAGCAGTCTTCCGCAGTGGGATGTTCTCATTGTGGGAAGCCAGGCCATGTAGTGGCAGAATGTCGCAGGGCGCAAGGATTGTGTCTGGCCTGTGGAGCACCAGACCATAGGGTTGGATCCTGCCCGAATAGGGGTGGTTCATCATCGTCCAACCTTTCTAGCTCTTCGGTGAGAGGACCAGCACCGGTCCAGCAGCAGCAGCAGTACCCATTACCGAGGCCCTTGCTGCCTCAGTCCCAGATATTCCAGCAGCAGAATCCCCAGCAGCATGCACAAGCCCAAGCCTTGAGCCAGAACAGGCAGCGAGGATTTCAGCAGAGGGGACCAGCACCCCGAGGGCATGGTCAGGCTATGGTGATGACCGCAGAGGAAGGATTGGCACCAGGTGAGGTAGTAGCAGGTACTATTCTCGTCAACTCCTTTCCAGCTTCAGCTTTATTTGATTCTGGTGCATCGCATTCTTTTATGTCTGCACGATTCGCGACACGGGTAGGATTGGAGCCCGAGTCATTATCAGTAAGGCCACAATATACTTACTGGTAACGGACTTGTGGGAGTAGATAGAGTGTTTTCCTCGTATCGGATCGTAGTTAGCGGTAGAGAATTCCCCGCTAGATTGATAGAGTTCCCGATGGCCGATTATGATGTGGTCCTAGGGATGGATTGGTTGAGGAACCAGTATGCTAGGATAGACTGCCACATTGGCAGGGTTGTTTTTAGCATTCCAGGCGAGCCAGAGTTTTCCTTTTCCCGAGGTGAAGTTGAGCCTTCTCCTCCAGTATTGCGGATGGCAGTAGCAGCAGTGCAGTTGTCCAGGATAGTGGATGAGTTCCCAGATGTTTTCCCAGAAGAGCTACCAGGTATGCCTCCAGAGTGGGAGATCGAGTTCACTATAGACTTGATTCCCGGGACAGCCCCAGTGTCAGAAAGAGTCTACAGGATGGCGCCTTCGGAGTTGGAGATCTTGTACAAGATGATTGAAGAACTTCGAGCCAAGGGATTCTTTCGTGCTAGTGGATCGCCTTGGGGAGCCCCGATGCTTCTTGTGAAAAAGAAGGATGGTACGTCCAGGTTATGTGTTGATTATCGTACCTTGAACTCCGTGACAATCAAGAACAGATACCCTCTTCCGAGGATAGATGACTTATTTGATCAACTCAAGGGGGCTTCAGTATTCTCGAAGATCGACTTGCGCTCAGGATATCATCAGATCAGAGTCAGAGAGCAGGACATCCCGAAGACAGCTTTTAGATCGAGATATGGGCATTGGGAGTTCCTCGTTATGCCTTTTGGAGCAACCAATGCGCCGGCAGTATTCATGGACCTCATGAATCGCATCTTCATGCCTTATTTGGATCAGTTCGTGATCGTGTTCCTAGATGACATCTTGGTCTACAGCAAGAGTGAGGCGGAGCATGAGCAGCATCTCCGTGTGGTTCTTCAGATTCTCAGGGAGCACCAGTTATATGCCAAGTTCAGTAAATGCGAGTTCTGGCTCGATCGCATTTCGTACTTGGGTCATATCATCACCAGAGGAGGAGTGGAAGTGGATCCCCAGAAGATTGTGGCTATTGAGTCGTGGCCGGTGCCCAGCACAGTTGCAGAAGTTCGCAGTTTCCTTGGATTGGCCAGCTACTACCGGCGGTTTGTTTCGGATTTTGCTCGGATATCAGCGCCATTGACGCAGTTGACCCGCAAGGATGCGCAGTTTGCTTGGACAGCAGAGTGTCAGAGTTCTTTTGAGCAGTTAAAGCGAGGCCTGATAACAGCTCCTATTCTCACGCTTCCAGATGGAACCGGAGGATTCTCAGTATATTGTGATGCTTCAGGCAGAGGCTTAGGATGTGTTCTGATGCAGCTTGGGAAGGTAATAGCTTATGCGTCACGACAACTTCGTGATCATGAGAGGAATTACCCAACCCATGACTTGGAGCTGGCAGTAGTAGTGTTTGCACTTAAGTTGTGGAGGCACTATTTGTATGGAGATAGGGTGGAGATTTTTACCGACTACAAGAGCCTGAAGTATGTTTTCACCCAGAAGGATCTTAACATGCGTCAGAGAAGATGGCTGGAGCTTCTTGTGGATTATGATGTCAACTTGCAGTATCATCCTGGGAAGGCCAACGTTGTTGCAGATGCCTTGAGCAGGAGAGCCGGAGTTTATTTCCTAACAGCGCAACCAGAGCTGTTAGCAGATCTTCAGAAGATGGGTATAGAAGTTGTTCTCCCTTCCAGTGTGGCATTGATGGCCAGTATGCAAGTTCAGTCCACTATAGTCGAGAGGATCCGGATGGCGCAGCCGGCAGATTCCAAGCTTCAGCGACTCAGAGCAGAGTGTGAGGCAGGACGAAGACCAGAGTTATGCATTCATGAGGATGGTACACTTCGACATGGTAAGCGTCTTTGTGTATCCAGTGGGGATATCAGGCAGGAGATCATGGCAGAGGCGCACAGTTCTCAGTATTCCATCCATCCTGACAGTACAAAGATGTACCGAGATATCCGTCAGCACTTCTGGTGGAATGGTATGAAGCGGGAGATAGCTCGGTTTGTCTCTCGGTGTTTGGTTTGCCAACAAGTTAAAGCTGAACATCAGAGACCGGCTGGACTTCTTCAGCCCTTGCCGATTCCAGAATAGAAGTGGGAGCATGTGACCATAGATTTTGTGACCGGATTACCTAGATCCCCAGCTTGTAGAGATGCTATCTGGGTTATAGTTGATCGGCTCACGAAGGTAGCTCACTTCCTCCCGATCAGAGTTGGTCAGTCGACGGCTCAGCTAGCAGAGATGTACCTCAGGCAGATTGTCAGGTTGCACGGAGTGCCAGTCAGTATCACCTCGGACCGAGATTCCAGGTTTACGTCGCACTTTTGGCGTAGCCTGCAGGAGAGTTTAGGAACTCGTCTCCAGTTCAGTTCAGCGTATCATCCGCAGACAGATGGTCAGTCGGAGCGTACGATCCAGACTCTTGAAGACATGTTGCGGTCTTGCACACTTGACTTCGGTGGTTCATGGGAAGATCACTTGCACCTGGTGGAATTCTCGTACAACAACAGTTTCCAGGCCAGTATCCAGATGGCACCATTCGAGGCACTGTATGGCAGGAAGTGCATATCCTCGTTAGCCTGGGATGACATTGGAGAGAGAGAAATGCTTGGTCCGGAAATGATTGCCCAGACAGTCAAAGTGGTCAGGAGAGTCAGAGATCATCTTCGAGTTGCCCAAGATCGCCAGCGTCATTGGGCCGATTCTCATCGGCGTCCTCTCGAGTTTTCGGTCGGCAATCATGTATTCCTGAGGATTTCGCCTAACCGTGGCGTCATTCGTTTCGGCGTCCGGGAAAAGCTTAGTCCTAGGTATATAGGACCGTTTGACATTCTGGAGCGAGTAGGAGATGTATCCTATCGTCTCGCTCTTCCGTCGTCGCTGAGCGAGGTGCATGACGTGTTTCATGTATCCCAATTACGACGGTATATCCCAGACCCGAGCCACATCCTGGATCATTCGGAATTGGTTGTTGGTACCAACCTTTCTTATGAGGAGAGGCCCGTGTCTATATTGGACCGGAGAGAGAAGATCCTCAAGAACAAGACTATCAAGTTAGTCCGAGTTGCTTGGGGTCATCACTCTTTGGGGGAGTCAACGTGGGAGCGTGAGGATGATATCCGATCGCGATATCCCGACTTGTTTGACTCGTGAGGTATAATGTCCTTCTTATGCCTCATACCTTCGATTCCTTGCTTGCATGATTGATTGATTGATTACCTAGTTATAACTTGCTTGTGATTAGTATAGCTTGTCATTGTTCCTCTAGCCTCTTAATTAAATTCCGAGGACGGAATTCTTTTAAGGTGGGTAGAGTTGTAATGCCTGTGGTTCGTATTACGTATTTCTGAAATACGTGTACGTATTTTATTCTGTATTTACATGATTCCTTGTTAGCTTGTATCTTGGCTTGGTTATTTCCTGGCTTGGTTCGGCTTGGCTCGGTTTTCTTTGGTTCAATATGAACCAATGTGAACCCCTACCTACCACCATTCATATTTATTAGCCCTCTTCATTCTCTCTCTTCATTTATCATCTTCTTCTTCCCCATTACTCCCTACCTACCAGAGAGAGAAGAGAGAGGTCTAGGCAAGTGCAACTTGCTTCATGGAGGAACTCCGATTTTATTGCTTCATTCTCTTCCTTACCGCATTTTAGCATATTTTAGAACTTGGCATTTTTACTTTCCATGGCTGGATTCTTGTAGATCTAAGTTTATTTCATTTTCGGATTTCTTGGGTTTTGATCTATTTAATCTTGTTATTTCTCAGTTTTGATGGTTCCATGTTGTAGAGAATCTCGTTCTACCCCATTTTGACCTATGGAAGTTCGGATTTGGGCTCCAGATGAAGATTTTATGGAGCTTGGAAGCTTGGGTTCATGGTGTTCTTCTTCTCTGAAATTCGGAGAAGAAGAACAGTGCTTGACTTGACCGCATGACAATTCATGCGGCAAGTGATTCAGCCGCATGAGACTTCTAGCCGCATGGGCTGAGTCTCATTCTTAAACCGCATGAGGCCCTTGCTTCCCAGCCGCATAAAGTCTGCCTTCATCCTCAGCCGCATGAATATGAATTAAACATGACCGCATGAGTCCTCAGTTCCTTCTTGCCGCATGGAGTCCCACTTGCCTTCAGCCGCATATGCGCCTATCTTCTTGAGCCGCATGAACTCTAGTACTTGCGGACCGCATAGGCTTGGTTCCCCGCTAGCCGCATGTGCCCCTACCCCGAGAGCCGCATGAGTCCAATTCATCCTGGCCGCATGGAGCCTTCCTTCCTGCTTGCCGCATGGGAGCTAGTCCTACTCCCAGCCGCATAGGTTCCTGCCCCTTCAGCCGCATATGTACCTTTCACTCTCAGCCGTATAAGCAGCCATGTTGACTTAACCGCATGCGCCTCCTTCTATACCCAGTCGCATTGAACTCCACACTTCCGTTGGCCGCATGAGGCCCAACGTCTTGGAGCCGCATGCGCCCTTGCACTTCCAGCTGCATGCGCCCCCCTTGTCTTGGCCGCATGTGATTCAGTGACCCTGGCCGCATGCGCTCTCCTAATTGGGCCGCATGATTCTACCCTTTCCTGACCGCATCTGCTTTAGCCGCATGGCTCTTCTATAGCCCTGAATATTGATATTTTATTAGATATTTTACGTCCATTTTATATCCTTACGCCTTTTGTCCTGAACTTGATAATCCTGAATTGATGTAACATGCTTGGAATTAATAACTAAACTTGACACGATTGTGACCCGTAGAGGTGCACTCCTGACATGAGTAACCTGACATGACCTGATAGTGGCCCGCCGTGGCGCACTCCTGACTAGTACATTTGACATGAAAACCTGACATGAACTATCTTGAGCAGCTGTTGCGACGGCTACCTGACATGACATGACCTGTATAATTACTTGGACACCGTGGACGATTGTGCTTGTACAAATAATCCAGTCCTGTCTTGCATCATGTCTAGGACAGGGACTCCTGAGTACCACGGTCAGGAGTACCTATTGAATTGGACTAAGGTTAATAACTAGATTAATATATTAGTCATGAAGAGATTTCCCAGCTACAGGCAATCCCGTTACCTGGGCGCGCCTGGGATCTGTAGCCTGCCGTCGAGTAGGGCACATTTCCAGCACACTGTCATGTGTTGCACCCTTCAAGCTACTTAAGGGTACATGCGTTTCCTGGACGATGTACCCACCTGAATTCAACCCTAACTTTCGACCTGGGTAACCTGGATGGTCTGCAGGGCTTGTGGCTGTAGAATAATCTCACTGCATCTTGTTAGTAAATAGGCTTGTGATAACCCTAGTTAGTTAAAGTATCAAGCCGTAGGTCTTGCTTGGCCGTGATATGATTGGATGGATTCTAATATGTCTAGTCTGCCCTGATCTTGTTCCAGATTACTGCCTGACTAGAATGCTTGTATTTATTTTACCGATAAATGGTGAGAATTCCAAGTTCTGCTCAGACGAAGGGTTACAACCCCGGTCCTTGTTTGGTTTACGGGTTGTAACCTGGTTATCTGAATAGTCCCATGGTTATCTCATCGTATATCATCCTGATGTATTTTTCTTTAATTCCAGTGCTTACTTTATTCCAGTTCTTACTTTTATTTATACTCTTGTGCTGATTGCTGGTTTTAGTTCCTAAGTGAAGCTTCCTTTGTGGCACTTGCTCTTTCTGGGATCTGACCCAGCTGGTTTTGTATGGCCAGATTTCGGAGCAGCTCCAGAGGATCTACCGGCCTTCCAGCCAGATGGTGACCACTAGACGGAACCCTGGCAACGAGTGGGTTATTTTTGATCTCCCACTTTATTGTAAAAATATTCTTTTGAGGCGTTTAGCCGACGAGCACCTGTTTAGCTTGATTGTACTTTACTTACTGTCTGCCTACGGGCTGTAACATGATTGACAGATCCTAGGGTTGATCATGTATGACTAAACTCTTGCTAGTCCTCATATTTTGTAACGACTAGCTTCATGATCAGCTGAATATGTAATATTTAGGACGCCTTATTATTGTATATTTAATGATCATACATCTTGTAACATTTACTTACTTGCTTGTGATTGAGACACTAGGCTTGTTCATGACCATATGAGACTGTTGGCTTGTAGTAAACCCTCATGTATCTAGACAGCCGTGACCGTATAGCGAGATGGAATCCATTTCAATATACGTAGCTGGCTATGTCTGCCCCCGCTCTCCAGTATTCTGGTTCTGGGGCGTGACAATACTCCCTGAAGATCCCAAGGAGGCTACGAGTATTCGTCGGCGGTCTCTGCGATTCTACTACAATTAAACAACCAAAACTCTCTACCGGCGGACTTATGACGGCCTACTCTTGCGCTGTCTTGCTGGTGATGAAGTGAAGCAAGTACTGCATGAAGCTCACGACGGTGTCTGTGGAGCACATCAACCCGGTCCTAAACTACAAGATCGCATCCGACGCATGGGTTACTACTGGCCCTCTATGGTATCTGATGCAATCGAATATGCAAGAAAATGTCGAGCTTGTCAAATTCACGCAGATTTCATTCATCAACCATCGGAATTCCTTCATCCGACTGCTGCTTCCTGGCCTTTTGAAGCTTGGGGTATGGACATCATAGGTCCCATCAATCCTCCTTCTTCTAGAGGACATCGGTTCATACTGGCAATAACCGACTATTTTTCCAAATGGGCCGAAGCTATACCATTGGCTGAAGTCAAGACCAGCAGCGTCATCAACTTCGTCAAACACCATGTCATCTATATATTTGGTGTACCTCGAAGAATCATTCACGACAATGGACCTCAGTTCATCAGCCAAAAGTTCACAAGATTCTGTGACGATCATCGGATTGACAATGTCGCTTCGACAGCCTACAATCCTGCTGCTAATGGCTTAGCTGAAGCTTTCAACAAGACTATCATCAAGCTCCTCAAGAAGTTTGTGTCTACTAACAAATGAAACTGGAGTGAAAAGCTTAGAGAATGTCTTTGGGCTTACCGTACTACGGTCCGTAACCCTACAGGCTGTACACCCTTCTCTTTGGTGTACGGCTGTGAAGCAGTTCTACCCCTAGAACTTCAAATTCCGTCTCTGAGGATTGCTATCGCCAATAAACTCACTACAGAGAACAACGACCTTCTTCGACTCCAAGAATTAGAAACGCTCGATGAGAAGTGGTTAATGGCTCAACAACATATTGAGTTATACCAAGCCCGCATCTCAAAGACTTTCAACCGCAAAGTTAAGGTCAGAGCCTTGAAAGGAGAGCTTGTTCTAACCGTCAGACGTCCTACGACTATGACTCACTCGAGCAAGGGCAAGTTCGATGCGAAGTGGGAAGGGCCGTATATTGTGAGCAAAGTCTTCTCAAATGGAGCCTATCAACTCACAGAGCTAGACGGTCGAGTTGCAATGATGCCTATCAATGGCAAGTTCCTCAAAAATTATTATGTATAAATATAACAGATATTGCTTGTAATCATCAGACAAGTTCATAAATAAAGTTCAATTTTATTTCATCATGAATGATAGTACATAATATCAAGGAAGGTCACTATCATCCTTCTCAAAATTGGGACGCGGGCTACTACCGTCCTTATCGAAGACATGATCAGCAAAAGAGCCGAGAATACTCTTGCCTGAACCCACCAGGAACTTACAAGCAGCCATCCTCATGGCTTCTTCTTCTTCAGTCTTCCCTGGTTCAAGAAGGAAGTCCAAGATGTCCTTTGGCGGTTTGGGTGTAGACGAACCTTCGCCCGCTGCTATCTGCTTTGGCTGAGCCGGTTCGACTGGATGTTCCTCAGTACCTACTTCAACCTTCGGGGCGATCTCAGCCTTCTTGGATGCATCTCCAGACGACATCTTTATGTTGAAAAGTAAAAGTGACCATCCCATCATCCTATTCTATTTATAGACAGAGATTCATACGACAACGAAACTTCATTTAATTCATCCGACGGTTTGTCCGTTCATTAAATCCATCCGACGGTTCGTCCGTTCATTCCAATTATCCGACGGTTCGTCCGTTCATTCCAATTATCCGACGGTTCACCCGTTCATTCTATTCATCTGACGGTCCACCCGTTCATTCAATTCATTTGACGGTTTATCCGTTCATTCTGACGATTCATTTCGTTCATTTATTTTGTTCATACATTTTGACGAATCATCCATTTCGTTCATATTAGCAACTTATCATTTTTGATTAAGTTGTCTACTGAAATAATGATATTCGATAAATTATATTCTGCCATATCCACATTACCTCTGAGCAGATATAATTGAATATGATTATTTTCTAAAATCAAGAAATATATCATATCCTGCACCTCTGAATATATTTTCTATCGCTATTATTTATATCTAAATAAGATATGCAATAAATAATAGAGCCACCAAGAAAATGTCTTTTTATTGATTGATCAAAAATTGAAAGACATTACAACATTTCATATCACAAAAAGATTGAAGATATAAAAGTCTTTCTCATTCTGCCGGCGGAGTCATTAAACTGGTCATCTGCTGCTTCAAAGATTGCAGCCGCTCCTCACGAGATTCCATCACCCGTTTTCTAGCTTCCTCCATCCCAGACTTATCGTCGAAAGATGGCATGGTTACTATTCTGCGAGAGATTTCTTCTTGATGAGTTGCGACATACTCATCTCTCTCTTGAGTCAGAGCATTCAGCTGTTGAACTGCAGCCTGGTGTTGTGTGGCCTCGTCCTCCAGAGCAAGCTGAACAAGTCTCGGCTCTTCTTTAAGACGGACAGATTCTGATTGCAGTTCAGCAACTTTTCTCTCCTTCTCGTCAGCAACAGATGCTACTGTTTCCACTTTGGAATTATATTCAGCAGACTTGGTAGAGAAAGTGTCCAAAAGAACTTGTAGGTCAACCTTTGCAACTGCAGCTTCTTGTGACATCTTCTCGAATTCAGCTTGTACCAAGAGCTCTATCTCCCCCCTATTCAGCTCTTTGTAAATCTTAACCGAAGCCTCCATCTCATCTAGTACATGTTCAAGAAAAATAGCCTGAGCTTCGTCGCCTTGATGACGGATGGCATCGATCAAATAGGAGGTTAGACCTCTGACGGTGGAGAAACCAGCATCTTCTTTTTCTATATATCACCCTATCTACTAAGGGTTTCAAAGAATTAAAGAAAAGGTTGCTGAAGGAGCTGATGATAAACCGGTTGGTAGCCAGAGCACCCGGAGTAGCAGCTACTCCTATAGATGTTGAAGCAGCAGCAGGTGTCTATGAAGATAAACGTTCAGCTTCTTCCCTTTGAGTAGACGGCTCTTTAGACAAAGGAGCCATCGTAGAGCTAGCTGCTCCTCCCAGATGCTCTTTTGCAAAATCAAATGAACCTTATCATTGATTGTTGTTGTCATTAGCAACTAATTGAAAAGGATCAAAAGAACAAAGGCAATCATACCATGACTTGCCCCAGCAACAAGCCTTTTATCTGTTGGCACAGATTCCAATCTAGCAGAGGTAGCCTCAGACATTACTGCCTGGCTACTTCCGGCCTCAGAACCACCCGAAAAATGTCGGCTACCGCTAGCGATAGTCGTTATTGGCACTATATCTGTGCATACGGAAGGAACCGGGGAAGATTCAAGTTATGCATGGATAAAAATGTAGATGTCAGCTATTTCAATCTATGAAAAGAAGGTAGATGAAATCATTTAATACCTTTTGGATCAGCAAGAGTAGTTTCAACAGGTGCTACTTCTACACTTGTATTCTTTTCTGGAGACACGTACATCTCAACATCCTCTTCAGGATTCAGCGTGTCATCTACGGCTTCGGGAGACATATGGACATCAGTGCCCTCTTCGGGATTTAATGTAGCATCAACACCTTATGTTGATGTATCTTCATTGCTTATACTATCTTCTGGAGCTTTCTCGCTGGCAGTTGCGACAGCGGCTTGATCGACATCATCCTGCAGACCGAAGTCGCAATCATTTAGAGCTTCAATCATTAGACGATCTTTTTCTTCACGGAGCGCTCCTGGTGTAGCAGGAAGCTGGGTAGTTTTCACCGCAAGAGAAGGAGATCGCAAAACTTCATCATCCCTCTGCCCAGTTTCATCTCTCAGCTCAGCTTCATCCCTCTGTTCAGTTTCATCCCTCTGCTCAACCTCGTCCCTTTGCTCTAGAGAAGGAGTCTCATGCCTAGGCTCGAGGGCAGGTGTAGGGGATGACATGGTTATTCCAGCTACAACACTGGCCACCACCGAGGACAAGATTTGTCTCGGAGGGGTAATCACCATCTTTCTTCTTCTGGAGGCCAGTTTCTTTCTATAAAGAGGTCTCTCTGGACTCTCCATATCTACTACATCGACCTGCCTTGGAAGAGAGGTCGGTGTGGTCGCTTCTTCTCTTTGGCTCGACTCGGCCAGTTGTCGAGACTGTGACCTGGTGGTGACCTTCTCTGATGGGTCTAAAATAAGTTTCTTCTTTGCAACCGGAAAAGAAGGTTCATTTATCCTTCTCTTTCTCTCCTTGGTTGGAGATTTGACCACTTTCAAGGAAAGTCGCAGTGGTTCATTGACCTCCTTAGGGAAGTTAGCTTCCCTTGAGGCTTCCAACGGATCATCCACTGGCTCATGCTGCTCGTCATTACCTGGAGCTAGCATAACAGTTACTCCCTTCTTCAAACGCGTCGCCGTCGCGAAGCTATCTACAAGGTTGAAGTTCTCGGCGAATGTATTCGCTGCTGTATAAAAAAGCGAATATGTGTATAACATCCGGGGGCCGTGATCACTCTTGGTCGGCATCGAGAACACTATCCTTGTGTCTCGAGCGTTGTAATAAGCCCATGCTCTGGCGCCATCAATCAGATACCCCTTTCCTTGCAGGCAAGTTATAGCATTGCCTACGTGGAACTGGTCGTAGCCGAATTGACGAGCAAAGCGGCTTGGCAGATATGGTTCCAAGAAACATTCATCTTCAAATCTATACACCAAGTACGACGGCCTAATCGTCCTCAGCCAATCAAATGCTGCCCGACCCAACGGCTGCCTCCCAAGGTCAACTAGATTTGTCGACATATGTTCATAGCCGGTTGGAGGGGCAACGCAGTAAAAATTCTACCCCTTCCCAAGGTTCAAAGCACGTTTGCAATCTTTCAGACTAGTATATATCCATTTGCTCTGTGAAAATCTTCGAAAATAGCTACCGCCGACTGCTCCCATGTCAGGGTTCATCAATGACGGATGGTGCAGAAGTAACCATCCAAACAAATAAGTGTAACGCAATTCCAGTCGAGGGAAGTTCCCCTTCTCACCCATCCATTTAAGCATAGATTCAACATAAAGACGAAGACCTGCGTTCACTCTACAGGTCATCGCCGACAGCAAATCCATCCGTTAGCCAAAGACTAACCGGACAGCAGCAAAGAGCACGCCGCGGTAGAAGCGATCTACGATGCTCGCTCTGGGTACGACGAAGCGTCGGAGCCAATATGTCAGGAAACCCGCCAGCTGGGCTTCCTTTGACATGGGCCTGTAGCCCATTCTCATAAAATTCTCAATAAAATCTCCGGTCTTGAATGGAGGGTATTGAAGTTCGTCATCAACTTTGATGTCCATTTTCTTGTTTTCTTCCATCAATCTTATCACTTCACTGTGGCTGAGGGGTTGGAAGAAGGTAGGGTTGCACGTATCGTGATCCTTACTCTTTTCTCGATAATATGATTAAGGAAAAGATAGGGCAACCACTTTGATGAGTAACAAGTGTCGGAAGAACCACTCTTATAATACATGGAGCAAATTTTGTAGTGGCACAGTAGTCTTCGAAAACGGCCACCATCTCTGCATTCTTTCGACGAAGTCGGTCTAACTCGTCATTTGCTAGAATATATTCTTCGTAGGGGAAGTCTCCCATTGATAAGCACGAGATGTATTTCATCTCATGAAGGGCTAGTCCAATTTTCCCGTAGGGTGTCATGAATGTCCCTGTCCTAAAATTGTACCTCTCTGCCAAGGCCAGAAACAGATGAAGGTTGGGGAGGAATCCATATACGGTAGCGTATACCGCCTGATATAGCTCAATCTCTTTGAGCTTTTCTTCGAACTGAACCAATATCCAATTGGTTATGCAGTTCCATCTTTTATTGTCTGGGTTCACCAGACCTGTCAACCGGATGTCCTGATCCGGGTATCTGCCCTCAACCTTTGCATATTCATTAGCAAATATCGGCGTCCTCACCGGCAGCAGCAAGGAGGAGTTCTTTGAAAGGATGCAGCCAGGCTTCAATCCTCTGAGCAAGGAGCTATGACGCTCAGAGGAGCTATAGAACATATCCCTGTTATTTGGTCCTTTCTTTACACAAATATTTCATATTCTTGCTTGCTGGAGAGGAATAATATCCCAGTCCATCCTCCTGGGATGGCTTGCATGGGCATAGCAGGCTAGAGGGAGGCATCTGGCAATGTCCGGTAACAATATTATTTTCTCCTTTCTCTGGAAGAGTCTCTATTCAATACGAGGTCTCGGCTGAGAACTCTTGTCAATAGCTTCGCCAAATAAGAACAAGGGTTTCTTATGAGTAATGGCATCGACAGTCTGCAGAGGCTGCCCATTCATCAGACTCAATAAAGTTTCATTGTCCTGTGCTACCAAGATGGCTTGATGGGAAGATAGCAGAGCATATTGGGGAAAAAGTACATGGGACAAATCTTTCTTAAACTCTGGTTCAGCAAGGGTCCCTGTAAAGATTTCATACTCTGGGTCCTCTCTGATGTTAACTGCATCAAACAGAAAGACAGAATTCAATACATGCAAAATCAAAGATTATGTCCAAAAAAATTAGCAAATTGCGCAAGCATTAGATTGCGCTGTCTGTAAAACATCAGATTGCGCAACAACAGCTTCTATGCACAAATGTCCAGTTGTGCCAACTCATTCACTTGCGTAAGCCATCAGATTGCGCTGAATAACTTGCGCAAAGCATCAGTTTGCGCTGGACAACCTTGCGCAAAACAGCAGATTACGCTGACTTTTGCCAGCCCTTTCCAACCGATTGCGCAAGAAAATAATCTTCATAAAAATAAAAAGTATTGGGTTTTTGCAACCGAAACCCTAAACAGGGCGGCACAGTATAACCAAATCTCTAAAAAGAGATAGGTTTGAAGACTCAATCATGTCGAAGAACCCTAAAAAAGGGGTTTTTGATCGAGCGACTACCTTGCAATGCTGGGTGACCAACTTCGTGTCGTGAAATGTGCGGCGCAGCACGAGTCGAAGACTCGGCGGGGGTTTTGCCCTTGTCGACGGCGGAACGCTTCGGAGCCATTTGAAGTCGACGGAGAAGAAGAAAGAGAGTCGGAGTAGGCTCAGGAATTTTTCTCTCTTAAACAAAGTGAAAACAAGTAAAGAATGACAGAAGGAAGGAGGAGAACTATTTATAGTTTTTTGAGAGTAACAGTCGTCTCAGATTGCGCCAAAGAAATGGGAGCTGACTCCTCCAATTGCGCAGACAAGTCATTACTTGTGCAACTTGATTTTAAAATCAAAATTCAAAGTATTTCGAAGCTTTGACTATTTTTAAATTTTGAAAACTTTGAAGGGGGTCTTGTAGGTCCTAAAAATCAAGTTGCACCCATCAAAGAAGTCATAAAAATCAAATTGTGCATCCTTCAAGTGAACTGCGCAGGAGACAGATTGCGCAACAACTCAATTGCGCAGGCTGAACTACCCACTCATCCAAGTGCGTAAGCTGGCGTGGCCTCGTCATCATTATCTGACAGAGAATCAGATCTTCTGACAAATGACAGCACGAAGAACGAGGAAACTGTTCGTTTATCGTACAGCACAGCGCTCGAGGACAGCTGTACATGCAGCACAATTGGCCAGACTCTCTGCAGCGCGGTTCATCCCAGCACAATCTGAAGCCAGCGCAATTCAGGTGGCGCACTCCATTAAGACAACTAACAATGAACACGTGGCCTTCATGCCATCAATTACTTACTATGTGGCAACCGTCTGTACACGATCAAGCGCATTTCAATCAAACAATGCCACGCGTCACATACAAATGGTCCACGATCGAGTAACTGCCTGCGTAGTTCATTGCTTGCGCAATCCAAAGTCTGCGCAATCTAACATGCACAAGTCAGAATAACTAAAAGTTAGTTATTTCCAGAACTCTATAAATAGAGTTTCAAATCTTCATTAACATATACACAGAGAGATCAGAACACACATTCAAGTCACCACCAGAGATCAGGAGTTCTTGCCAAAGTGCTGCTGCAATCTTCAGAGGCTACCATCTTCAAAGTTCACATCGTCCAAGGGATAAAGCGATCGTCATTCAGATCGGATTCCTATAGTTGTACTTTCCCAGAATTCTTGTAATCTTCTTATAAATTTTATGAAATAAAGATCAACTTTTGTTTTTGCAAACAATATATCCTGTTTATATTCTAGTCTTGATATTTTATCTTGTATTCCATTACAATTGTCTCTTATAGCCTTTGTCAATTCAATAGAACTGCTGTTGGTGTTTGTACTTACTCATTATCCTGACAGAATAATCCCATTGATATTTACAGAGGATTTAGAGGCAGACTGCTCGACCTATTATGGGTATGGCATAAATGGGGAGTACGACCTGAACATTCATGTGGGGCCGGTGCCCATTGAGGAAGCACCGCCTGCTCTGACCTTGACTAGTTAGGTTTGACTGGACTGCGTTCTAGCTTATTATGTTGGGTTGTAGTATATATATTTTTGGAATTGTATAATATTTTGAACTCTGAACTTCTGGTTGTGACTCTGTGACTTGCATCTATTTTCAGCTTTTGCTATTTCTATCATATCTTTATCACATCGTGCTTATTTTCCCTAGATGTCATGTGATTGAGTTATATATATTCCTCCATGCGGAGATGACAGATACATATATATATATTGTTGATGTTATATTTTATAGACGACCTATACAACGTTCTACTACCGACACTGCGGCGTAGGCTGGACGTACCCACGTGCTCGTGCCCCTAAACAGGGTGCGGGTCGTGACACATTTTTGTGGTGGCCCATGCAGGTCTTTGTGTCGTAACTAGTACGATATCATAATGGTACTCGACCTATAGTACTAATTACGAGCCTGCAATTAGGATATAGGATCTAGGTTATGATAGGAATTACTCAATCACATTTTAGGAAAATTTTTGATCTTTAGATTACCATGACAACTCTTCTTGCATTTCAATTTAATTGTTCTTCTTTGATAATATCTTATCTTATACCATATTGATCTTTTGCTCGAATCTGTCTCCAGGATGACAATGACTCGAGCTCAGGCTGCTGGATCCAGTGCAGCGCCGGAGAGGTCCGATCCTTCGCGACCTGTTTCTCCGGTTGAGGGAGTGGCAGTCCAGGAGGCTGCCCCTACTGTTTCTACCATCCAGGTGACAGAGGCATCTGCACCTGGAGGTCCTCCGCAGCAGGTTCAAGGACCTAGTATCGTCGTTCCTGAGTCTCTTTCGCCTCCACCTGCACTGCCGGTAGATGCTATATAGATGTTCATGCTTCTCCAGCAGATAATGGAGGCACAACAAGCACAGGCTGAGGCGTTACAGCGTCAGACAGAGGCCTTGAGGCAGAGCATGGAGAATGCTCATCAGTTGGCGCTGGCAGCAGCCGAGAAGGTGGTTGTGGCTCCGGTTCTGGGCGCTCCGGCCCAGGAGCCAGATCAGTAGCAGTCGATGCCTGCTACAGTTCTTGACTTCAAGAAGATGGTCCCCAGGGAGTTTAAGGGAACCGAGGGCATCCTTTACGCCAATAATTGGCTAGAGGACGTGGAGAGGAGCCTGGAGCTGGCAGAGATCCCAAAGAGGTTGTGGGTGTCACGCCCCGCTCCCGTAGGAGCGATCGTCCTCGCTAAGACGTGATGCTGTATGAGCCTAGATTACGCTCGTGCAAGCCGGGTTCCATAACGGTCGATTACAGCGGCTGCGACGGAATCGTCGCACAAAAGTCCCAAGCATAGACGTTGAATATGCCAGCGGAAATTTAGAACAAAACACAAGTCATTCAAAAGATGTATTTTATTAATATTGAAACAAGGATTACAACGGGGCACAAGGCCAAGATTACAATCACTCAAGCTCACTCTTCTCACATTATAAGTCGCTCAGCTCTCTCTCATCTCTCAATACAAGTCTTGAGCCAGCGGATGCTTCGGAAGGCGACGTCCATATATTATATCCAGTATAAGTCCAGACTCCACGCGGCCGTATGCCTCGAATCGCCAAGGAACTCCGTGCCTCGACACATCCAAGCGAGCTCCGTGCTACGAGCTTCTACCTGTACCTGCACATAAAAACTGTGTAGGTGTCAGTACTCAACTGTACTGGTAGAATGAGCTCCTCGTCCACCCATACAAAACTGACACGTTCATTTACTTTGTGCAACATAACCCTTTTGATTATCTTTCTACTCTTGTCTTAGGATCAGTTTTATGACCGACACCTTGGCCTATTTTGTGTCTCTAGACCATCCCGTGCTTGCATCAAAAGCGTTAACCTATCAAGTCGTGTTTGTCTGACGACCCAAAATCAGAGACGCGACTACGCGATAGTACCCAATTTCTTTGTGACCGTGCTACAAGTCCATTGTGTCGTGTCTCGCAACTCAGTGTGACTTAACCATACCGTCGCCTCGTGGCCCTTGCTACTTTAATCACCAACTGACCCAAATTGAGACTTATGGGCTAAGTGTCACTCGACCGACTTTGTCTTGCGACATTTCTGACTTAAACTCAATAACTCAAATCCAACTCATGCGACTTATATGTCAACAACTTAAGACTCGATGCCATATCTCGTGCCGAAGCACGTTGCCTACGTTGAAGCCAAATCTTAGGTCCAATATTGTGTTCTAACTGCACACACACATTCAACTCAACTCAATCAAAAGGCACACATGCGGGTTGCCGCCATGCCGACTCATCTATATGAACTAGTCACTAGCGTCCAGCACTATCATTGACTTCATAGCTTGTTAGGCGGACGCCCTTGCCAGCACGAGTAGCGAGCTCCGCTGCAAGTCTCTGCGCTAACTCGTGCGGTCATCCAGCACTGCTAATCATATCTCTATCGAAACGGTCACGGTCGTTCGAGAAACATTAACTCACCTAGTACAAGTTGTCCAATGACCATGCATGACTCGACTCGAACTGACATCTCACACAGTCATTCTACTTCTAGTGTTACCATCTCTTTTAGGGCCAAGTTCAATACTTCTCACATCTGAGACCTCGCCTCGACGACCCATAGTCGCGAGCATTCTTCTTTCTTGCCCTATCATTTCATTCAACTCAGGAACGAATATTTGAAAGCCCTCCTTCCAACTTAATTTAATCAACCGTGGCCCGTGCCTTAAAACACTAAGTCCGTGACATCGTGCCTTAAACCAACTTGAAGTCTATGCGACACCACCGTCCAAGTCATACTCTATATGACAGGCCTTACGATCGTGAAACCAAGTAATGTCGACAACCATAAAAAATATGGGACAGTTCTTAGAACGTCTTCGATCGCCTAGAGTCTTAGCCTAACTAAATCCTGCAACAACTTGACGAGTAGGGACTGCATCAAGCCTTGGACGATGGAACCGTGCATACTTTATGAAGCGTTTATGCGGGCGACGCCTATGACTTAGGCTAACTCTTAGCTTGTGGCGAAGACCAACTTTTCCTTCTTCCAAACCACGGAATGAAGGACCAAGTGTCATTTTCAAAGCACGCCGTGCACCAACTCTAAGCTGACCGTTGGACCTTTCCATATTCTAACTCAATTCGACCCGTCAGGATTATTCCCTTAGCTATATAGATTCATCTCTTTTATTATCAAGCCTACTTGTGCAAATTGAAAACATGTGATTTATTATGTGAAGGCTAAAATAAGGAGAGTTCACCGAAACTATCCCACCTGAGCGATGAGTCGCCTCGACCAAGCGATGTCTTCGAGCAGCTGTTGCAAGGCTAAGTTCGAACGCCGTCGACGTTCCGATTCCTTCGATTGACTGAACGGGACGGAGCACTACATCATACATCACTCGAAAAAAGTTTCATCTTCGAAACTAACTGAGTACACTTATCGACTTATAACTTGATTTAACATCCTATGTTTCTCGCACACATTTCTCATATGCATTTCTCAAATTCGAGCCATGCTCGTGGTACCCACAATCTTTTCTACAAAACTCACGATCACAAAATCCTCGACAGTTTTTCGCTCATCAAGTCTCACTTGAATTCAACGTATCACTTAGTTGGATCGTGCACATATTTTAGGCATCCCAAAAATACATACATTTCAGCCAAGCCTCGTGATAGAGAATTCTCTATCACCACTCGAGTCGGATGGTGCACATATTCAGATGTCCCTGATATACATACATGTCAACCGATCCTCATGAGTGGTGCCTCCAAAATTCCTATCGCTCCGTACCGGGACGTCTGCCTAACCGCTAGGCTATATCTTTAGGCTAAAGTCATCCGTCAGTATTGGAATCATAGTTCCCAAACAATAATATCAACACTGACCCCATCCTAAGGTCAAACCAAATTGATAGTGCGGGGTTTTCTATCCAAGCTCGCATCACTCCGATTTCTAAACATCGAGCATCGATTTTCTACACACATCCTGACATTCGTCGCACGGGGTCTGAGTCATTCAGCAAAGCCATCCTATCGTAAGTTCACTCAACCAAATCTTTGACACATCAATATTGCTCGACCAACAAGCCATTTTGTATAGTCTATCTCTTCGAATACGTTCGACATAATCCACCTATCAATCCTTCTCAAGTCAAGTGCTACGACATGATTCATCGCTAAACCATAATTCACATTTCATACTCCCTAAGTCATTTATCCCAATTCACGTAATCGATCACAAGTTCGTCTGACTTAACAATATGTTACGCCCCAATCTCACGCGAGTCAGATTATCTATGGTGGGCATGAATCACCATGTACGCTCCCGCGGGATAATCATCCTCATCGGAACGTAACTCTTATTTTGTGTCTAGACTAATTCATTCTCGATACGTAGATTAGATCTATTCAATCCTCAAGTTTACTCAATCATCAATCGCAAGTCCAAATATCTTCGAATTTTCCTTCGCATCAAACCAACAAGTTGAGACAATCAAAGTTGTCGCATCCTAATTTTTCGAGTTCGATCATTCCCGTGACATGAATCACCATGCCAGTGCTCACGCAAAATGATCGCCTCAAATCTGACGCGACGCATGTGTGAGACTAGTATTGCGCTCGTACAAGACAAGAATGTCGACGCTGTGGTTATCCGCGTAACCATCAAGACACTTCTGTTTTCATCCATATTTATTTCAATCAAAATCTTAAGTATAGCATCCGTCAGAACAATAACACTTATACGACCATCATTCCTCGAATTAGAGTGCCCTCGAGTTATTGCATATCGATCTTTGATACGCCTCAATACCATCGATGATATGCGTAACCTGACGATCTTCCTTCGCAACGAATTTCGAGTCTTACGAATGATGCTATCGTCCGACTGGATAATCTCCTCGACATTCAAATTCAAGTTCGATCATTATCCCTCGAATCATTCGCAACATCAATTTTCTCAAACCCAAATTCGCGTATTGTTCATCCGTCTACCTTAAGTCATCGAGCAATATTTTTCTTCAAATCACATCATTCCATGCTAACTCAAATCATCGAACAACATCCATTCCAATCCTCAGAGTCATTTTCAAACATTCAAATCAAACTTTCCATGTACGCTATCTATCCGTCGTACTAACTTTTTATCTCCGATTCATATCGATTTCCTTTATCAAGTCATCCTTTCGTACACCCTAACTTTTCTTCGATTCGATTTTACCTACTCAATCATTTTGTATTTCATACTCTCACAATCACTATCCCGTACGTGTCATCTCTAATTTGTTTAAATCGATTCGTCCTTATCTTCAAGACTACAACTTATTCAACGATACTCAATCTACGGCTTTGCATAATGTGATGCTTGCTGATAGACTCATCGACACCCCGTATCCTCAATCGATCGATCGACATTCAAATCAAAATCGACTTCTTCAAATTTTTCGTTCGAACCATTCCTCGAATTTTAAGTACGCTTATCTATATCGCATCGATGATAACATCGTCGCTCGATAGCACCCCTATCGATAGTCATCTCACTTTACTCAATCGAGTTCAACTCATTCTTGCTCGACACACTTTCAATCCCACATACGACTTTTCCAAGGTCGACACAACTTTGGTGTATATGTCCAGCCCGACTTAGCCAACCGTGCTTACGCGAACCATCTTTTATTTCTTGTCAAAAACTATTTTTCTATATTTTACAAATTATATAGATTTATTGTATGGACATCCCGTGGGACATTTGAGAGAGAGCGCACCAACGATATCAATTTGCGGAAGCAACGGAGTTAAAGAATTCAATCGAAAGTCTAAGGACGTAAAGTCGTGCTCTGATACTATTATGTCACACCATGCTCCCATAGGAGCGATCGTCTTCGCTAAGGCGTGATGCCGCACGAGCCTAGATTGCGCTCGTGCAAGGCAGATTCCATAACGGTCGATTACAGCGGCTGAGACGGGGTCGTCGCACAGAAGTCCCAAGCAGAGGCGTTGAATATGTCAGCAGAAATTTAGAACAAAACATAAGTCATTCAAAATATGCATTTTATTGATATTGAAATAAGGATTACAATGGGGTACAAGGTTAAGATTACAATCACTCAAGCTCACTCTTTTCACATTACAAGTCACTCAGCTCTCTCTCATCTCTCAATACAAGTCTTGAGCCAGCGGATGCTTCGGAAGGTGACGTCCATACATTATGTCCCGTATAAGTCCAGACTCTACACGGCCGCACGCCTCGAATCGCCAAGGAACTCCATGCCTCGACTCATCCAAGCGAGATCCGTGCCACGAGCTTCTACCTGTGCCTGCACATAAAAATTGTGTAGGTGTCAGTACTCAACTATACTTGTGGAATGAGCTCCTCGTCCACCATACAAAACTGACACATTTATTTACTTTGTGCAACATAACCCTTTTGATTATCTTTCTACTCTTGTCTTAGGATCAGTTTTATGACCGATGTCTTGACCTATTTTGTGTCTCTAGACCATCTCGTGCTTATATCAACAACGTTAACCTATCAAGTCATATTTGCCTTACGGCCTAAAATCAGAGATACGACTACATGATAGTACCTAATTTCCTTATGACCGTGCGACAAGTCCATTGTGCCGTGCCTCGCAACTCAGTATAACTTAACCATATTGCCGCCTCGCGGCCCTTGCTACTTTAATCACCAATTGACCCAAATTGAGACTTATGGGCTAAGTGTCAGTCGACCGACTTTGTCTTGCGGTATTTCCTGACTTAAACTCAATGACTCAAATCCAACTCATGCGACTTATATGTCAACAACTTAAGACTCGATGCCATATCTCGTGCCGAAGCACGTCGCCTACGTTGAAGCCAAATCTTAGGCCCAACATTGTGTTCTAACTGCACACACACACATTCAACTCGACTCAATCTAAAGGCACACATGCGGATTGCCGCCATGCCGACTCATCTATATGAACTAGTCACCAGCGTCCAGTGCTATTATGTACTCCATAGCTTGTTAGGCGGATGCCCTTGCCAGCGCGAGTAGCGAGCTCCACTGCAAGTCTCTGCGCTAACTTGTGCGGTCATCCAGCACTGCTAATCATGTCTCTATCGAAACGATCCCGGTCGTTCGAGAAACATTAACTCACCTTGTACAAGTTGTCCAATGATCATACAATTCTCGACTCGAATCGACGTCTCACACAGTCATTCTACTTCTAGTGTTACCATCTCTTTTAGGGCCAAGTTTAATACTTCTCACATCTGAGACCTCGCCTCGATGACCCATGGTCGCGAGCATTCTTCTTTCTTGCCCTATCATTTCATTCAACTCAGGAACGACTATTTGAAAGCCCTCCTTCCAACTCAATTTAATCAACCGTAGATCGTGCCTTAAAACACTAAGTCCATGACATCGTGCCTTAAACCAACTTGAACTCTATGCGATACCACCGTCCAAGTCATACTCTATATGACAGGCCTTACGATCATGAAACCAAGTAATATCGACAACCATAAAAAATATGGGACAGTTCTTAGAACGTCTTCGATCGCCTAGAGTCACTTAGCCTAACTAAATCGTGCAACAACTTGACGAGTAGGGACTGCGTCAAGCCTTGGACGATGGAACCGTGCATGCTTTATGAAGCGTTTATGCGGGCGACGCCTATAACTTAGGCTAACTCTTAGCTTGTGGTGAAGACCAATTTTTCCTTCTTCCAAGCCACGAAACGAAGGACCGAGTGTCATTTTCAAAGTATGCCGTGCACCAACTCTAAGCCGACTGTTGGACCTTTCCATATTCTAACTCAATTTAACCCATCGAGATTATTACCTTAGCTATATGAATTCATCTCTTTTATTGTCAAGCCTACTTATGCAAGTTAAAAACATGTGATTTATTATGTGAAGGCTAAGATGAGGTGAGTTCACCGAAACTATCCCACCTGAGCGAGGAGTCGCCTCGACCGAGCGATGTCTTCGAGCAGCCATTACAAGGCCAAGTTCGAACGCCATCGGCGTTCTGATTCCTCCGATTGACTGAACGAGACGGAGCACTGCAGTGGGTATCAGCAGCGGCGAGCCAGTTCTTCGATATTGTGTTGACTTGGTACCACATGGACCCTCGTGCATCTGTTAGAGGACTGACTTGGGAGAACTTTCGGAGGCTATTCAATGAGAATTTCTATCCTGATGTAGCTCTCAGCGCGTTGGAGGGCCAGTTTGCAGGGCTGGTCCAGGGGAACTCGTCGGTGGACGAGTATGTGACGGAGTTCTTCCGTCTGAGCCGATTCGTCCTGGGGATGGATCAGGATAAGGGAGAGAAGGCCCGCAAGTTCAGGAGGGGCCTGATCCACGTTGTTCAGTCTCGCAATCTGGGTGTCGCGAGGCAACTTTTGAGCAAATTCTGATAGATTCTCAGATAGCGGAGGAGGACTTCGGTCTTAGACCCAAGAGGAGCGGTGATGCTCTGGGAGCTAGTTTTAGTGCGGGGCCGGCCAAGCATCCTCACACTCAGCAGAGCCCGTTCTAGCAGCTTCAGGCACCAGCACGTGCCCATCAGCAGCAGGGACAGAGACAGGCCCTTCAGTGTGCCTTCTGTAGGAAGCCGGGGCACACTCTGGAGGTTTGTCTGAAGAGGTTGGGCGTTTACATGTTTTGTGAAGCGTCCGACCATCAGCTGAAGAATTATCCTATTCATGCAGCCAAGGAAGGTCAGGACAGAGCTCCACCTGCAGCTCAGTAGTGGGGTCCGCCACTTCAGACGCAGCAGCAGCATTTTGTCCAACATGAGAGGGGGGTACCCCAGGGAAGAGCATTTGCGCTAGCAGCTGAGGAGACTGAGCCCATGGGAGATGTAGTAGCAGGTACTGTTCTACTCGATTCATTTTTTGCGTTAGCCTTATTTGACTCTAGCGCTACACACGGTTTTGTGTTTGTATCTTTTGCTACAACATTATTGCTAAATTTCTAGGTAGGACTTACAAGATTATGACCGGGGGAGGTATTATCTTGATCAATAATATTTACAAAGGGCGGAGAGTATCACTGGGACGACCCTTGAGAATCTTATTTAAAGGTCAATTTGAAATCCTTTATTTTGCTTCCGTTCACCCTTGCTCCTCGTTATCGAATTTGATTTTAATGGATCATCGACGATTTGACTTTTTATATCGAGATGAATGTTATGGCCTGAGTTATGGTATCTTCTAATAACATATGTGACAAAAATAACAGGAAAGGTAAAATGTCTACTTGGTTATGGAGCCTAGAGTTTATCGCAGCTATATTAGCCGGTGCTGCGAGAACGTAGAGACCTGACTTCGGATGTACATATCTTGGTTATGATATTTGGGATTTCCTGCAGCTATACTAGTCGACGTAGCGAGGATTCCAGACGACATGATTATAGAGGTGCACACCCCAGTTATGGACCCTACCGTTTATCGCAGCCTTGCTTACTAGCGTGGCGAGGATTCTAAGTATCATAATTTTGGACAGACGCGTATGATTATCAGATTGTATCTTGAGAAGGGTCCAACCAATGTTCTAAAGATTGTTAGACGAAGTCGGTGCGCCGGAGGGCCGACTAGCGCATAGGGCGTCGCCTAGGCGCCGATTTGTTTTTTTATTTTTTTATTTTTTTGCTCATGTATATATATGCCTATATATAACATATATGTAACATAAAGACACAAAGTCTTATGAGTTGTTATGGCTAGCATAGCTATGCTTAAGTTCAAATAAAGGATAGTTGAGGTTTGGATTCAAATCCTGGAAACGTTCAATTTTTTTTTTAACTTTTGAAAACAAATAATTAAAGGGGGAGGGGAGGAGAGGAGAGAGACAGCAGCCCCACTCCTCCTCTCCCCTCCCCTCCGCTCCCCTCTCCTCCCTCCTCCCCTCTCCTCTCCTCTCCTCTCCTCCTCCTGTCCTCCTTCCCTCCCCTCTCCTCTCCTCCTTCCCTCTCACCACCACCACCACCAGCAGCAGCAACAGCAGCTACCACTGGCGACTATGGCATCGACAGCGACGACGGCAGGTAAGTATATAATTTTGTTTCAAATATAATTTTTTTTTTTGAAATTTTTTTTAAAAAATGGCCAAATAGGGGCCGCCTAGGGCCGCCTAGGGCCGAAATCGGGGCCGCCTAGGACCGAAACCGCCTAGGACCGCCGCCTAGGGGGTTTTCGGTACGGTGGACGGCCGCCTAGGCCAATTTTTAGAACACTGGTCCTAACATGTCATCTCTATTATTTCACTTCTATTAATATAGATGATGTTCTTCCGTGACTTTGATTTCTGGAGCATCAGAGATGTCAAGCTCTGAACTTCCTTCATGAGTTTGTAGTAGACAAGATTATTTTTATTTTGATATATCATGTCCCACTCAAACTTGTTTCCTTGTACTAATTTTATATCGCAATTTCGGATCAATTTAGGCCATTTGACCCCTCCTACTTTATTTATGATTATCATATGCACATTGCTATGACTTTTAATTTAGGAGCACAAGGCTAGTTGTTTTCTCAAAACTAACTTCACATGCATGATCTAGATAAGACACTCTACACCCATGATCTTCGTGCTCCACTCAGACATACCGTCTTGTGTTTTATTTTTATTGTACAACTTTTCTGACGCAAGACCCACTCTTGATTCACCCCACTAAGTCACTATATTTTTCCGACACGAATTGGGGATACCCTTCATCGTCTTGGCCAGTGTCCATACCAAGGGCAGAAGATGGAGTTAGGCTACCTGTGGAACAACGTCATGCCTCGTACCAGCAGAGGGATACACCCAGCCGGGCAGTATTTCTACGTTGAAGGTTGAGGAGGCCGATGCTACAGGTGATGGGTTAGCAGTCTGTCCTTTGTTATTCTTCCGTCCTTTTTCCCATGATTGTTGTATGTTCCAATAGTACCTCTTGGATTGTGTTTTGTTGTGCTAGATAGTGTAGTGACCCTATTGAGACTATAAAATCACGACCAGCAGGACCATTATCTTGTGCGTTGCTAGATAGAAGTTTTAACCTTAACTGTTGGGGGTTTGACCTATAGAAGAGTGCAACCAAAGGGGGTAGATTTGTCACTTCCAGTTTTCAAAATTGAGGATAATTTTATCATTTTTTCATATTTTAATATTTTTGTGAATATTTATTTATTAATATTGTATTTTGGGATTTTGTTTGATCATGTTTGAGTTTTGTCTCATTTCGACTTGTGTTAGTGACCCGGGTCAGTTTTGGTCCCAATTGGACCCGACCAACTTGTCATGACCAAACTTAGAAATTTATTTTTGACTAATTCTATTTGATTTTAGTGGGATTAGAGTTTATAATTAGATTTAGAACTTGGAATTTAGAAATTCCAAGTTACCATTTTGACCCCAACTCAAAACCCTTCTTTTCTTTGACTTGGAGGGCATTTTTGTAGTGTGCTAAATACCCCCATCCCTTCTATATGTGTCAGGCCAGATTTGGAAACCCCTCCATTGCTCTCATTTGCAAGAAAATACTCTATCTCCTTCTTTTATCTCTATATACAAAAATCCTCTTTTTTTCCTCTTTGATTTCAAGTTCCAAGTAAGTCAAATCTCTTCCAATTCTCTAGATTTCTCTCTGATCTTAGTGTTAACCCTTGTTTATCTCTCATTTGTGGTTTTGATCTAGGTAGATCTAGCTTGGTGGTGGTGGAAGCATAGATCTTGTGATTTGACCTAAAAAGAAATAATTTTGGAGCTTTTCCTTGGAATTCCAACTCCCAAGAGGTAAACCCTCACTCTAACCTTTGTAATTACTTCTAATTAGTGTCATTTTCATATTAGAAAATGTACGGGGTGTAGGATAACCCATTAGGAGAGATTTGGAATCCATTGGACCCGATTTGGGACTTTTGGCCTAGGTTTAGTGCCAAATTTGGGAGAAATCCTAAATTGACATATTTGGGTGTTGTCCCTAGCCTAATTAGACCTAATTAGGTTAGTTTGGGTTAGATGACACTAGGTACATGTCCATATTTGGATACGTGGGATCGTTTCGCGAGAAATAATGAAAATGGGCTTTTTCGGAGTTTTCGGGTTCCAACACACGGGTGACTTTTTGTACCGACACTAGAATCAACAACTTAGCACTTAGAATAGGTTCTAATTATTATTTAGGACTCGTGGTTAGAAATTGGATCGAATCCGGATAGGTTTGGTGTCCGTATCGCGCGGTATCGCGAATCGGACACCCCGGAGTCGTCAGAATGGCCATTTGGCCATTCGGGCCTCGTTTCTCGTTTTCGCTCACGTGCGCGAGTTGGATTGCTTGTGTGGGGTACATGTCTAGGCCCTAGATGGTTGAATTGCGAGAATTTGGATATTCGAATAGGTTTCGGGATGTTTTGGAGTGTATGTGTGTGTCTATATATATATATATATGAGTGAGTATGTACATATATTAGTGTGTGTGTGGGTGTATATTTATGTAGTTGCGTGTGTGTGTTAGAGGTTTGTGAGCGTGTTTATGGAGAGAGAGAAGAAGAAGAAGAAGAAGAAGAAGAAGAAGAAGAAGAAGGGGCAGCAGCAGCTGCTGTCTTGGCAACAGCTTGGGGCTGCTGTACAGCAGCCCCATGACCCATTTTCACCCCCTTTTTGACCCCCCATCACTCCCTATATATACCCCTATATATACCCCTATATATATATATATATATATATATATATATATATATATATATATATATATATGGTTATATGTGTGTGTGTGTGTGTGTGTGTGTGTGTGTGTGTGTGTGTGTGTGTGTGTGTCTTAAAGTGAGGTTCAAAGAGGGAATAAGTATATGTTAGGATATATATAGATGTTAGATATGTTAGATACCTATAGGTAGTTAGAGTGTACCTTGAGAAACCATAGTTGTATCTTAGGATATTGGCCTTACCTACAAGGTAAATGAGTGGTTTATCCTATTGAATGTATGGTATTGGGATACCTCAAGGTAAGGGGTATACCTAGTAGCTAAGAGTATATAGCTAAGGTATTGGTTAGCTAGTAGCTTAGGGTAGTTACTAGATATCTATGTTTAGTATATTAGATGTTAATGTATACCTTATTCCAAGTTAAGGTATCTTAGATTTGTTAGTTAGATAGTTAGAGATTAGTTAGATATCATAATGTTAAGGTATGATATCCTAAATGTTAGTTTAGAGTTAGATAGTGGTAGGTATTGGTTAGGTAGGTTAGTGTCTTGGTATCTTAGGATACCAAGAGTAGTTTTTCAAGGTAAATGTAATTTAACTTGGTAGGCAGGGTAATGAGTAATTACCTTAGGATGAGGGTAAGGTGTTGAAATACCTCAGCAAGGTATTTGAGTTACATAGGGTATGCTAAGGTATTGGTTAGAGGCTAAGGTATAGGTTTACCCAAGTTAAGGTATTGGACCCAAACCAAGGTATTGGTATTGGAATACCAACATGACCAAGATATATGGTATCTTGGTAGGTAAATGTTAGGAATATGATACTTAGACTAGTTTTGATCTCGTTTGACCATGGTTGACTGTTTTTACCAAAAGTCAACTAAAAGTCAACACTTGGCCTAGAAATGACTAGAACTTGACCATAGTTGACCAGTTGACCAAAAGTCAACTGTGAGTCAACCATTAGCCTAGTTTGACTTAGATTGGACTAGGAGTTGACTAGAGTGGACCGGTTGACCAAAAGTCAACTATAAGTCAACTTTTGACCTAGTTTGACTTTGTGTGACCTAGTTTGATTTTGTATGACCTAGTTTGACTTAGTATGACCTAGTGTGACCTAATTTGACTTAGTTTGACTGAGCTTGACCTAGATTTGTATATCATACACTAAAAATCATGCCTAACACTATTAAATCCTAATTTAACTCATGATATCTCATCTTAGGGTCTGTGACATCACTCTGAGCATCGATTCTATTTGACAGCTCAGGACCGCAGGCGAGTACATTCACTGATAGTTTTTATTGTCTTGATATCTACTATATCCGATTCAGTTGTAGTATTTTACTTGATTCGTGATACGAGGATACACGGACTAGTATACGTTGGATCTCGTCATGCGATGTCATTCCTAGTTTACCTGGTATTTGAGTACATTGTTCGATCTTGTTTCCTGTACTTGTATAGACACCGATTTGGGAGTGGGCTGGCCCCCTGTTCTTTAAATCTCGTGTCATGACGTGTCATGGTTGGATCCATTATACTATTCGGGGATGGAGAGTTATTAGAGGTTATGTGATCATTACCCGCACTTGTTACTACTTGTGCATAGCTCCACCCTCACCACACGTAGGGTGTAGCCTGACCTGATACTACTTGTGTATAGCTTTTCATTTGGCTGGCCTGATCCTCTATACTACTTGTGCATAGCCGGTCAGATAGAACAACTTGATCTTGACCTAAGCCGATCACATAACGCCCTAATACTCAAGGTACTGTTTATATTTATATTGTGCATCAGATATTCCTGTACAGTTCTACTTTCTTGTACATTACACCCTGACATGATATCTTGTTATATATATCTTGTTTATATTCTAGTCTTGATATTTTATCTTGTATTCCATTACAATTGTCTCTTATAACATTTGTCAATTCAATGGAACTGTTGTTGGTGTTTGTACTTGCTTATTATCCTGACAGGATAACTCCGTTGATATTTACAGAGGATTTAGAGGCAGACTGCTCGACCTGTTATGGGTATGGCATAGATGGGGAGTACGACCTGAACATTCATGTGGGGCCGATGCCCATTGATGAAGCACCGCATGCTCTGGCCTAGACTAGTTAGGTTTGGCTGGACTGTGTTCTAGCTTATTTTTTGGGTTGTAGTATATATATTTTTGGGATTGTATAAAGTTTTAAACTCTGAACTTCTGGTTGTGACTCTGGACTTGCATCTATTTCCAGCTTTTGCTATTTCCATCATATCTTTATCACATCGTGCTTATCTTTCCTAGATGTCATGTGATTGAGTTATATATTCCTCCATGCGGAGATGATAGATACATATATATATTGTTGATGTTAGATTTTATAGACAACCTATACAGCGTTCGACCACCGACACTGCGGCATAGGCTGGACGTACCCACGTGCTTGTGTCCCTAAACAGGGTGCGGATCGTGACAAGTGTCATAGCTGCTTTCCAAAAATTAATATATTAATATTTTATTGTAATTCCATCTTCTTAAATATTTTGCTCAAAATTTTTTTAAACAAATAATTGATATAATAATAATAATAATAATAATAATAATTTTATTTTTATTCTTATTTTTCTGAAATTTTTATAAGGAAAAAAACCCTAAAGGAAAAAAAATAATAATAATTATATAGAGAAAGAGAGAAGGGGGCAGCCCCTAACTCTCATCTCTCTCTCTCAGACTCTCTCTCTCTCGAATTATCTCTCTCTCGATCTCTCTCTCAGACTCTCTCTCTCTCTCCCGAACTCTCTCCCTCTCTCTATAAATCTCTCCCTCTCACTCTCATCTCCCTATCTCCATCTCTCTCTCCCTCTCCTTCACTCTTCCTCTTCTCCTCCTCCTCCCTCTACTACACCTACTACTGCTACCGCTGTTACTGCGCTGCTGCGGTTGCTGCGACAGCCGGCGCCGTCCGCCTGCGCCGCCGCCCGCCTGCGCCGCCGCCCGCCTGCGCCGCCGCCCGCCTGCGCTGCCGCCGGCCGTCCGCTCCCGGCCACCCCCTCTCCGGCCACCACCTTCCACCACTCTTCATCTTCCTCTTCTCCATCCTCCATCACCAAACCCTAACCCCTTAGTCAAAAAAAAAAAAGGAAGAAGAAGGAGGATTGGAAAAAAAAAAAGAAAAAAAAAAAAAGGGATTGAGCAAGAGAAAGAAGAAATTGGAGAAGAAGATGAAGAATGGAAGAACCAAGCCCTAGCCCCAACTCTATCTGGGTATAAATTTTCTTCTTAAATATTTTTGTTTATCCTTGACAAATTTGGTTATAATTTTCGGTAATTATTTATTTGCTAAAAATTATCTATATTAGGGGGTTAATTTAGAAGAAGTTTGGAGAAATCTTAGGTCCAACTCAAGAACCCAAGGCAAGTCCTCTTCTCCCCTTTTCTCCTCTAATGAATTTTGTTATCATCCTAGTTTATTCTGAAATAATTAGGAAGTCACCGTAAATTCTGAAATTTTAGTTAAGCATGTACAAATTTTTCCTTTTGTGCTGTAACTTTGAAAAACCAGGAAGGTGAAACTTGTATGGGTTAATTATATATTTAAAGTCTCATAAATTAAATATTATTCACTTCATCTCATCATAATATGAGTCATGGAAGTATCTTTAATTATGAGTAATCACGAATTCTAAAATTTGGTAGTTTTTGACCCACTTCAAAATATTTTAAAATTTGGTAAATTTCTGATTTCTAATGTTCAATTTGATAGACATAAGAATTAAAGATTTATTTGTGACGTATCACGAATAAGTAGATACACGTGGGACTCAAAAGAGAGGAATCAATTTCGGACACAGATTTTTGAACTTGCAATTGTAGACATGAACTACTGAACTCTTCATGAACAAACAAACATACATGAACATGGGACTCTCCAATGGTAAGTTGTCATAAACATTGGAACTGAACAACTGGACCGTACGCCGGGAAGGTAAAAGGACCCTGCTTTTCTCTACTCACTACGTAGTTACTCAATTTTGTGTGTGTCTATAGTTAGAAATAATTTTCGTTTATATTTCATTCTCCTGCCTCATGCAATATGGAAGAGTTTCATTTGGTTTAATTCTCGTTATACTACCTACATATATATATATACATACATATATATGTATATAAATCTTTATATATATATATATATATATATCTACACATACATATATATAAATATACATATATATATATATATCTATATACATATATATATATCTTTATATATATATCTACATATATATATATATATATACATACATATATATATGTACCTGTACATATATGGTTATACATTATAAAGTCTTGCATAACTGAATAAATATTTGCTCTATTTAATAAACTGCAAAGCTATTAGCAAACCGCGACCTGACTAATTGCTAAAAGAAAGGTAATCATTGCTTGCTCAGGTATAAATCTCCAATTCCTTTTGTTCTTTTATTCCCTGCGTGGTTCCGGTGTTGAGAGTTGCTCCACCGAAGGGGTCGGCGAGCCCAATACTTACTTGCGTGGTTCCGGTGTTGAGAGTTGCTCCACCGAAGGGGTCGGCGAGCCCGTATTTTTCTTTCATCATATATAATTGTTTCTTGAAATTTTCGGGGTTCCTAAATACAAAGGAGACTCTGCCGAAATTTTTGAGAAATTTAGAAGATAGACAAATTTCCGACCTTCGGAAATTTTTAGAAATTTCTTAATTAAGGAAGCATTTGGGAGGGGAGAACAACTGAATATCCCTAGATATCCCGTAACATAAATAACAACAAAAAGCTGATCAGCGATTCGTGAATCTCGTGAATCAGTACATCTAGTTGCGACTAGGGTGTACTAGCCCAAGGGAGGCTCGTGAATCAATTTCATCTATTTGACAGTAACATCAATAGATGTCTTTTAGCCCAAGGGAGGCTCGGAAATCACAACCTGATCCCAGGTTAACGGGATTGTTCACGGGAAATATTTAGAGGATTATTCGGAGTATTGTTCTCAAAACTGCATCTCATTAAATTTCAAATCTTACTCCAGAAACAACGCTGCCTACCTATTATGAGTGGGCAGTGTCCTTAATTGCTCAAGGGAAGCAATTCCTATTAAAAGCTCAAGGGAAGCTCGGAAATCTTATTATTCATGGAGTAGGATGTTGATTTCATTCATGTTTTACTAAAGCAGATGTATGTATATATAGCAGTGCAATGTCTCCTCTTTTAAAACTACATATTCATTATTATGTTAACTTTTACCGTTCTTGGCCGAGGACTTGCTTGTCGTTTCTAAACGACCTAGTTTTGTTCACTAGGTGAAGAAGAAGACGTCTCTGCCGAAGTATCGCCGCTCTACAACGAGGAGTAAACTGTCTGGACTATCTACAATTATGGCCAGCAGTATCGTAGTATCTTACAAATTTACTTTTGTAATCGTCTGTAATAGTATTGTTGGAAAAGTTCCCTGTATAATAACTTTACTATATTTAATACCATGTAAACTCCTTGTATTTTCCATTCTTGCTGATGATTACAGGCGACAATCGCGGTTTCGGCGCGTAGCCTGGAGATGTGTTATGGCGTCACCGTTTCAAATATGGGAAGCGGGACGTGACACGTCTTTTAGTGGTGGCCCATGCAGGTCAGCAAGAATGGAAAATCTTCGATGAACCATAGGTTTAGATATGACGTAGGTTCTAGATTTAGACGGAGAACTTTGATTTCCGTATTGGACCCCAAGGTTAAAGGACCTAAAATAGGTTGCAGGTCTTACAAAACCGAAAGCTTAAGGATGAGGAACCTACCAATCTTCTAGGGAAACCTATGCAGGATAAGACATGACGGTAGGTCAAGATTTTTGGAACCCTATGGGCTAAGGCACAGACTTTAAGGAATGTCTTAAGGAACCTTAGAACAGAGAATACCAATTTGATTGGTGTATGTTAGACTATGTTCTTGGTATGCTTAGCTAGATAAATTCCTATAGCAAGTATGAACCATTAAGTATCCTTACTTGGTTATGGGTAGCACAAGGGCAGACATGACCTTCTAGGCCGGATTAGTATGTATTTGAGGATTTGACTAGCACTCTTATTTGAGCTATTAAGGATCTAGAAATTCCTTAAGGATCTTGGGCTGAGTATGGATATATCTAGTAAACCAGGAATTCAAATATTTTTGAACCATTACTTAGATAGTGAGGGGTAAGAATATACATATATGTATCTCCTTAATGAATATTGGATAAGTTAGTACTAGCAATAGCTTGTCTAAGTGATTGTATAATGATTGTTGTACGTAGTACTATGTAAATAATTGGTTAAGAATTTAGTTTCTTATTCCTTAACCTCTTAAACTTATCACTGTTTGAGTCTCTATCCGTTCTCCTTCATCTGTTGAATTCCCTATTATTCACCTATCTCCCCCATTCGACTATTTTCTTGCATTATCCCCAATATTGTTTGAAAATTTAGATCATATCCTCAATCTTTTCATTCAATCCTATCTTTCCATAGCATTCCTAATTTCAGTAATTGTCCCTTCTCTAATATACATGCTCATTTACTCATTTGATTCTATTCTATGAGGTAATGCTTTGACCAGGATATTGTGGATGGATTTATACGAATGAATACTTGTTGTGCCTTGAGCCGAATGTTCTTTTGTATCATGGAAAGAGAAGTTGTGCAGCCACCTATGTTGGCGAGGCACGTATTCTCGAAACATGATTCAGGATTTAATGAATTTTTGGGGATCAAGACAAAAAAAAAAAAAAAAAAAAAATTCATAATTAATTTTTGAACTTGATATTCGAACTTTGATTTCATTTTTCTCCTTGATTTGGAATTTGAAAAAAAAAAAAAGTCATTTAAAATGACATATAGTGCTTTTGATAATATAGATATATGAGTTTATCTTATGTTATAATATTATCTATTAGTTTTGATACCATGATAAAATAACGTTGATGATATTTGGAGAATTTGAAATTAAGTATTGCTTCTTGAATATTTTGGATTACTACGAATATCATGATCTATAAAGCTACTTTCCTACTTATTCTATGGATATCATCGGCGTGGTAGCAAAAGCTGCAGCCATGAATCCTGGTAGTGAAATGGTATCTTGTTGCAGTCATATGCGTAATGGCGAGGCACAAGATTACTATATCACGTCAGAGAATGAGGATAAGGAATATGATTTTGAATTCAAGGATCATACAGGGTTATGGTTTGAAACAACATGGTATTTGACCAATTCTATTTGGTTTTATGGAATTTCAAAAATCTTGATGATTTCTATTATTTTCGGATTGTTCTTATTTCCGTGAAGTTTTGATAACTATATTTCGAGATATTTTGTTTAACTGTTTAATAAATTACTACTCTAATTCTGTAAGGTGGGTAGAACATTTTGCTTCTCTTTATAATTGTTTTGAAAATCTTATCGTTAAAATTTAAATTTCGAGGACGAAATTTTTGTAAGGTGGGTAGAGTGTCATAGCTGCTTTCCAAAAATTAATATATTAATATTTTATTGTAATTCCATCTTCTTAAATATTTTGCTTAAAATTTTTTTAAACAAATAATTGATATAATAATAATAATAATAATAATAATAATAATTTTATTTTTATTCTTATTTTTCTGAAATTTTTATAAGGAAAAAAACCCTAAAGGAAAAAAAAAATAATAATAATTATATAGAGAAAGAGAGAAGGGGGCAGCCCCTAACTCTCATCTCTCTCTCTCAGACTCTCTCTCTCTCGAATTATCTCTCTCTCGATCTCTCTCTCAGACTCTCTCTCTCTCTCCCGAACTCTCTCCCTCTCTCTATAAATCTCTCCCTCTCACTCTCATCTCCCTATCTCATCTCTCTCTCCCTCTCCTTCACTCTTCCTCTTCTCCTCCTCCTCCCTCTACTACACCTACTACTGCTACCGCTGTTACTGCGCGCTGCTGCGGTTGCTGCGACAGCCGGCGCCGTCCGCCTGCGCCGCCGCCCGCCTGCGCCGCCGCCCGCCTGCGCCGCCGCCCGCCTGCGCTGCCGCCGGCCGTCCGCTCCCGGCCACCCCCTCTCCGGCCACCACCTTCCACCACTCTTCATCTTCCTCTTCTCCATCCTCCATCACCAAACCCTAACCCCTTAGTCAAAAAAAAAAAGGAAGAAGAGAAGGAGGATTGGAAAAAAAAAAAAGAAAAAAAAAAAAAAAGGGATTGAGCAAGAGAAAGAAGAAATTGGAGAAGAAGATGAAGAATGGAAGAACCAAGCCCTAGCCCCAACTCTATCTGGGTATAAATTTTCTTCTTAAATATTTTTGTTTATCCTTGACAAATTTGGTTATAATTTTCGGTAATTATTTATTTGCTAAAAATTATCTATATTAGGGGGTTAATTTAGAAGAAGTTTGGAGAAATCTTAGGTCCAACTCAAGAACCCAAGGCAAGTCCTCTTCTCCCCTTTTCTCCTCTAATGAATTTTGTTATCATCCTAGTTTATTCTGAAATAATTAGGAAGTCACCGTAAATTCTGAAATTTTAGTTAAGCATGTACAAATTTTTCCTTTTGTGCTGTAACTTTGAAAAACCAGGAAGGTGAAACTTGTATGGGTTAATTATATATTTAAAGTCTCATAAATTAAATATTATTCACTTCATCTCATCATAATATGAGTCATGGAAGTATCTTTAATTATGAGTAATCACGAATTCTAAAATTTGGTAGTTTTTGACCCACTTCAAAATATTTTAAAATTTGGTAAATTTCTGATTTCTAATGTTCAATTTGATAGACATAAGAATTAAAGATTTATTTGTGACGTATCACGAATAAGTAGATACACGTGGGACTCAAAAGAGAGGAATCAATTTCGGACACAGATTTTTGAACTGCAATTGTAGACATGAACTACTGAACTCTTCATGAACAAACAAACATACATGAACATGGGACTCTCCAATGGTAAGTTGTCATAAACATTGGAACTGAACAACTGGACCGTACGCCGGGAAGGTAAAAGGACCCTGCTTTTCTTACTCACTACGTAGTTACTCAATTTGTGTGTGTCTATAGTTAGAAATAATTTTTCGTTTATATTTCATTCTCCTGCCTCATGCAATATGGAAGAGTTTCATTTGGTTTAATTCTGTTATACTACCTACATATATATATATACATACATATAGATGTATATAAATCTTTATTATATATATATATCTACACATACTATATATAAATATACATATATAATATATCTATATACATAATATATCTATCTTTATATATAATCTACATATATATATATATACATACATATATATATGTACCTGTACATATATGGTTATACATTATAAGTCTTGCA
>JANAVB010010199.1:13259958-13362458 GCA_029216955.1 Iris pallida
TTTTGTCTTCTCATTAATGATAATTTATTTTCTATAATGGACTTTTGGCCCAGGGGCCTCTCTGACGATGATGGATACTTCAAGTGGTTGACATATGTCCAGTCCATGACTCTGATAGCTTCTAGCTATGACAAGCTCGTGATTTGCCAGCAACGTTATTAGTTTTAATCTTGTTGGAATCTGTATGCTTGGTTTGATTTTTCGTCGTATTATCAGAGTAATCTCCTTTTGTAATTCAGACTCATTTCGTTAGTTGTCTTCAACGAAACACGGGAGGTTTATTCCCCAAGTTTTATGTCGAGAATAAAAAAAATCTAACTTATTTTTTTAGCTTTGTTTCTGTAACCTGAACAAGTGAAACAAATCTTTTGGTTGCTTGGAATTCCAACATGAACCCATAGGAGAAAAAGCATGCCAACATAAATTAGTATAGCCACACATTTTGCTTACAATAGAAGCAAACTGGACCCATATATGTTTGAAAGAGAATTTTACACCAGTAGACCAAAATTAACCTACCAATTGAATGTCGTATGGTTGCTGAAGCTGTCTTAAATATGGTCGAAAGAGGAAGTGGCCTAGGCAATTTAGGAAGTTGAAATGGGCATAAGCTGCAGCACAGTGCACTTGATAGTCCAAGACTTCTATAGTAGTCCAATGTGCCAACAACTAAGAACAACTATAAGGATATGCATGTCAGTTTAATGTGCCATCTAAATATGTTTGAGTTTGTCGTGTCTCAACAAATTTGGTTGTTTAGCTATTTTCATCCCTTTCTTTGTTGGGGCATTACCTACAACAAACAAAGCCTTTGTCCAAATTGCTGGGTTTGCTGTTCGAATCCTCTTCTTCTACCTAGTATGTTAGGGCATTACCTACTATACCGAAAATCGGCCATATAAGTTGGACCTAATACCGTTTTTCTTCATAAAATTGCACCGTTAACTTGAACATAGTTTAACTGGTATTCGCTGACTGAGTTAACCTTTTACCCCTTTAGGAACAGGTCAACAGCCTGCTAAGGATAGCTGGCTCTCTCAGGACAAGGACCTTTCAGTTAATCTGATCAGCAATTTTTACACCCACTTCCTGTGTTGAATATTGTTGCGGATGCTAGCTGTAATGTTTCAACGACTATAGTGTTTGGGTTGCTTTTGATATAGTTTTCTCTCTTCATTAAAGATCGAAGAATCCCAAAGGGAATTGTTAGAAGCAAGAGCCATGGTGGAAGAAGCTGAGCATTCTCTATCATTGAACATGGAGGACAACAACTTGGGAGATGCTCCAGATCAACAGAGAAACAAAGATCTAGAAAGAATTGAGTCTGTCAAAGCTGCATCTATATCAGCTATAGTTGGCACGCTTGCGAGTTTGCCAATTTCCTTTTATCAGAACACAAGCTATGTTGAATTGATTCTTGACCTGGCAATCATTTTTATTAGTTGCACACTATTTGGAGTTACGTTCCGGTATGCAGTAAGACGAGATCTGGATAATATCCAACTCAAAACGGGGACCCCTGCGGCTTTTGGCTTCGTTAAAGGTACTCTGTCTCGCCGAGGATTCCAACTTCCATCTACTATTTGGTTTCTCCTCAAATATATTTTGCTTGAAGTAAAAAAAAAGTCGAAAGTAAACCAGTTTTGTTGTACTGCAGGGCTTGCTGCACTGGGTGCTGGAATGCCGTTGGAATTGAACATGAACAGCTTGATATCTCACTCTATCGACGGGTCAGTTTGTGTGGCCGAGAATATCTTTATATTTCTTTCTGCTTCTGTTGCTCTGGATTTTTGCTTTAAGATGAAGCTTTTGAGTCCATTTCCCATAAGAAAGGTCGAGTAGGATAAGAAATGCAGGATCATCCAAGTAGAGATATACTTGCAAGATGAAGGTATATTCTGTAGCCCACTTCTACAGTGTGATGTAATTTTTGGTGAACATGCCACTTGTCATTTATTCACTGGAGGGTGAACATTCCACCTAGTTTTGGTGGGTGAACAAAAATGGACTCTCTTTTTTTTTTTCTTTTTCAAAGGCAGTTCTTATGACCTCTAAATTATTGATGTAAATCATGTTAGTGCGTTGTTCAATTTTGTTAACGGTCATGATTGTACTTCTTCGCCTGCATATTGTAGTTAAAATTACACCCCAAGATTATGCTAAGCTAATTAGTCAAGTACTACCAATCGGCTGGACTTCTGGAGGCAAGTTACTGGTAACGTTGCACGATCAGTAGAACTTCATGGGTGACGACTAAAAAGTCTTGGAAAGTCAGTGGATAGTGATCCAGTGAGAAGACATCACAGACAAATAGATGGGTTCACTACCAGGGCCGGCCTGGCCCAGGGCGGCCGCCCAGGACCCCTGGATCATGAGGGGCCAAAAAAATATTTTAAAGATAAATATGTTAATAAATTTGTATCTCAAAATAGAACTAGTATATACCATGGGCCATTTTACACACAGTTATTGTGGTGCAGTGGTTAGTAGTTTAGACTCCTTGCTAGAGGTTCTAAGTTCAATTCTTGGTTGTAGCTTTTTTTTTTAAAATTTTTTTACACATTATGTATGGGGGTCTTATTTTGAAAGTTCGTCCTGAACCCCCATGAGCTCATGACCGGCCCTGTCCACTACATGGATGATCCCAACCATAAATCGTGAACTATAAGTATTCTTCTTCTTTTTTGAGATAAACTATATGTACTGTAAAACCTATATATGCAAAAACTTGATGTTTGTTTTCCCCTACGTATTAAGTGATTATCATGCATATATACATCAATTCACTGGTTTGGATCATCGAAACAACACTCAATTTCTTTGAGTTATAGGTCTGTCCTGTCTCCTCAACTTTTAGCGTGCGTTCTTTCCAGACAGCTTGTCAGTATGTGTGATCTATATATTTTAGTTTGTTGATTTCATCCTGAGTTGATAAACCAGTTTATCTATATACAATTGATTATGTTCCTGGAACTTCTGGATATTTTCTATCTGATGGAAATGTAGCAACATTTTTTTAGATGTACTTCTGAAGGATCTCCTGTCATTGCTTAAATCAATTTCTTAGCTCCATTTTTGTATCACTTCGTGAAGTTCCTAATGAAGCTGTATATGATGACAGGGTTCATCTGAAGCTATTACTTCTGTCCCGACCATATTTCTCCAACTCTAACACATACAATTGTACAATAAAAGATGTATACATCCATTGTGTGCTCAAACATATAGATGTAGGTTTATATATGTACTTTTTTAATATGCATATGAAATATAATGTTATAAGGAGGCTATGAACATTTCTTTTGTCAGCGATAACAGCTAACACTTAACAGACAATGTAATTCGAAACAGGTATGGATAAGTTTCAAAAAAATTATGTTAAAACTTAAAAGAAGCATATTATTATGTTGTACTTCATATATATGAGCAGATGAGTACAAGTTAGCTTAAATAAGTAGACTTTCCTTTTCCTTCTAATCTCTGATATTGGCTTTAAGTAGAAATATACATATCATGAATCATTTTGAATACGTCTCCATATAAGTATACTAGACAGATTTGGTCAGTTTGAAAGTCAAAAGGAACTTGAAAACCTAGTGTTGTAAGGTTGTATTTTAATAATCTAGATGATGATTATGGAATGGATAAACAACTTCTCTAGCATTAACAAAATTGATTAGTCTTAAGTCCTGATGATATGGGAGTGTCATTTCCTTTTGACTCTTTATACTTTGAGAAACTTGGAGGTTGTGCATTAGCTTAAATTGTATAGGAGAAAAGTAGGTCTACCTCAAGGTGTTGGGTGGGCCGGTCTGGGCCAGCCCGGGCCAGGTCAAACCGGGTTTGATCGGGCCCGGGCCGGGCCGGGATCAAACCGTGAGCGAAAGCGAGCCGGGCCGGGCTAACCCGGAGGGGGAATGGCTGGACCTAGCCCGGATCCGAGGTCCGGTTTGGTCGGACCGGACCGGTTCAGCGGTGGACCGGTCGGCCCGGTTTGAATTAGGAAAACCCAAAAAACAAAATGATTTGCTTTCTATAAAAAAAAAAAAAATTGAACGACCAAGTAAAATAATACATAAACTGCGATAAATGACTAATACATGAACTGCGATTAATGACTAATACAACATTACAAAGACTCATACAAGATTACTAGTACATAAACTGCACTGATACAAAATTTTTAGTACATAAACTGCGATTAATGACTAATACAAGATTTTTAGATGTTAATACATGATTTTAAATGTCGGTGTAGCTTCCCTATACCATAGCTATGGTCCCATTTTATTCATTTTCTACAATGCAAACATTCAACAAGAACTTTAGTGGTGTATCTTCTTTCGGTACCGCCACATGCACGACGTTCATCGTAAATTTTGCTAAAATGATGCCAAATTTCCGAATCATCTAGCGTTGCCGGTTGCGGTTGCTGATCTTGTGGTTGCTGCGGTAGTTGATCATTATCCATAATATAAATCGTCTCTTCACACGAGTTTGCTTGTAAAAATTGTAAGAGGAAGAAATTGTGGTGTGATTAAGTTTGAAAACTTATGACATATTTATAGGATTTTTTTGTGTGCAAAATGACCTATTTTACTCTCAAAAAGAGTTGTTGTAAAGGTATTTTTGGTTATTTCCAGCAAAATGACTAAAATATCCTTCCAACGGTCTAAAAACAACTAAAATGGGGATAAAATGGTTATTTGGCATTCCAACGCTTAAAAAGAAAAAAGAAAAAGAAAAAAGGGCCGAACCGGGGCCTGAACCGGCCCGGTCGGGCTTGGGGGTTTGTCCGGCCCGGATCTGCGCTCAAATCGGGCCGGTCCGGACTAGTGGGTCGGGAAGATAGACCCGGCCCGCACGTATATGGGGGCGGTTCAGGCCGGTCCGGGTCGTTGACCGAGCTCGGGCCAGCCTGGACCGGATTTGACCGGGCCGGGCTCGAGCCGGGGACCGGACCACCTGGCCCACACAACACCTTGAGGTCTACCCACGCTTCAATTGGCTGTCTAGATTATAAGGAATTAGCTAGCTTTGTTAGAAATTCAACACCAACATAAAATGATGTGAGATCGACAAATGATCGTAGAACCTGTCAAAATTTTATAGAGCTTTATTATACTCGATATGGATTCTGACTGAACAATGCTAGAATGATGATGATGACAACAGTGGCGATGATCAAGTCTCGGATCCTTCTGATATGGAAGAAATCTAACGGCTGTTCTGAAATATGAAGTTCCCCATCCTGTTAATGAAAATTTAAAAGTTATCAAAGAAAAGAGATGTACTTTTTCAAAGAGGCATATGATCTTCAGTTCTATCCTAGGTATCAAACAAGTGCCTCGTGAGTATTTCCTTCAGTCTGAGGCCACACAGAAACCCCTCTTGCCTTCCTGTGAGTGTTTCAATCAGTCTGTTCTCGCTATTAGCTTCGTCCATAGAAATCTGCATGTGATCCTGATACTGATCTACTTTCTGACAGCGGCACGATCATCACACACGATCAGGGCCAGGCCAGGGATGAGCATGACAAGACTTCGGACTTGGACAACCTTCCACTGTTTAGGACCACCTCCTAGGTTCAGCGTAACCTGCAAGAGGCGGGGGTCGTAGGTGAACCCCCCGGACAGCCCACAACAAAGGTTAAGGGGCAACCAAAAGTAAGTTCCGTCTCAGACAATCCAATCTTCCGGGCTGACCCTGCACACGAGGGCATATACTTTGGACATTGAGATTGCGTACTCTCCGGGGGTTTATGTATGTTGATCATCTTGTTTCTTAACAAGAAATGCATTGCTGAACTGATATTAGTCCAACCTACAGTAACTGGCATAGGTTATCCATAGTTACGAGCATCAACAATGTTTCCCTACATGCATTGCCTAGGTATCCAGTATATACTCAGCCCTCTATTTGCAGAATTCCATATCCGGCAAACTTGAAATCCCCTTCTACTCAAAGTTGAGCCAGAGGCAAGCAATGTATTTATACCCACCCGTAAATTTGTTCTTGTGATCATTTACAGAAGAAACGCCAGTCAGAACCACCCTTACTTCTCCGGTCATGGTGACCAGGTCTCAACACTATTGGGTCCCAACACTATTAAAGCATCCACAGTATATACACTCCAAACACACACTCCAAATTATTAATTTTTTTTTATAAATTATTACTTTTAGAGTGTCTTCTTGATATTGGCACACAATGGTACACTCCAAACAAATATTCCAAATTAATATCCTTCTCTTTTTTTCTCTTTATTTTTCTTTCCTGTTTGGTAGAATTTTTTTCTTCCACTTTTTTCTCTTTATTTCCTTTCATGTTTGGTAAGAACGATTAATTTGGTAGGTTCAGAATTAATGTAGCGGAGGCGGAGCTATGACACATTCCAAATGTGGAGTATCTCTTAGCTTTTTATCAATTTTTAACTATGGACAGACGTCTACTGCAACTTTCAAGTACTACAAAATTTAACTAAAATCACAGTGTAGCAATCGGATGCTCTAACCCAGTGATGGACTCGTGTAACCACCAGTTTTTCAATTGTCATGTCTCCTACGTTCACGTCAAGCCAACATGTCATCACATTCCTTGGCCAGCATTGTACCTTGGTCCATATCCTCGATGATATGACTTCATCTCTATCCATTCTTTTGAGTTAATAAAACAGTAATTTTACATCAAGAAGAAATTGTTCTTTTTCCACAACCATCTGACACATGTATTATACTAAACTAAATGTTATTTTTGAAAATTACAACATCGAGGGAAGAAAAAAAAAACTGCTATCTACAATCTTGATGTTAAAGAACTTAAGTTCTCAACAAGGAGCGAACATAGACGATTGTAGTTGACTGCTGACACTAGACAAAGCTAGTGGTAAAAACTTGTAAAACTGTTCAACATTTCATTCAAAGTAAAAAATAACGATGATTTAGTTTTACACATGACAACTCTTGAATGAAATATTGAACATTCGTACAAGTTTTAGTTGATAGAATAAAAATGGACTCCACAGATTTTGCTAAGTTGCATTAATTAAGACTCAAACTTTGCATGAGATAGTAAAGGGGGTGAAAATTGGATTTGACCTTCACTTACTTTCATGATTGAAAAGTTTATGGAAAATGCTTGACACTTTTTTGTCGTTAAAAATACGAAAACATGTTTGGTTAGATAAAAAAAAAAAAGTGGAGAGTGAAGGTAGATTATAATAATATAAATGTTAATTAATTAACAAACTATTAAACTATTAATTATTATTTAAACTATTTAATTTTATTATTAGTCAACTACCATTATTATACAATAAAATAGTAATAGTAAATACTAACTAATAAAGTAATTAAACAAAATAATTATAATATAAGGTTGTGGTGGTGGTTGAGTTGATAGCGATGTTGATTTCCAGAGAAGGGGGAGAGATACATGGAATAGAGGAGCTATGGTTAGCGGTTGGAGGGTGGAGAAAAAATAAGAGGGCGGTGGCTTTCTCGACCGGAACAACCGTGGTGGTGGTGGTGGTGGTGGCGGTGGCTTTCTTGATTTTAGAAGAAAAGAAATGGTATGATGATGATGAGAGAGGGTGGAGCGGAAAAAACCTTTGATACAAAAATATGTATCAAAATTTTGATCTCCTCCGCATGACAGGTGGATCCCCTCAAAGTTTGTATATATTTATGTTTACACAATTTACGGAAAAAAAAAAAAGAGGAGAATCCACTTGTCATGCAGAGAGGTGATTTATGAAATGTCCAAAAACTAAAAAAGTTTTATGTAAAACCCACCGTTAAAAAAATTTTCATCGCGTGCCCAGAATTAGAGAAACTTATCCAAAGCGGGTTACAAATGACCCTTTTGCCCTTCCTTTTAATTTATTGGAAACACCCACAAAACTGCTCTTAAAAAAAACGTTTCAATACTCCATCTTCTTCCATACGCTGCTCACTTTCGAATCTAGGTTTTCTCCTCAAAAATCTTTAAAAACTCGTCGGAAAATTTCGGAAAGACCGGGACGAACGGCAAAAGTGCTAAAACGGAGGTCCAACACATCATTTTTTTGCGATTCTAAAATTTCGGAAGGCCGTCTAACTGTGAAGCTGTTACTTTCAGTCTCCTCGACGATACGCTCATTTTGCGACAAACGGGACCTCGTTTCGACCTCCCAGTCAAAAGTTATGGCCCTCCAAAGTTTCAGCTGACCATAAAATGCAGGAGAATGGTCATTCTCCGTTTAGAACACGAAAAATGTTAATTTTTGCATGAGGGTGGTTATTCTCCGTATTAGTAACACGGAGAATGGCATTCTCCGTCTTAATTTACACGAAGAATGACCATTCTCCGTGTTAGTAACACGGAGAATGACATTCTCCGTCTTAATTTACACGGAGAATGGTCATTCCAGTGTTAAAACGCAGGAGAATGACCATTCTCCGTGTTAGAAACACGGAGAATGCCATTCTCCGTGTTAAATAAAACGGAGAATATCATTCTCCGTGTTAAATAAAACGGAGAATGGCATTCTCCGTCCTAATTAAGACGGAGAATGGCCATTCTCCGTGCTAAATTAAACGGAGAATGCCATTCTCCGTCTTAATTTACATGGAGAATGACCATTCTCCTTGTTAGTAACACGGAGAATGACATTCTCCGTGTTAGTAACACGGAGAATGACATTCTCCGTCTTAATTTACACGGAGAATGGTCATTCCAGTGTTAAAACGCAGGAGAATGACCATTCTCCGTGTTAGAAACACGGAGAATGCCATTCTCCGTGTTAAATAAAACGGAGAATGTCATTCTCCGTGTTAAATAAAACGGAGAATGGCATTCTCCGTCCTAATTAAGACGGAGAATGGCCATTCTCCGTGCTAAATTAAACGGAGAATGACCATTCTCCGTCTTAATTTACACGGAGAATGCCATTCTCCGTGTAATTTATCACGGAGAATGGTCATACCAGTGTTAAAACGCAGGAGAATGACCATTCTCCGTGTTAGAAACACGGAGAATGCCATTCTCCGTGTTAAATAAAACGGAGAATGTCATTCTCCGTCTTAATTAAGACGGAGAATGGTCATTCTCCGTCCTAATTAAGACGGAGAATGGTCATTCCTGTGTTAAAACGCAGGAGAATGGTCATTCTCCGTGTTAGAAACACGGAGAACGGCATTCTCCGTTTTAAATAAAACGGAGAATGGCATTCTCCGTGTTAGTTTACACGGAGAATGGTCATTTACAGTGTTAAAACGTTAATTTAGTTTTTTCATGAATAAAGAGTTTCGTTCTTCTTTCAAAACGATGATAATTCTTATGGAAAAGAAGAAGAAAGATCTTCTCTCCACAATTGACCTAATCGTCGAAAAACTTCAAATGTCTCCACGATGAAGATGATGATGATGGTGATGATGATGACGAGCGATGATCTGAGTTCGACTGAAGAAAAATACACCGAACTACGAACGATTTTTGCGATCTCTGCTGAATATGAGAGCAATGGAATTCAGATTTTCCGTGAAGAAGAAGAAGACGAAAATCGCAATCCAGATCTGAGTTTTTTGAATTCAAATACATATAGATGACCAATTCGCGCGGAGGGGTAGTTTCGGTATTATAAAAATAGCATTTCCCAGCGGGTGGCATCTAAAAGGGAATCTTAGAATATTTAACGTGAAAATACTTAATTCTGGGTATTTCATAAAACTTATGCAGCGGGTGGGCATTTCATAAAAGTCCACCCCGAAATTGGGTTTCTCAGCAATTTCCAGAAAAAAAAAAAATTCCAGGTCGAGCGTGTTACGAAAGAGATGGATATTTGAGATATTTTAACTTTTTCGTAAACTTCGTTAGACAATAAATTTATAGTTCAGAATATTACCTAGTATGATATAAACAAAAATATAAGATACTAAATTGAAATTTTTGGTTCTTAAAAATATTTAGTTAAACAAAACATATATGCAAGTATGTGCCAGTAATAACATGGAAATAATTAATAAAATAAATATAATAATTAACAAATTAATTATTATTATATATATAATATAATACTATCAAAAATCTAACTTCCAGTCTTTATCTCAAAAAAAAAAAAAAAAAAAAATCCAGTCCCAAATCCACTAATGAATCCAATATTACCACCGTCAAAAAAAATCCAATATTACCAATAGAAAAGAAAAGTAGTTTATTGTCACCACTTTCAAAATTAAGCAAACAGTCCCTTAAGTAATCAATAAAACTATTTTTTAACAGAAAAAGAAAAAAATCATTTACAGAGCTTAACGCATTTCCTCCACGATTCTTCCAAGCAAATTGTATCGGAAGCCACCATAGTTGTTTTTGCTGAAAGTTTTATCCAGTGAGCCGAACCCACCATAGTTGTTTTTGTTGTGTGTCAGAGGAAAGAGGGGGAGGGAGCCAACCGAGGGAGGGGGGTCTTCGAGGTGGTGGTCGGCCTCTCTTTGCTCTCTAACAACTGTCTGACACACACACACACACATACACACCACCCCCCACTGACACACGTGCCAACTGAGTTTGTACCCCCCCCCCCCCCCCCCTTCTCTCTCCCTCTCTCTCTCTCTAACAAGCGCGCCAACTGAGTTGGCATCCCTCCTGCGCACGCCAACTCAGTTTGCTCCCTCCCTCTCTCTCCTCCATGCATGGGTTTAGTGACCCTGTGGACGCCAAGTCACTTGGCGTGTCTTCACCTCCCTTACAATTTCTACAAACTTCTCTTTTATACAATTTGGAGAAAGTTCTTTACTTTGCACGAAAATTTCTGATGAAAATAACATGGCAGAAGACTGAAGATATTCCTAAGAGATGAAAAGGGTTGCAAATATCATCTTCAAGAGTAGGAGGCACATCAGAAACAACAAAGAAAACATAATTACATTTAGAAGACTTGACAGTTCTCCAGGAGGAGGGAACATAATGCGTTTCTAAACTAGATGAGCATGTTGAAAAAACTCCAAAAAAAAAAAAAAAAAAAGGAAAAAAAAAGAACCTGAAATATAACACTTGCAAGCCAATGTAGAACATGTCATGAAGGCCAATCTATAACATATGTACAGAGAGAGAGAGAGAGAGAGAGAGAGAGGGACAAGCATCTCATCTCCAAGGTGTGACCAAGGAGTTCAAAGAAACTTGGGTGCTGCCTCTGCTGGTGGTCCGAGGCACCGGGAGCTTCGGGCCTGCAAGAGTTGGTTCAACCATCTCATCTGGGTTGGACGCAGGCACTACCGGCTTTCCCGTGTAGCTGAAGGAGAGGTCTTTGTTCGCAGCAAGGGACAGAAGCTCAGACTCCTCAAGACCCTTGGTTGGCCCGAGGCTGCATCTTTCTGGAGTGTGCTTGGCTAGAGCATCCTTGAATTTCTTGATCTGCAAAAGAAAATTAGCGAAAATACTCGTGAGAAGAAGAACCTACCTAAAGAACACACGAATTAAACCCTAAAGGAGAACTGAGAACATGTACACCTTAGAAAACAACATCTGAAACTTCTAAATTAGGATGTAAACGAATACATGTCACCCAATAGGAATCAGCTCTGTATCCCACACCAGGGCCGGTCCTTAATAATTGAAGGCCCTGTGCGAATTTTAAAATATGGCACTAAATTTATTTATTCATATTTTTTAAATATATTGTTATATGTCTTTATCAAAATATCTGGAGATACTTTTGATTGTATATTATAACTGAATCTATAGGTAGTTACTAAACAAAATAACTAAAGCTCAAATTATCTATATTCAAGCACATTACGTAGTATAATAAAGATGTTTTAGATAGAAAACGTACTGACCGTTAAATTGTCTAAATCTGGTCTCAGTTTTTTCTGTTGATGAAAACAAATAATAAAATGAATAACGATCAATACCCAAATGAGAAGTGTAATATGTAATCACACAATTTAGAGCCTCCAAGACCTGAGCACGGCCAGCCCAGGGCACGGACGAGGTAGGCGACCGTCATTGGCCCCCAATTTTGGAAGTCCCGTAATTTTACAATAGACTAGGTATATCAAAAATGAAAAAAAAAAAAAAAAAAAAAACAAAGATCCAATTTGGAAGCAACAAAAAAGCCAGCGTTCCAATCGAAAAAAAATATGATAGCTTGATTGATGATTTTGATAGCTTAATTGATAATTTTGCTTTAAAAATACTAACAAAAATTTATTTATATGAGAAAAATGGTCCAAATTTTAGATTTTGTCATAGGTCCCGTAAATCATAGAACCGGCTATGGACCTGAGTCACCTGATGCAAGACTAAGAGCTCCGGTCTTCGACATCATTATTTCTTAAATAAATACTAAGCCTCAAATTCTTAAATTATATATATAAAAAAATCTGATCATTATTGTAGAAAATAAATTCATCTAATAATTGAGGGATCTTTAGAAACAAAATAGTAATTAACACACCGGTCAGAGCAATATCTTTAAGAAATCCTAATTTTTTTTGTATGATTATAAATATGAATCTTAGAGTCAGTAGGAAATAGGGATCCAAGAATTGGAGGTCATGGAGGGATTGTAGAGTAGGAATTGAGGAAGAAATGGAATAACTTGAAATACAAAATTACAAAACTAACCGTAATATTATTTTTTTGAGGCCCCCAAAAATTGGAGGCCCCGTGCGATCGCACTATTGGCACGACCCCAGGGCCGGCCCTGTCCCACACGACGGGTTATTAGCTCAATAGTAGAGAGCCCTCCTAATAATACCATTTGGTGAACCATGGATAAAATTACAATAGTACTATATCAGAATTATCCAAATAATTTCTCATCCTAGTTATTACTGTTATCTCAATAATACCGACAACTATAAATTTTGATCTGCAAAAGAAAATTAGAGAAAGTACTCATGAGAAGAACCTACCTAAAGAACACACGAATTAAACCCTATAGGAGAACTAAAAACATATACACCTTAGGAAACAACATCTGAATATTCCAAATTAGGGATGTAAACGAATACATATCACCCAATAGGAATCAGCTCTGTATCCCATACGACGGGTTATTAGCTTAATAGTAGAGAGCCCTCCTCCTAATAAAATTACATTTGAAATTACAATAGTACTTCTATATCAGAATTATCGAAATAATTTCTGATCCTAATTATTACTGTTATCTCAATATTAGCAGTAACCATAAGTCCGTGCACGAACGCACGCATTTTTTGTCTGTTTTTCGTATTAAAAGACTAGTTAATTTGAGCATATATATATATATATATATATATATATATATATATATATATATATATATATATATATAAGGTTGGAGAAGGGCACTTTTGAACATGAAAGTTTCAAGGTGAAACTTAAAATTCTTCTTATTATATATAAGATAAGAAGATTATGTTTCTTCACTACATCCTCTGTATAAATATACTACATATTGAAACAAGTTTCAAATTCCTACACAGTGTCCACATCGAAAAACAAATACAATTACGACAATAAGTGCATTTACATCATCTACCAAATCATTCGAAAAGAGAGAGCATAAACTTACTGTGGCATTGGTGCAGCTGAAGCTACAAAGGCGACCGTGAGCTCCCCTATAGAACCTAAAGAAGGGAAGGACGTGAACATTCAAATTATAACACATCGACTTGTGCTCCTCATAGTCCACGTGGAGGAAGTCGACACCCGGGTTCATCTCCGCAAACTGGCAGATCTGCACAACAGCAGTACAGAACTTACACATCACACAAAACAATCCGCAACGTTTTCCACATTATACATCATTCTCACCATACAGACACGGCGACACGAACACACATATTTTAGTGTGTCCTGGTGCACTCTGGAGTGTCTGTGCCGTGTCGGATACATGTCTGTATCGTCGAAAACACGGTATTGGGTACCAATGTTTGGAGTGTCTGTGCTTCCAATATATATCATTCGAACCTTTGGGTGGAGGGCTTTGCAGCCTCCACAGCCAGGGGAGAAGAAATCTACTATGACGAGCTTATCGCCAGCGTTCGACAGAGAATCGACGAAATCCTGCGCCGAGCTGATCTCTTTCATGTTGGACGGTAGCCCCTTATTCCACCACTTCATACCTTTCCCAATTGTAAGACTCATCTGCAAGTAGTCAGAAAAATTCAACTATAAGAACCTTTCCATCTATATATTATGCAAATATAAATTCCTAACATAAAAATCATGACATTAAATTTTTTTTCCCCCCAATTTTCTGAACAAAAATAATCATCTTTGGATTTGTTTTTAAATACTTTGTCCAATATGTATTAAAATTTTGAAAAATATATGAAATAACTCGAAATTTTCCCAACCAATTACACATTAAATCAAAACAAATCATTCTCCCAACTCTTTCTCATAACAAATGTCAAGGAATGAGTGAATAATTTGTTTTGCGGCATGCTGCCGTCGATTCGTTATGGAAAATTTCCAAGCAATTTGTTTCTCCAATATGTTTTTTTTTCTTCTGTGGCAATTCGTTATGAGAAAAGCCCTCAAAAGAAATTTTCCAAAGCAATTACACATGAGAATCAATGGCACCATGCCACAAAAAATAGAATCAGAGAGCAAACTATAGAAAAAGAGGAAGAAAAACTATTTTATGTTTCTCCGTCAAAGTCCCAACTTCCCAAATAAAATCTTCCCCGAAAATAAAACGATCAAAGAAAACCAATCAACTTAATTATAAATAAACATGCCAAAACAACAAATAAACCCCCAAATCAAAGACTCCAACTTTCGGCATCAATTCTTCTTCCCAAACAAAACTCACCTTCGCAGCATGCGGCGCAATACTCCCCTTCCTGGACCTCCCTCTCCGATGATCATCAAGAACCAATCTTTTCCCCCCAAATCCACCAATCTTCACGGAAACAAGCCCCTTCCGCAAATAAAAATCCCTCCTTTTCTGATTTAAACCCATAGGAACAGAAAGTCCGCTCTTGCTCAATACTTCCGCCATAGCTACAGACAGAAGAAACCAAGAGAAAGAAGAAAGAAAGGAAAGACGAATGGATAAAGTGGCCGATCCGGAATTTTCGATGAATATCCCGATTTTACCCCTTCTCTCCGCCGTCGATCCGCTGCGGATCAATCCCCGCCGTTGATTTTTGGCAGGTGGGACGATCGGCAGCGTGGACGAGCCTACAACCTGACGCGAGGCGGAGGGAGTTTATATCCGGCTCTTATTACAGCGGGGCCCACTGCGGACCCACAATTTTTCTTACGAATATGTAAATATGTAATGGGGCTCCCTCTGATGTGGGGACCACAAACAATTGTCTTTTCATGCGGTTTAGGCTGTTTTATCAGTTTTGACCGAATATCCGGTTTTTGTGGACAACGGAAAACGTATATTTGTGGATGGTCCGTTGGGTGGCAATAGGAATGCCCAGGTGTGAGCAGGGGTGAGTATTTCTCCGTTTTAAACCGAAAGCCTATTGGAACCAAATCAAAATAGTAGTTTTGTAAATTCGGTTTCCAATTTTAGTTTCTAAATTTAAAAAAAAAAATCAGCTCAGAGTTCGGTAAAACTGAAGTACAGATTCTCGAAACAAATTCTAAGAGCACATCATTCTTTACTCAAAACTATCCTAGGATTGAGCTAGTCCAGTTTAGAAAAAGAAAAAAAAAATCAGGACAGTACATTATTTACTACGTCCACCCCACCTCAATCTTCCACAAACTCACTCAAACTCTATCATTTCTAATTTTCACACACACACTCTCTCTCTTCTTAAACTCTCTCAAATCTAAACGTCTTCCATTGCTCCTACTACTGCTACTACTGTTGCCGACTTGACTCCTCTTGCTGCTGCCGACGAGATCGGCCCGCTACCGAAACTTACATGCATCATTTCTCAGCATTGATAACACCAAAAACAAACTACAATTAAAAGAGAATTTTTGATTTACCCTCCACTTTATATGTCAATATTAAGGGTGCACCATGTAGGAACGAAATCGTAAAGCACAATACTCTAGAGGGAGGGTGAATAGAGTTGGCAGCGGAATATTACTAATTAAAAAATGTTAGCAGCAAGATCACAGAATAATAATCACAACTAAGTAAAGTAAAGGTAGAGATAAGAATGCAAACGCAAAGACAGCGATGTACACTGGTTTTCCTCTGTTGAGGACTAATCCAGTCGGTAGAACTCTTGCTACCAGTTGAATCCACTATTGGCAAAACTGCAAGTTTTCTTACGAAGTCCTTGCAACTTCTACAACGCGAGCTTTGATACGAAGAACTCGTCCAACTTCAATTGTGAAGAGGTATTCTTCAATCAAGCCTTCTGATTACAATCTCTCAGAAACTTCTAGACCGCACCGCACTGGCAAATCGACTAGAGGATTGTAATTGGCTTGGGATCTGAAATTTAAAGCTCAAGAAAACTCTTTGGAAGACTGAAAGCTTTAGATAGAGAGAAGATTGAAAGTAAATGAGTGAGTTGAAATGATCGAAATCCTTCTCTATTTATAGGAATTCCAAAGACAGAATTCTGGCAGAATTCGGACAGAATTCGGGCAGAACTCGATGAGGAAATCTCGGTCAAATCCGCAACTACAGGAGGACCAAGTTCAGAAGATTTCAAAAATCAAACGGCCACCAACCGAACTCTGGCCGAACTCTGGCCGAGTTCTGTTAGGGTTAGGTTAGGTTTAAAAACATAGTTTTTGATAATTTTTGAAAACCTTTTTGAAGCTTTTGTTTAAACAAATGTTTTTCAAAACAAAGGACATTTTTAAAAGTATTTTGAAAATATTTTGGAATAGCCTATTTGCCAGTACGACTCGGTGTACAACGTATTCCTAGACTCAATAAAATAAAAAATACATTGCTTGAAGAAATACAGACTCGAACAGACAAACATCGCTTCGGTCTTGAACTGTGTAGATAGTTGTTCTTGATCATATCCAAGAGTCCGATACATCCTGACTAGCTTCATATATCCAGACAGAGTTTGATCAATTATTAAAATCAGTTTGACCATGACCAATGGGCCAACAATCTCCCCCATTTTGATAATTGACAAACTATGAATGATATAACATTAAAGCTTGAAATAGAATCAAAAAAAATTAAAAATAGTTCATGTCCTGCATATTCTCAAAATAATGTTAGATCTTTATTTTTCTCCCCCGTTGTCACTTAGCAAAATAATTGCAAAAGAGTAAAAAACTCCCCCGCAATCAATGCATAAATAACAAACAGTGAAGAAACACAATAAAATAAACATGATAAATGATCGAAATAATAAAGCATTTGAATAACATCACAGGCATGTATTTGTACTCAGGCAGTTTATATCACAGGCAGTTTATAGGCAGTTTATAGTTGAGAAGCAAATAAAGAAATGCTAAGTAAATAAAATGATGTGAATCATAAAGTACGAAATCCATAAAGATGAAAAGATGTTCAGAAGACATCAATAAAATTCAGTACAAGTCCTCAAAAGAAATACTGATAATAAAGTCTGAAAAAAATAGAAATACTTGGAATGTCGGAACATTTCCAAGTATACAGGAGATAATGTCTAAGTCTCAAACATCAACTAATATATCACAACTCCTCCTCCTCATCATCATCATCAGTATGATGACCAGCATGTCCAGAAGGACCAGCTGCAGAGGTACCCGCGCCAGAAGGGTGGCTCATTTCAAATATTTAATTCAAAGATTAGTAATTTCAACCTTCAATTAACATAATTAATATTATTTTATAGATTAAATATCATTATACATCGACTGTTTCAGATTAGCTGTAGGAGTACTGTCCCAGCTGGCGGAGGTTCACCGGGGAACTCTTAAGTACCGCTTCGCTTCAACCGTAGTTGTGGTGACAGACAGACTCTTTATTGGCTTGTCTCTAACACAGTTTTTGCATATTGAAATAAAATCATAAAATAAAATCAATTAACATTATTGACGTCCAAAATTCCTAATTCTCGACGTAAATAATTGAAACGATCTTCTGCTAGAGGTTTTATGAAAATGTCAGCTAATTGATTCTCAGTATCTATGTATACAAGGTCAATATCTCCATTTTGATGATGATCTCTAAGAAAATGATGTCGAATCTCGATATATTTTGTACGAGAATGACATACAGAATTCTTAGTCAAATTAATAGTGCTCGTGTTATCACAGAAAATGAGAATATGTGTATAAAATAAATCATAGTCTTCTAAGGTTTGTTTCATCCACAAAATCTGAGCACAACAACGTCCTGCGGCGATATACTCAGCCTCTGTTGTTGATAAGGCTACAGAATTTTGTTTTTTACTAAACCATGAGACTAAAGCCTTGCCTAAGAAATGACATGTGCCACTGGTACTTTTTCTATCAACTTTGCATCCGGCAAAATCTGCATCCGAGTAACCAGTAAGGTCAAAGGACTTAGTTTTGGGATACCACAAGCTAACAGAAGAAGTGCCCTTAAGGTATCGAAAGATACGCTTAACTGCGCACAGATGTGATTCCTTTGGATTAGCTTGAAAACGTGCACACAGACAAACACTAAACATAATATCTGGACGACTAGCAGTTAAATAAAGTAAACTACCGATCATACCTCGATACTTACGTGTGTCGACCGGCTTGCCTTGTTCATTAATATCAAGCTTTGTTGAAGTTGCCATCGGAGTGCCAATAGGTTCGACATTGTCCAGATCAAACTTCTTTAGCAAATCTTTTGTGTACTTGGCTTGATTTATGAACGTCCCATTGTCAGTTTGTTTAATTTGCAGTCCGAGAAAGAATTTCAGCTCTTCCATCATGCTCATCTCAAACTCATTCTGCATACACTTAGAAAATTCTTGACACAGAGATTCATCAGTAGATCCAAATATGATATCATCTACATAGACTTGTATTAAAAGAAGCTTACCATTAAAGGACTTAATAAAAAGTGTAGTGTCAACCTTGCCTTTTGAAAAACCGTTGTCAAGTAGAAAAGAGCTTAGACGATCATACCAAGCACGAGGGACTTGTTTCAAACCGTATAAAGCTTTCTTCAACTTGAAAACATGATCAGGGTTTTTAAAATCTGTGAAACCTGGAGGTTGTGCTACAAAAACTTCTTCTTTTATAAAACCGTTTAAAAAAGCACTTTTGACATCCATTTGAAATAATTTGAAATTATGAAAACATGCAAATGCACATAACATGCGAATGGATTCTAATCTCGCAACTGGGGCATAAGGCTCATCGTAGTCGATACCTTCTTCTTGATTGTATCCTTGAGCTACGAGTCGAGCCTTATTACGAGTCACTAAACCATTCTCATTAAGTTTATTTCGGAATACCCAACGAGTGCCAATGACCGGACGATCAATAGGCTTGGAAACAAGTTCCCAAACTTGATTCCGTTCAAATTGGTTTAATTCCTCTTGCATAGCATCTATCCAAAAACTATCACTACATGCTTCATCAATAGTTTTGGGTTCTAGCTGTGAAATAAATGCAACACTAGAAACAATATCTCTACTGGATGTACGAGTACTTACACCTTTGGTAATGTCACCAATTACCAAATCCTTTGGATGATCAGCCGTAAATTTTAATCTTTTCGGCAGACTCTGAAGGTAGCTGGTTCCTGGATCTTCTCTAGGAGGATCAGCTAGTGCCGAGCTTGGTTGAGAATCAGCTGTTATTGAGCTTGGTACAGTTGGATCTTCGTCATTGTCATCGATAGTCATTTGATTCAATTCATCAAAAGTGACGTTGATTGACTCTTCGAGGATCATGGTTCGTTTGTTGAAGACTCTGTATCCTTTGCTCTTGGCCGCATAACCTAAAAATATACCTTCATCGGTCTTTTCGTCAAACTTTCCCAAATTGTCTTTTGTATTAAGAATAAAATATTTACAACCAAATATTCTAAAATATGAAATAGATGGAATTCTATCAAACCATAACTCAAATGGAGTCTTCTTCGATTTGGGTCAAATTAGAACTCTATTGAGAACAAAACAAGCTGTATTGACAGCTTCAGTCCAGAAATATTTGGGTAGACTAAACTGGTTTAACATTACTCTGGCCATTTCGGATAGAGTTCTGTTCTTACGTTCTACAACTCCATTTTGTTGTGGAGTCCTAGGGCAGGAGAACTCGTGTACAAAATCGTGTGTGTCACAAAATTGCTCAAACTCTGCATTCTCGAATTCGCCACCATGATCGCTTCTAATACGAGTGATCATGTAACCTTTTTCATTTTGTACTTTCTTGCAAAAGACGACAAATTCGGATAATGCATCATTCTTGTGTGTCAAGAAGTATACCCACGTGTATCTAGGAAAATCATCTACAATTACAAAAGCATAAAGTTTACCTCCGAGGCTAGCAACTCTGCTAGGACCAAATAAGTCCATATGAAGCAATTGTAGAGGTCTAGTAGTACATACTGCGTTTACTGACTTGAATGTGGATCTGGTAGCTTTGTTCTTTTCACATTGACTGCATACCGAATTCTTCTTGAATGTAATGTCCGGTAAACCGCGTACTAGCTTCTTTGTGGATAATCTTGAGATTGTGTCCATATTTACGTGACCGAGTCTCATATGCCACAGATGACTCTCATCGCTTTTAGCCATTTAAGCATCTACCTGAAATGTTAGTTTCTTCCAACAAATAGAAAACATATATGTTGTCGTCCCTGATACCTTCAAAGATAGTACTACCAGTTGAGCTATCAACTATAGTACATTTGTCTTTGCCAAAGTTGATGCCATAACCATGATCAGCTAGATGACTTACGCTGAGTAGATTATGTTTTAACTCGGTAACCAGACAGACATCTTTAATAACAGGATAGGGAGACTTGTCAACATCACCGATACCAATAATATACCCTTTCAAGTTATTACCGAAGGAGACATAGCCTTCCTTCTTTTTCTTCGACAGTATTGCAAATAGTGTAGCGTCACCGGTCATATGCCATGAACAACCGCTGTCGAGGATCCATTTGCTTCTAGCATGTGAAAGGTGTTCCACCTATAAAACAATTTGCAGATGAAACTTTTGGTACCCATTTCTTGTAGGGTCCTGAAATGTTAGCCTTTGGTATCCAAGCATAAATATTTAAATCAACAAGCTTTCTGATTCTACATGCAGATGAAATATGACCAATGAGGCCACAATAATGATATTGTGCATGTCGAGTGTTGAAAGCTGAGTGGTGTGCATGGTTGGTAGGTTTAGGTTTTCTAGTATAGAAGAAAGCATACCTATAATCCTGTTTGGGCTTAACCTTTTGGGGTAAAGGTTTGATAGGGTTAGGTCTGACAGTGTTTGGCTTGGGAATGTTCCAATTTTTCGGTAAGTGACACGTGTTAGGGAAGGAAGCAGCAGTCTCAGGCTGTTTTCCTAACCTAATTTCCAATCTTTTGGAAGTGTCATACAACTTAGTATAATCAGAAGTGAGTGTTTCCATTCTGATTTGTGCACATCGAAGACTTTTCTTCTCTATAGAAAGTTCTTCTTTGAGTTGGTCAATAACTTTGTCTTTCTCTTCAGATGACTTGGTAGTCTCGTGTAATAAGAGCTTTATTGAAGAAAGCTCACCAGACTCACTAACATTATTTCTAACCTCAGCTAGTAGGTCGGTAAGTCTACCTATTTCACCTTTGTACTCTTTGAGTACCTTCTTAGAGGTCTGATACTTGCTACGCAGTTTCCTGTAATCAGTCATCAGTTCACTGAAGGCATCTTCTAATTGCTCAAAGGTGAAGTCATCATATGTATCAACTACAGGTTCAGTATGTACCTGATCGGATGCCATAAAGCATACATTTGCAGCGTCTTCTGATTGTTCGTCTTCTGAGTCGCTGGCTTCACTTTCATGCCATATGCTGGCATTGGCATACTTCTGTGATGTCGATCTCTTCAGGTTCCCTTTTTCATACCTGTTGCTCTTCTTGCTTGATGATGAGTTTGTAGGACAATCTTTCTTCATGTGTCCCTTCTTCTTGCAGCCATAGCAGACAGCATCATCTTGATACCAGTTGTTGCTGTTGTTTTCTTTGGCTCTCTTCTCATGTCTCATGAATCTCTTGAATTTACTTGCTAGGAGTGCTTGATCTTCAGCATCGGATTCACTGCTGTCTGAGTCACCTTCAGCAGCTTTTCTGTGCTGAGCCTTGAAAGCGATCGTCTTCTCCTTTGGTGCAGGCTCTTCAAAATCTTGTAGCTCCAGTTCATGAGTGAGTAGCTTACCCATGAGTACTTCGAGGGACATAGTTGTGAGGTCGTTCCCTTCAATGATTGCACTAGCCTTTGGAATCCAGTTCTTGGTAAGTGCTCACAGGAGTTTGCGAATCTTTTCATGGTTACTGTACTCTTTGCCTAGGGAGGACAAAGGATTTACAATATCCAAGAATCTTTCGAACATCTGAGTAACTGTTTCGTTAGGCTTCATCTTGAACACCTCATACTCTTGAGTAAGTCTGCTGACTTTAGATTCTTTGACTTGAGTCGTGCCTTCATGTGTGACTTCAAGTAGCTTCCACACTTCATTAGCCGTTGTGCAGATAGACACCCTGTTAAATTCAGTTGTCTAAAGCACAAAATAGAGCGTTAATAGCACGTGCGTCAAGATTGGCCTTTTTTTTCCTCCTCTGTATATCTGCTATGGTGTTTTTCAACTAAAACTCCATCAACATTTATACGAGATGGCTTTTGATAGCCATCAATAATAATAGACCATAAATTAAAGTCAAGAGATTTCAAGAAGAAACTCATCCGTATTTTCCAATAGGTATAGTTCGTACCATCAAACAGTGGAGGTCTGTTTGTGGCCTGGCCTTCACTTGTGAATTTCACAGTTGCCATGTGTTGTGTTGTGATCTATATAACAGTTAATAAAAATGAATAAATAATTGCACTGTTACCTTGCTTTACCTGTAACACCCGCTCTGATACCAATTGTAGGAACAATTGGGATCAGAATATAATACCTCTAGATGGAGAACCTGCTCTGATACCAATTGTAGGAACGAAATCGTAAAGCACAATACTCTAGAGGGGGGTGAATAGAGTTGGCAGCGGAATATTGCTAATTAAAAAATGTTAGCAGCAAGATCACAGAATAATAATCACAACTAAGTAAAGTAAAGGCAGAGATAAGAATGCAAACGCAAAGACAGCGATGTATACTGGTTTTCTTCTGTTGAGGACTAATCCAGTCGGTAGAACTCTTGCTACCAGTTGAATCCACTATTGGCAAAACCGCAAGTTTTCTTACGAAGTCCTTGCAACTTCTACAATGCGAGCTTTGATACGAAGAACTCGTCCAACTTCAATTGTGAAGAGGTATTCTTCAATCAAGCCTTCTGATTACAATCTCTCAGAAACTTCTAGACCGCACCGCACTGGCAAATCGACTAGAGGATTGTAATTGGCTTGGGATCTGAAATTTAAAGCTCAAGAAAACTCTTTGGAAGACTGAAAGCTTTAGATAGAGAGAAGATTGAAAGTAAATGAGTGAGTTGAAATGATCGAAATCCTTCTCTATTTATAGGAATTCCAAAGACAGAATTCTGGCAGAATTCGGGCAGAATTCGGGCAGAATTCGGGCAGAACTCGATGAAGAAATCTCGGTCAAATCCGCAACTGCATGAGGACCAAGTTCAGAAGATTTCAAAAATCAAACGGCCACCAACCGAACTCTGGCCGAACTCTGGCCGAGTTCTGTCAGGGTTAGGTTAGGTTTAAAAACATAGTTTTTGATGATTTTTGAAAACCTTTTTGAAAACCTTTTTGAAGCTTTTGTTTAAACAAATGTTTTTCAAAACAAAAGACATTTTTAAAAGTATTTTGAAAACATTTTGGAATAGCCTATTTTCCAGTACGACTCGGTGTACAACGTATTCCTAGACTCAATAAAATGAAAAATACATTGCTTGAAGAAATACAGACTCGAACAGGCAAACATCGCTTCGGTCTTGAACTGTGTAGATAGCTGTTCTTGATCATGTCCAAGAGTCCGATACATCCTGACAAGCTTCATATATCCAGACAGAGTTTGATCAATTATTAAAATCAGTTTGACCATGACCAATGGGCCAACACACCCCACTGTTTTGCATTAATAAACAACGTCCCCCACTTCTAACAGTTTTCGTTGTTGACTAACAGAAACCCCCTTTCGTCGACTTCTTAGGACGTAAATACCCTCCGTGATATCTCTTACGTGTTGTTTTCTTTCTAATTCCTAAACTACCCCTCTCTTTTTAAATTCCAAATGCTCTCCCAATTTCATAACCAAAATCGACGTGCTTTTAACCTAACCCCCAAATTCTCTCCTCCATTTGTTCTCGTGTCACTATTAGGGTTCGTCCAAGCTTAAGCGACCTCCTATGGCGACCTCTGCAACACTGGTACAATGAAATTGCTTTTGTTTTTTTCCCTAAACTTTTGGTTTTGTGGTTTGCGGTTTGCCCCTCTCAATTCTGAGTAATTTAGTCTTTCTTGTAGGAGAAGTGTTAAATTTGCTCCAAGAACAACCACCTTGCCGATGAATGTTTGTTCTTGAGCTCGCCTTGCAAGATCAGGAACTGCAAGGGGATTAGGCACATGTTGAAGTCAAATACTAAGGCAAATCATGGTAGAAAGTTTTTGAAATATCATGTCTGCTCGAATTTTCAATGGTTGGATGCTGCTATTTTGGATTCAAGCTCTGGAAGTTCTTCTTCAACAATTCAAATGGAAGGATGTTTCACATGTGATGAATTAGGGCATTGGAAGAAACAATGTCCTTGGGAAGAAAATACTTGCCCAAATTGACATTGTGGAGGGAAGAGAGCTGTCTTGATGTCAAAGAGGAGTCACAGCAAGGGAAGGAGATTCTTGCAATGTAAGAGATACAATAATACATTCCAATGGTTGAATGAGGGTGTTGTTAAAGAGGAGAACAAATATGAAATTCATGTTCAAATTGTAGTAAACACAACTTTAGATCAGTTGTGCCAAAAATTTGGAAAGGAATTGGGCATGTAAAGTTGAAATCATGTAGTTGAGTGGAAGTTTCCCATCTATGTAATGAATTGAAGTCGATTGCTTATGCTACTTTGTCAACAACTGCATGTCTCTCTTTTATGAATGTTGAACATATTCATAGATGCTTTGATCCATTTAAGTTTCACTACAAGCATTATCTATAGTTCATATGAACTATCAAATATTTAGAACTTTCAAACAAAGTTTAGTTTGCTGCTTCAAGCATTAGCCTTCAAAATGAATGTTTGCTGAACAAAGAAAGATCACTTTGCTTATTCAAATGCTGCTTCAAACATTGTACATTCATTACATTCAAACATTGGCCTTCAAAAAAGTGTGCTGAACAAACATTAAAGAATCATTAACAAACATTCATTATATTCAAACATTGGCTTCCAAACAGTTTACTTAAAAAAATGCAGCAAGTGGCCTTCAAAATACAGACAATATTATGCAACAATTGGTAGCAAGTGGCCTCCAAAATAGTGATGGGCCACAATTCAAATATAAACAAGCACACAGTTGGTCTGCATTTAGTGCTGCTTCAAAATAATGAACATAACAGAGTTTAAGGATTACACAATATAAGCAAGCATGTACTTGACCTCCAAAAAATGAACATAACAGAGTTTAAGGATTACACAAAAGTCAAGCAAGCATACAGTTGGTGCTGCTTCAAAATAATGAACATTCAGTACACTTCAAAAGTCAAGCAAGCATACAGTTAGTGTTGTTTCAAAATTTTCAACATTTAACAAGTACAATCCTATTGCTGTTGTTGTTGTTGGAGGATTAAAGGATTGTTGCTATTGCTGCTGCTTGTTTCCATATTTAATCTGACACTATTGTTCTATGGAGGTCTAAACACAGAATTCATTGGCCTCCTTGGTGGTAGAATAGCTGTAATATTAGCCCTGTCATGCACTCCAAGGTTTTAATGAATCCATTCACTCCCAGATTTGAAGGGAATGGTAGATGAGTGAGGAGGTGGAGGACTTGGATGCATCAAATTGGAAGAATTGGGAGTTGAATTGGAAGGACCTGGTTGTTGTTGTGGTGATGAAGGTATTTGTGGTCCTCATGTACCCATGGAGCTAACATCCTTCTTCTTACCCCTTGAAGTCTTTGGCCTCTTGTAAGCAATGTTAGTCTTTCGTGGTACCTTTTGTTTTGGTTCTTTGGGTGGTCTTGTTGGCCTTGGTGCCCTTGGTGTTTTCTGGTTCCCTCCAACTGGTCCTCCTTGACAACTTCTAGCATTATGATCAGATGGCAACTTGCATCTCCCACAAATCCTCTGCTTCTTGGCATGCCTTGGTAACTCGTCAGCCTCCCTCCTCCTAACACTCTTTGGTCTTCCAGGTTGCCTTCTTGTAGCAGGTGGACCAACTTCATATGGTGGCTGTAACAAAGTGCAATATATAGAACCAACTTCATAAGAAAGTTAATATATAGAACACAAATAGGATAAAAAATCTTTCCAGCATAACTTACTGGATTCCATAAGCTTTGCTGAGACAATGGAACAATCTTCCCATCATAAGCCTCCTTGTAGGTATTAGCATGATAGTAGTGGCTTGTGAACCTATACCAAGACAAGTAATTTATGATGTAAGTGTATATATAAACTGCTATGTATCTATATTGCTATTGTAACACCCCGTTTTCTAAATTAGGATAATTTTGAACTTTTGTGTTTTTAATCATTTAATAATGGTATTTAAATCACAATATGATTTTTGGTAATTTTTATCATTTAAAAGCTATTTTAAGTCATGACCTATGATTTTGGTGTTGCTAGTGTGACCTTATAGACTGTTTGACCTAGAGCCTAACCATGTGAGTAGAGGTTCAATTTAGTGCATTTAGCCTAGAGGGTATTTTGGTCATTTCTGAAATTATTTGAGCTTATTGTGATTTATTAGAATTATTTGGAATTTATAAAAATTTATGTGATTTTTAATATTAATTAATTAGTTGCTATGTGGTATCTTGGTTCTAGACTAGATTGGGCCTAACCTAGAAGTGAGACTTAACCTATAGACTAAGTGGGACTTGTTAGTTTAAGTCATGGTTAGAAAATTGGTAGATAATTGCTTTGGGGCTTATTAGTTAGAATGAGGTATTTTGAGAATAGGCCTTTAACTAGGAAGCCTAGAAACCCACCAAGAGAGGGAGGCCCATGGCCTAACTAACTAAAACCCTAACCCTAGAGTTTTGGCCAGCCAACATAGGGAATCCCACCCCTATATAATGTCTCTTCCATTAGTTGTAGCCTCCTTAAGAAAGTTTCCAAGTTTACAAGAAAGAGAGGTATAGAAATCTTCCTCAAGCCCTAGTTTCTTCATTTTAATTCCTTTTCCACTCTAGTCTTTTGCATTAGTTCCTAATCTAGCTCTATTTCATGTCCATGGAGAGAAACCTCAGCTTTGGAGCAATTTGGAGCATTGGGCTAGCAAGGAGGAATCCTCATTTTAGGAGTTTTCATGAGAAAGAACAACCAATAGGTAACCCTATCTAAACTCATTAGATTTTTGATTTCTTTGTATATTTACATAGCCCTAGGTGTCCCCTAGCCGTAGGTATTGGATTTGTGTCGAATCGTGTCCATTTCATGTCCGTATCGGACACGTATCAACACCTAGGTATAGGTGTTCGATGAAATACCACAGAGGATATTTCTTTACTGTTTTTGAAATATTTATGAATGGAAATGTTCATGATGATGTGTCTTATGATTTTTCTAACCTACTTTAGTATTTCTGTGTTGTGTCATGTCCACACGAGGACACGAACATTCCCCGCGCGCGGGCTAGGGTTTCTCCTGCTGCTCGAGTGTCCTGTGGGACACGACACTGCACCTCTAGACACGAAACTTGGTACACACCTCGGGGCAATCACTAACACTATGCTCCCAAAATTTGGGAGCATATGATTCACCACGCGAGGAGAAATCACGCGCGCACTGGACACGCACTGTGTGCACGCGCGGGAATTCTCTCTCACTGATACGCACGTTCAGTTCGGACACGACACAGCCATGACCCGATTCAGGGTGCCTATTCCCTAGCCCTAGACCCACTCTATCACGGGACACGGACACGACCCTTCTCGTGTTGTGTGTCGAGTCCTATTGGACTCGACATGGCTGCACGAGGCAGTCCTCACTGCCAGTTTCAGTTGATGTTTCCATTTCGAATTTGGACACTTTGTGTCCAGTTTCCTGGACACGAATGGACCCCCATGACACGAACTAATGTGGAGAACACTTTTGTACACCTGTCCTTGGGTCTCACATAAGAATTGATCTCATTTTGGGTTTTTTCCTAAAAACTCTGATACCAAGACTGTAATTTGATTTTTCCTGAGATTAGGATGTTTGTTCAGCTGTTTGATTTATTAATTGTGTTGTTTGGGTTACAAGTTCATATCAGAGATTGACCTATAATGCTAGGGTTCATATTAGCATGGGATTGGGTTTCAAAATTTGCATTGAACTGAGAAAAACCTGAGTCCACTTATGATTTTTCCTGAGAACTGTTTTATAAACCTGATGACTGTTTTCAAAACCTGGGAAAAACATGGGTTGATGTTCCAATTCGAAACAGGGAATAAAGCATAGGTTGGTTTTATGAAAACTAAGTTTTTCCTTTATGTTAAACCTGGGATTCAACACTGTTATGTACATTCACTGATTTCTGAGAAATGATAAGTTGTTTTGGTTTTGAATTTTGAGTTTCAAAACAATTGTTAACTGATTTTAAACTGAGAGTGATTTAGGTTTATATGCCTGCATGTTTTATATTAAAATCTGAGATTGAGATTTAAATTATAGGCTTGAGCCTAATGTTTTGATTCAAAACTGAGTATGGGATTAGCATCTTCAAAACTGGAATTTATGTCACTGAATTCCTGAGATTTCAAGTGGTTTTGGACTGCTTATTGAACAGTCAACAGATGCACTACACATTGTTTCAAACCCTGAACTCTAATTCCCATCCTAAACTGATTTTAATTGATGTTTAATTGCCATAATTGATTCATACACATGTGTAGTTGCTACTAGGTAGGTTACATGCTAGATTAGGCTAATGACAAGGAAATGGTTGTCAAATTTGGGTGTTTAACTGATTTCATTTCCTATTTACACTTAACTGTCATATACACCTGAGAATGGTTGACACACACACTTTAAACTGCTACCCACTGTCATTTATTCCTGTGAACTCTAAATCTGAGTTCACGCACACTATTTATCACACACCCACATTCCTATCTAAACCTGAAACACACATTCATTGTTTTGAATTTCTGAGAACAATGTGGATGCCACATTACATTATGTTGTTCCTGAAAATTTCTATCACATACACACCCATTGACACATTGCATTGGTTTCAGTCTTCCTGTGTACACACACATATATGTGAAGCGCATTGACACCCATTATGTTTACACACACACCTATCTAAACTGCCATGTTAATCTGAGCACTGTTCACACATTTGCACTAACTGAGAACACAATGTTCACACAATCCCTATCTAAATCTGAGACACATTCCCACACATGTATGTATCACACGCATCCACCTTCCTCTACTACTACCTACTGATTTTCTGTACACACATATATGCTACACACACACACTCTCACACGACCACAAACACTGAACACACACACACATGCCCACATTTCCACACTCTCTCACACAATGACACCCACATCACTCTCTATATCTCTCTATATATATTTTGATATATGGTAATGTATATATATATCTATAACATGTAATTTATGTATTGGTATATGTATGTAAGTATCTCTATATATATACATGTAGTGATATATATATATATATATAAAATATATATATATATATATATATATATATATATATATATATATATATATATATATATATATATATATATTTTATATATATATATATATATATTTATATATATATATATATATATATATATATATATATATATATATATATATATATATATATATATATATATATAAAATATATATATATGTATAAAAGGTGATAAATGAATGTATGAATGAATGTATGTATGAAAGGTAGACAGGAATGATATGTAATATAGGTAATAAAATATAAGCATGAATAATGTGGTATATAAATATATAAATAAGTTTGATGCTTGTATATGAAATATATGTGTAAATTATAGGTTTGATAGCTTGTATAGCATTGTGATGGTATGTGAGTGCTAGCCTAGGCTTGGTTAGGCCTAGTGAGACTGGTTAGACTTGTTGGGCTAGGACTTGACTTAGTTGACCTAGCCTTGAATAGTATAGTTGACTAGAGTTGACCAAGTGTTGACTTTATCCTAGTTTGACCTAGACAGCATGCAGATGCATTGTAGATTACATTTATCATCCCCTGTATACATCTTGACTTGTGTTGCTCTAACTAGGAGTCAGGTAGCTCATCTCGGACAGTACATTTACTTCAGATATTCAGATACCAGGCGAGTACATTCTCTGATTATTTCATAACTTGCTTAGAATTATATTCATGCTCTAGTTTATCTTATTTGATGCTGTCACGATATTATCACCAATTGGTACTATATGGATCCCTACATTGAGATGTTATCCCCCTCGGGAGCATCGGATACATCATGTCGTGTATTTCATGTACATGATGTATTCCTCGCTATCATGTTATTCATGTTTCTCATGTGCTTCATGCTCGTTCATGCATGCTCGTGTACTCTCATGTGCTCTCATGTTCGGTCATGTTTCTCATGTATCTCATGTATAGCCTATACTTCATGTGCACCCATTTATGGGCCTTCATGTGAAATTCATGTGCACTCATTTATGAGCCCTCATGTATACTTCATGTGCACCCATCTATGGGCCTTCATGTAAAAATCATGTACGTAACATAACTTGTCTGGATCCTTGTGTATTGATTGGGATATGGGGGAGTATAAATAGTCATGTGAACAATTCTAAAGTAGTATAACCATGTGCGCCTCTTTAGTATATTCATGTGCAAATCTAGCCGTTCACATGTCGACTTTGTACTCTAAATCACTAGTTACTGGTAGCTCTCTACTTATAGTAGATATTTCTATTACAGTTCTCTCTCTATTTACATCATGTACTTTCTTTCAGTTTCATGTATCGTACTCTCTTGCATGTTTACATTTTTTAACCTGTTATGATCTGCGTGAGATGTATTATTGTCACCTCCAATTTTCGAATTAGGGGTATTTTATTCATTTTTTAAGTTTTATAATTTTTAGGAATTTTATTTGATTTTATATCATTTTTAGGGATTTATTTGATTTGGTTTGGATTTTATCCAATTCGGACTTAAGTTGGAGACCCGGGTAGCCTGGACACTAGTGGGACCCACATACTAGCTGGGCTTGGCCCACATACCATCCTAATTAGGTTAGAAATCATAAACCCAACTTCTATGGCTTAATTAGTCATTTTAGAGGCTTGATTAGTTAATTAGAATTAAACCGAACCGAACCGAACCAAACCCGAACCAAACCAAGTCTATTGGGTTTGGGGGCTTATTGGATCACCACCCAAACCCAATATCCCCCCCATGGCCGGCCAAGTAGCCATCCCCCCTCCCCTTTGCTTCACAACAAAGCAATCTCTCTCTCTCTCTCTTCATTTCTAAATTTCCTTCCAAGCTTTTCTTCCTCCAAGCAAACCAACTTTAGGTAAGCTATTAAATTCCTATTAATTTCTCTATTTCATTTATGGCTTTCACAATAATTGTAGAGGAGATGATTCTCCACACTTTGCCCCTAGAATTTGTAGGTTTTCCTAGAAATCTAGGTTAGAGATTTATTTGGGATTTTCTAATTAGAGTGGTATATATATATATATATATATATATATATATATATATATATATATATATATATATATATATATATATATATATGTATTTGGGTGTATGTAGAGAGTGGTGGTGATGGTGTGTGAGAATGGTGGCGTTGTGTATGAGTGAGAGTGTGCTTGTGTGAGTGTGTGTGTGAGGGTGTGTGTGTGTGTTGGAGTGTGTATGTAGATATGTATATATGTATATATATATATATATATATATATATATATATATATATATATATATATATATATATATATATAGACATGTGTGTGTGTGTGTGTCTATATAATTATGTATGTGTATGTATTTATATATAAATATGTATGTGAGTGTATATATATATATATATATATATATATATATATATATATATATATATATATATATATATATATATATATATATATATATATATTTTGGAAAAAGGGTAAATTTTATTCCATAATCATCTCAATAAGGTTACAACATAGAGATACAATCCCAACTCAGGGGGACATTACTAGTACATCCGACTCAATGTTATGAAAGATGCCCACCAGTGGGGTGGACAGTCCCTCATAAATGCGCCGGTTCCTCTCCCTCCAGACATGCCAAACTGAAGCAGCAAGTCTCAATTTAGCACGCCTGGCCCAGCTCTGCTCCTTGTCCCTGCAATCACCAATCCACTTAAGGATTTCTCTGAAGTCACGCTCCCTTCCAACCCCTCCTAAGTGTCTCCGGCTCTGCTCTGCCCAGATGCTCCACGCCACATGGCACTGAAAGAACAGATGCCCAATGGATTCATTATCTGTCTCACACAAAACACACTTAGGGTCAGGGACAGAAACCCCGAACCGAAACAGTCTGTCCCTAGTAAGCAACCGGCCCAGCACCAGTTTGTATGCAGACAGTTGCATCTTCCTGGCAAGCCCCTTCCCCCAGACAAAGTCGTACTCCTCCATATCATCGAAGTGGGGGCGAACAAGGTCGTAGCAGCTGCTAAATCTGAACTCCCCTGCACCCTCCGAGCGGCCAGGAGGGGCCCAAATCCAGACATCAGACAGTGCCGTAGGAGTGATCCGCACTCGTCTGATCTCCTCCCCTAACGGAGCTGTGAAACGATACTCCTCTGGCCTCCAGACTCCACCACGGATGATGTGCCTACAAGTCAGACCTCTGTATGCCATGCCGTCCCTCTGGGGACCCAGAATCTCCAGGAGAGACTGACCTGAGATCCACGGATCGAGCCATAGGTCCGTCTCCCCTCCCTCCCTCATCCTCCTCCGCATAGCCGTCCGAAGAACAGGACGGTTCCTCAGGATATGCTTGAAAGACACAGAGTAGTTGTTGTCAATTTCACATACCCAGAAGTTCCTGCCCCGGAGATACCGACTAGTCATCCAGGCCGACCATAGAGAATCACCCTGAAGGAACCTCCATGCCAGCTTGATCCCCGCCGCCTCCCTGACAGAAACAAGGGATCGCAGACCCACACCTTCCTCCTTCCTGGGCCGACAGAGCTGCTCCCAAGAGATGGCATGAATCCCCCCATGCCAAATGAACTTGGCACATATGCCCTCAATCTTTCTGATAGTAGCCAAAGGGACCATAATCGATTGGAGCCAGAACAGAGCAATAGCAGAAATAACCGATCGAACCAGCTCAATACGCCCTCCAAACGATAGGCCAGCCGCCTGCCAGCCCTCAACCCTCCTCTGTGCAAAATCCACCAGACTCTGACAATCACGGTCCTTCGCGTAGTTGACGGAAAGGGGCACCCCCAGATATTTCACCGGGAGGTCCTCCTTTTCCACCCCAAGCTCCAGGGCCCGCTCCTCCTTCAAAGTGCAAGAGTTGCTGAAGTAAACTTTGCTCTTGTCCCTGTTTAACCGAAGGCCCGATAGCTGTCCGAACTCTTCCATCACTGCCGCTAGCTCCCTCATCCCTCGCATGGAAGGCCTCAACAAGACCAATAGGTCATCTGCATATATGAGATGGGAGACCACCGGAGAGACCCTGCTGTATATCGGTACAATCCTCTCCCGATGCACCGCGATGTCCATCAAACAGGTGAAATACTCCATCACAAGGGTGAATAGGTAGGGGGAAAGCGGGTCCCCCTGGCGAAGCCTCCTGCTGCTGCCGAAGAACCCGTAAGGGATACCCTGAATGAGGACCGAGAAAGTAGGAGAGGTGATGCACTCTCTGACTCTATCCACCCAAGTCTCGGAGAAGCCCATCGCACCCATCAAATGACATAGGAAGTTCCTGTTGATGGTGTCGTAGGCTTTCCTCAGGTCGAGCTTCACACAGGCCTTCATCCCTCCAGGCTTGTGGAACTCCCGAATCAGCTCATGAGCCAGAAGGCTATGCTCCGCAATAGACCGCCCCTTGATGAAGGCCGCCTGATTCCGAGAAACCAGGCCCTGCATAGCATCCTCCATCCTCCTGCACATAAGATGAGTAATTATTTTATACAAATAATTACAGCAAGCAATCGGTCGAAAGTCAGCAAGTGAAGTCGCCCCCTCCTTCTTGGGCACTAGCGTCAGGAAGGTGTGGTTCAGCTCCTTCAGGAGCTTGCCCGTATCAAAGAACTCCTGAACAGCCTCAAGGACCTGGACCTTGAGGATACCCCAATGGCGCTTGTAGAAGCCACTGGAGAACCCATCCGGCCCAGGAGCCTTAGAAGCATCAGCCTGCATCACAATCGCCTCCACCTCCGCCATCCGGATAGGGGCCATAAGAAGACTATTGCCGTACTCCGTAATCAACGTCTTCGTAATCAGCTGCGGAAAAACCGAGGGATAGTCCGTCTGATGATAGAGCTCAGAGTAGAACCGGACAGCCTCCTCCTGGATGGCAACCTGGTCGGTCACAAGACGCCCGTCCCTGCCAATCAGTCTCTGAATACGGTTCCGGTGCTGTCGAGCCCGGATGACATTATAGAAGAATTTGGTGCAGCGATCCCCATCCTTGAGCCAGGAGCATTTGGCCCGTTGGGCCGCACTAATCTTCTGCTGAAGCCGCAAGGTGTTGACCTCTGCAGCCAACTTCTTCTCTCTAGCCGCCATCTCCCCACTCATCATGTCGCCCTGCAGCTCTGACTGCAGGTCTCTCAACTCCGCCTCCTTCTCCTGTAAGGAAGTCCGGGGAAGAGCCCTCACCCAGTCTCTGATGGCGCGTTTGGTCTTCTTCAGCCTGTGAACCATACAAAACTGGGCAGTGCCGACCGCCACCTGGCCAAGACCTCCCGCCACAGTCTTCTCATAACCAGCCGATAGGAACCAACTGTTGTCATACCGGAACGGACGGGCTCTCCAGCTGGGACTCTCCACGAAGCGCACCAGGATCGGCGAGTGGTCACTGGTCCCCGCAGGGAGCCCCTCAGCCACAGAGGAGGGGAATAGGCGGAACCAATCACTGTTTCCCAAAGCACGATCCAGCTGGCATGCCACCCTGCTCACCACCGCCTTGTTGTGCCAAGTCCATATGTGCCCTATCCTCTCCAGATCCCTGAGCCCGGACTGGAGCAAGCAGGACTGAAAATCTGAAAGGATCTGGTCCAGGACCGGCCGCCCCCCAGCTTCTCTTCCCTGTATAGCGTAGCATTGAAGTCTCCCATAATAAGTAGGGGGAGATGACGATGCATCGCTAAAGAACTCAGCCTGATGATGTCCTACCACAAGGTCTCCCGCCGCCTCCTGTCGTTGTGCCCGTAGACGGCACCAAGTAAGAAACGGAACCCACCCTTGTTGGTGAAGGAGATAGCCACAAGCTGGTCAGACATGAAAACCTCCTCACCCTCCCAACTAGCTCCATTCCATCTAATCCAGATCCTCGCCATATCACAGAGACCAAGGTTGTGAAGCTGGACCCAGTCCGTAGGAGTTCTACGGGTCAGAGTTTTCGCCCCCCTGATCTTAGTCTCTAGTAAGATCGAGATTTCACACTTTTCCTTCCTCAGCACCTCACTAATCTCCCTCCATCTCCCCAGAGAACACCCCCCCCGGACATTCCAGGCAAGGGCCGACATCTAAACCGCGGGTGGGGTCCCCTGAACATCCTCTGGAGGAGCACTCGGGGAGAGTGCAACCTCCATATCTCTGGTATCCTCATCTCTATCCCCCTGGAGAAGGAGGGGCATAGCAGGGGCCGCAGCCCCGTGTGGGTCCCCCTGTGGGGGAGGCTGTGCAAGGACTGCCACCCATTTAGGATTGACCTTCCACACTCTCTCCGTCCCACCCTGTCCACTGTCCTCACTATGCGACTCCGTAGCCTGGCGCTTCCGACTGTACACCTGAAGTGCTAGCGCGTCTTTATTTCCCTGTCGCCTGTCCTCCTGCCCCATACTTCTGGTGGTCATGGTCCTCGTCCCCATATACTCAACCATCGCTCCAGCAAGATCCTCCGTCGGAGACCCCTCAAATTCTCCAGAGATGGGAGGAGTGTCTGCCTCCATCTCATCCTCCATCAAGCCCACCTGGTCCACAACAGGGGGGTCATCAGCACCACCTGCCTCCTGTACATACACACACACACACATATATATATATATATATATATATATATATATATATATATATATATATGTATATATATATATGGATAGATATATATAATAGATAGATATATATATATAAGAGAGTAGGAAGTAGAAGAAGATGAAGAAGAATAAGAAGAACAGAAGTGGCAGCTGCAGCAGCAGCATACTACAGTAGCAGCTGCAGCAGTAGCAGCTAGGAGCAGCTGCAGCAGTAGCAGCTAGGAGCAGCTGCAGCAGTGCCAGCAATCGCAGCAGCATCCAGCAGCAGCAGTAGCATGAGCTCCCCCCCCTTTAACCCCATATAAACCCCCCTATATATATATATTTTATATATATATATATATATATATATATATATATATATATATATATATATATATATAGAGAGAGAGAGAGAGAGAGAAGTATATATATATATATATATATATATATATATATATATATATATATATATATATATATATATATATATGGATATGTAGAGAGAGAATGAGAAGAAGTAGGATTAGAAGAAGTTAGAAAGAAGATTAGAAGAATTGGAATAGGAAGAAATAAGGAGAATAGGAATTAGAAGGAGAAGGAGAAGGAGAAGTAGAAGTATAGGAAATCGATTTAGAGGGGATTGAGTTAGAGGGTGAAACGGAGCTTCGAGTTTCGGAATGAGTTGAAACTTGGGGGAGACCTAGAATACGTGAATTAGATTTTGCGGGTAGGATCCCGAGTTGAAATCGGGGTTGTAGGGCGCCGGTATCGCGTTGTACCATTGCGTATCTTGAAATATTCAAGATATCGGCAATGGGCCGTAAGATGGACTAGACGTCCACTTTACCTAGGTATCTTCGTAGGTAACGTATGTATAGGCTAGTATCCTACTATCCTAGGGAGCAAGGGTCAAAATACCAAGCGTAGGTAGGCTAACTTGATATTCACCTAGGCTAGAAATTTACCTTAGAAAAGGGTAAATTAAGATATTGGCCTACGACCAAGATTTGAGTTTCGAAGTCCAAGATGGACTTGGATATGGGTTGTAAGGGTTGGTAATGATTAGAAATAGTCGTCTAGACCTAGTCTTGACCTTGGTTGACCACGGTTGACTTTTTAGACCAAAAGTCAACTATGGGTCAACACTTTATCCAATTTAGTCCCAAATTCTATTAAACTTAGGCAGTTGACCAAAAGTCAACTATTAGTCACCATTGACCTAGGATTGACCTAGAGTTGACCTAGAGTTGACCAGTTGACCAAAAGTCAAATGTAAGTCAACCGTTGACTTAAATCAACCTAGATTAATTCCGTTTGACTTGCATTGACCCAGTTTGACCTAGCTAGACCTAGAATGACTTAGATCGACCATAAATAATCTAGTTTGACCTTGTTCGACCTAGATTGACTTAGTTTGACTTATCTTGACCTAGGATGACTTAATAGGGTTTAAATTTGATTTGACTTTATTTTCTAAACAGAGTATTGATACGTCTTGTTCTCTATAGGTCCTCGAGACGCAGCATTTGATCCCGTTGACATATTATATCATATTACAGGCGAGTACATTCTCTGACACTTTTCTAATTTACAATGATTGTTATAATTCATGTAATTAGTGTAGATATGCTTGTTCTCGACACATTGGTCGTACGGATTGGTATTCATGGATCCCGACATGGGATGTTATTCCTCGTTATCTTGGTATATCTTGTGCAAGCCCCTTGTAGTTCTTGTGCAGTATATGGACACCGATTCTCGAGGAGACTTGCTCCCTTCTCGTAGAATCCCGTGTTATAACGTGTCTTGCTTGGATCCACTCTACCAGGCGGGGACGGGGAGTACTAGTGTAGATGTGTGGTCATTATCCGCCTTGTTTATTCTTGTAGACCTTGAATGCTACCAATCCTACACTCCATGTAGGATTGGCTGATCAGTAGACCTTGTGCAGACCCAAGCCGGCCACATATTGTAGCTAGTACTCACACACCTAGATATATGATTCTTGATTCTTGTACATGCCATGATCAGTTTACTTGCCTTGTTCTAGCTCTAGATTTACAGCTTACCTTGCCATGATACTCACATGTACATTCCATGATTTTCTTGTATATACTCTCTATTTACAGTCTTATAGCTTTTGTCATATCTTGTGAACTGTTGTTAGTAGATTGTACTCGTTCTATCCTGACTGGATATGTTGACAAAATATTACAGATGCTGATGAGGGGGATTACAGTACCTACTACGGTCCGGATGACGTAGTGGGCTTAGACTTGGAGACTTTGGTCCAGCAGGGCTTAGCTCCGCCTGACGAGACTTTATCTATTGCTTAGTTAGAGTAGGTCTTTTGCACTGGACCTTGTCTCCAGCTACTTTTGAGACTGTTATTATTATGGATTGTATTAGAGACTTGGACTTGTATATTATTTGTGTTTGGACTTGACAGGTTATTATTTTATCGTCTTGTTGTCTTTATCTTTCAGTCTTTACTTTATCATCTTAGAGTTGTGATTGAGCACTCATATATATTCATTGCTTGTCCTCCGTTCAGAGTTGACCATATTCTCGACAGGTTTTTGATATATATATAAACTGTTGTTAGAGTAGAAAACCTATAGCGTTCCACGTCGTTTTTACGGTGAAGGCTGGGCGTCGTCACGTACACGTGCCCTTATAGCGGGTCGTGACACATTTTTAGTGGTGGCCCATGCAGGTCCTGAAGTCGCAATTAGTGCGATGTCGTAGCGGCACTCGTCTTAGAGTGTTGACTACGAGCCTGTGTTACACATAGGAGGTAGTAGGCTAAGAGTGCTCAATCACAGTAGGATCTTTTCTTGTTTATCATGCTTACCGTCTTTGATATTGATTTACTATTTTCTAGCTGTCCTCCTTTGATATAATCCTTCTTGTGCCATATTGATATCTTCTTTATTTCTATCCTCAGGATGGTGCAGACCAGGTCCCAGCATCCTGAGTCCGCGGACGCGGAGAGGTCTGCTATGACTCGCGGACCTGATCCGGACACTCCTGCTGCAGTCGGGGTGTCGGCAGCAGTAGCTCTTGGGGGCGCTCCTCCGCCAATTACGAGGGCTGACCCCAGGGTTGCTACGACTTTTTCGACCGCAGAACCAGTGGTTGATGCGGGCGCTATTCCTCCTGCTGCGCAGCGGATTCCTCCGCTAGTTGCAGACATACTTCCACCTCCACCTCCTCTGCCTACAGATATTGGGCAGATGCTTACTTTCCTCCAGCAGATACTGGAGACTCAGAGAGCCCAGGCCGAGGCTCAGCAGAGGCAGACAGACGCGATGCTTCAGGGCAAGGAGGATGCCCATCAGTTGGCCCTTGCAGCCGTGGAGCAGAGGGCTCCGCATCAGGGGACGCGTACTAGGTACGGAGATATCCAGGACTTCAAGAAGCTCGGGCCCCGTGACTTTAGCGGGACCGAGGGTGTGGTCTATGCAGATGATTGGCTCGAGGATATCGAGCGGCAGATGAGGGCCTCCCGCCTGGCAGACGACCTGAAGGTCGAGGCGGTAGGTTTGCAGTTGCTAGACATTGCACGCACCTGGTTCAGAAACAAGCCAGCCCTAGCTGGAGAGGGCCATACTTGGACAGAGTTCAAGATCCTCTTCAAGGAGAAGTTCTTTTCCTCCACGGACAAGATCGACCTGGTGCGGCAGTTCCAGGATCTGCAGCAGGGCAGTTTATCTGTGGAGGAGTACGCCGCGGAGTTCGGCCGTCTGAACCGATACGCAGAGTACATGGTTCGAGACCCGGAGATCAGGGCGAGCCGTTTCAGGGAGGGGCTGACTTGGGATATCAAGATCCTCATTCCCTCCTTCTATGAGACTTATACCCAGATCTACGCGGAGGCCCGCAAGGTAGAGCGGGAGTGGGGCTTGAAGCCCAAGAGGGAGCGTGATCTTTTCTCGGGGGCTACTAGCAGCGCGGGGGCTGCTAAGCACCCTCAGCTTCAGCATCGTTCTTTCCAGCATCACCAGCCGCAGGTTCAGGCCAGAGCACCGGTTCAGCAGCAGGTGCAGCACACTCAGCAGAGGCAGGCACAGCATGGGGTTCCTTGCGGCTACTGCAAGAAGCCCGGTCACATCTGGAAGGCCTGCCGGAAGAGGCTGGGCATGTGCCTCTACTGCGGGGAGGCTGGACATCAGTTGAGGGATTGTCCTACGAACCCTCGCAGGGTAGCCCGTGGATCGGTAGCAGCTCAGGGGGCACCGGCGAGAGTACCTGCAGTGCAGCCGAGGGGTCCACTTTCGACCCAGCAGCAGTGGTTTGTTCAGCACCACCAACAGCGGGGTGGTCAGGGTAGAGCCTTTGCTCTTGCAGCCGAGGAGATGGAGCCTATTACGGATGTTGTCGTAGGTTCTATTCTGCTCGATTCTTTTCCAGCTTTAGCCTTGTTTGATTCTGGTGCTACGCACAGTTTTGTGTCTGTTTCTTTTGCTCTTAGGCACAATATTATTGCTGAGTATCTTGGTAGGACTTGCAAGATTATGACTGGGAATGGCATCATCCTAGTTAATAATGTTTGCAAGGGACGGAGAGTTTCTTTGAGAGGCCGGGAGCTGAGTGCGTGTTTGCTCGTAATGCCACTTCCGAGTTACGATGTGGTACTCGGTATGGACTGGTTGAGCATGCACCACGTTAGCATCGACTGCAGAGGGGGCATGATTCTGTTTAGGCCGCCGGGAGAGCCGGAGTATGAGTTCACCAGGGGTGCAGCGGAGCAGGAAGATGGATTCTGCGGAGCGTTGTTGGCGGGGCCGGTGTTGCCACATCCACTCATTGCTGAGTTCTTGGATGTCTTTCTCGAGGAGCTGCCCGGGATGCCGCCAGATCGTGATGTTGAGTTTTCTATAGACCTAGTGCCGGGCGCTGAGCCTATCTCCCAGCATGTCTATAGAATCAACAACAGTGAGTTAGCGGAGCTGAAGAAACAGGTCGACGAGCTGGAGGACACAGGCTTTATTCGATCTAGTTCTTCACCTTGGGGCACGCCAGTTCTTTTCGTCCCCAAGAAGGATGGTACGGTACGTCTGTGCATTGATTACAGGGCGCTCAACAACCTTACCATCAAGAACAAGTATCCTTTGCCAAGGATTGATGACTTGTTCGACCAGTTGAGCGGGGCGAGGGTGTTCTCGAAGATCGACTTACGTACCGGGTACCATCAGCTGAAGGTGAAGCGGGATGACATTTCGAAGACTGCCTTTTAGACTCGCTATGGCCAGTATGAGTATACCGTCATGCCGTTTGGGTTGACCAACGTCCCGGCGGTATTCATGAACTTGATGAACAAGGTATTTCATCAGTACCTTGACAAGTTCGTGGTGGTCTTCATTGATAACATTCTCATCTATTCGAAGACACCAGAGGAGCACGATGAGCACCTGAGGATTGTGTTGGACACTCTCAGGAGGGAGCAGCTGTATGGGAAGCTGTCCAAGTGCGAGTTCTTCTTGGATCGCGTGGAGTTCCTAGGCCATGTTGTCTCTGGCGAGGGGATTTCAGTGGATCCGAAGAAGATTTCTGCGGTGGAGTCATGGTCTACGCTGAGCTCAGTAGCAGAGGTTCGGAGTTTTCTAGGTCTGGCAGGTTATTACCGGAGGTTCGTGCAGGACTTTTCCAGGATTGCCCAGCCGATGACCCGCCTTACCAGGAAGGACGAGGAGTTTGTTTGGTCCGAGGAATGCCAGGCCACCTTCGAGGAGCTGAAGGCGAGGTTGACTACAGCTCCTATCTTGACGCTGCCATCTGGATCTGGTGGTTATACGATCTACAGTGATGCTTCAGGACGGGGTTTGGGTTGTGTACTTCAGCATCACGGGAAGGTGATTGCCTATGCATCTAGGCAGTTACGTCCTCATGAGAGGAACTACCCTACCCACGATCTGGAGCTGGCAGCGGTCATCTTTGCTTTGAAGCTGTGGAAACACTATCTGTACGGAGAGCGAATTGAGATCTATACTGATCACAAGAGCTTGAAGTACGTGTTTACCCAGAAGTAGCTGAATATGAGGTAGAGGTGATGGTTAGAGCTGATGAAGGATTTTGATATATCCTTACAGTACCATCCGGGGAAGGCCAACGTGGTCGCGGATGCTTTGAACAGGTATCCCGTGGCCATGTGTTTGACGATGGATCGTCACCTTCTAGCAGATCTGGAGAGCTTGGGCATAGAGGTGATAGTTCCTGGGTTTGAGGCACAGATGTGGGGTCTCCATGTGCAGTCGGAGCTGATGGATAGAGTCAGGGCAGCTCAGTTTGAGGATGAGGCTCTGAGAGTCATCAGGGAGCAGGTCCGGGCAAGACTGTTGGATGAGTTCTCTATAGCGGGGGATGGGTCGTTGAGGCATGGTACCAGATTGTGCGTGCCGAGCGGAGGACTTCGGGAGGAGGTTCTTCAGAAGGCGCACCGTTCTCAGTACTCTATGCATCCAGGAGCCAACAAGATGTATAGAGACTTGAGACAACATATTTGGTGGTATGGCATGAAACGTGAGGTGGCTCAGTTCGTTTCGAGATGCTTGGTGTGCCAGCAGGTGAAGGCCGAGAGGCAGAGACCCGGTGGATTACTCCAGCCACTACCCATTCCTGAGTGAAAGTGGGAGCATATCACTATGGACTTTGTATCTGGGCTTTCGCGCTCTCCAGGAAGGAAGGTTGCGATTTGGGTCATTGTTGATCGATTGACCAAATCAGCCTACTTTTTGCCTTTCAAGGTGGGTTTGTCTACGGAGAGGTTGGCCGAGATGTACGTACGGCAGATAGTCTGATTGCACGGGGTTCCAGTGAGTATAGTCTCGGATCGGGACAGCCGATTCACTTTCCACTTTTGGAGGAGTTTGCAGCTTAGCTTGGGCACATCGCTCAAGTTCAGTACCGCATACCACCCCCAGACAGACGGGCAGTCGGAGAGGACGATTCAGACCCTCGAGGATATGCTACGTACCTGTGTCTTGGACTTCGGGGGATCTTGGGAGGACCACCTTCACTTGGTAGAGTTTGCTTACAACAACAGCTACCATGCCAGTATAGAGATGTCACCTTTCGAGGCTCTATACGGACGGAGGGGCCGTACTCCTTTATCTTGGGATGATGTCGGCGAGAGGGTTTTGCTTGGCCCTGAGATGGTAGTGGATGCTGCGGAGAAGGTCAGGGTTATCAGAGATAGACTTCGGGTGGCGCAGGATAGGCAGCGGCATTGGGCCGATAGCCACCGGAGGCCGTTGGAGTTTGAGGTATAGTTTAGATTTTTCTAGTATTTGAGTCTGATTGTGATTGTTTTAGATCAAGCTCTAAGTCTTGTGTTTTTGTTCTAGGTTGATGATCTTGTGTTCCTGCAGATTTCTCCGACGCATGGTACGATTCGTTTTGGTGGCGGCGGGAAGCTTAGTCCACGATACATCGGACCATTCCGTATCTGGGGCAGGATCGGTGCAGTGGCTTACCGACTGGAGTTACCGCCCGCACTAGAGGGAGTGCACTGCGTGTTCCCCGTGTCGCAGCTGAGACGGTACGTGGTAGATCCCAGTCACGTCTTGGACCACTTAGAGATCGAAGTGGGACCGACACTCAGCTATCCAGACAAGCCGGTTGAGATTTTGGACCGAAGAGAGAAGGTGCTCCGGAACCAGGTCATTCCCTTGGTTCGCGTTGCATGGAGACACCAACCTCCAGGTGAGTCTACCTGGGAGAGAGAGGACGACATACGGGAGCGATTCCCATATCTCTTCGAGCCCTGAGGTAAAATTCTATCTTTTTCTTTCCTTATTCAATTCATGATTGTTGTGTTAGTTCTCATTCAATTTCGAGGACGAATTTTTTTTAAGGAGGATAGATTTGTCACCCCCAGTTTTCGAATTAGGTGTATTTTAGTCATTTTTCAAGTTTTATAATTTTTAGGAATTTTATTTGATTTTATATGATTTTTAGGGATTTATTTGATTTGGTTTGGATTTTATCCAATTCAGACTTAAGTTGGAGACCCGGGTAGCCTGGACACTAGTGGGACCCACATACTAGCTGGACTTGGCCCACATACCATCCTAATTAGGTTAGAAACCATAAACCCAACTTCTATGGCTTAATTAGTCATTTTAGAGGCTTGATTAGTTAATTAGAATTAAACCGAACCGAACCGAACCAAACCCGAACCAAACCAAGTCTATTGGGTTTGGGGGCTTATTGGATCACCACCCAAACCCAATATCCCTCCCCCCCCCCATGGCCGGCCAAGTAGCCATCCTCCCTCCCCTTTGCTTCACAACAAAGCAATCTCTCTCTCTCTCTCTCTCTCTCTCTCTCTCTTCATTTCTAAATTTTCTTCCAAGCTTTTCTTCCTCCAAGCAAACCAACTTTAGGTAAGCCATTAAATTCCTATTAATTCCTCTATTTCATTTATGGCTTTCACAATAATTGTAGAGGAGATGATTCTCCACACTTTACCCCTAGAATTTGTAGGCTTTCCTAGAAATCTAGGTTAGAGATTTATTTGGGGTTTTCTAATTAGAGTGGTATACATATATATATGTATATATGTATATATAATTATATGTATTTGGGTGTATGTAGAGAGTGGTGGTGATGGTGTGTGAGAATGGTGGTGTTGTGTATGAGTGAGAGTGTGCTTGTGTGAGTGTGTGTGAGAGTGTGTGTGAGGGTGTGTGTGTGTGTTGGAGTGTGTATGTAGATATGTATATATGTATATAGATATATATATATAGACATGTGTGTGTGTGTCTATATAATTATGTATGTGTATGTATTTATATATAAATATGTATGTGAGTGTATATATATAGATAGATAGATGGATATTAGAGTATATATATATGTGTATGTATATATAGATAGATATATATAATAGATAGATATATATATATATATATATATATATATATATATATATATATATATATATATATATATATAGAAGAGTGTAGGAAGTAGAAGAAGATGAAGAAGAATAAGAAGAACAGAAGTGGCAGCTGCAGCAGCTGCAGCTAGGAGCAGCTGCAGCAGTGCCAGCAATCGCAGCAGCAGCAGTAGCATGAGCTCCCCCTCCCCCTTTAACCCCATATAAACCCCCCTATATATATATATATATATATATATATATATATATATATATATATATATATATATATATATATATAGAGAGAGAGAGAGGAGAGAGAGAGAGAGAGAGAGAAAGAGAAGTATATATATATATATATATATATATATATAGATGGATATATATAGAGAGAATAAGAAGAAGTAGGATTAGAAGAAGTTAGAAAGAAGATTAGAAGAATTGGAATAGGAAGAAATAAGGAGAATAGGAATTAGAAGGAGAAGGAGAAGTAAAAGTATAGGAAATCGATTTAGAGGGGATTGAGTTAGAGGGTGAAACGGAGCTCCGAGTGTCGGAATGAGTTGAAACTTGGGGGAGACCTAGAATACGTGAATTAGATTTTGCGTGTAGGCTCCCGAGTTGAAATCGGGGTTGTAGGGCGCCGGTATCGCACCGTACCATTGCGTATCTTGAAATATTCAAGATATCGACAATGGGCCGTAAGATGGACTAGACGTCCACTTTACCTAGGTATCTTGGTAGGTAACGTATGTATAGGCTAGTATCCTACTACCCTAGGGAGCACGGGTCAAAATACCAAGCGTAGGTAGGCTAACTTGATATTCACCTAGGCTAGAAATTTACCTTAGAAAAGGGTAAATTAAGATATTTGCCTACGGCCAAGATTTGAGTTTCGAAGTCCAAGATGGACTTGGATATGGGTTGTAAGGGTTGGTAATGATTAGAAATAGTCGTCTAAACCTAGTCTTGACCTTGGTTGACCACAGTTGACTTTTTAGACCAAAAGTCAACTATGGGTCAACACTTTACCCAATTTAGTCCCAAATTCCATTAAACTTGGGCAGTTGACCAAAAGTCAACTATTAGTCACCATTGACCTAGGATTGACCTAGGGTTGACCTAGAGTTGACCAGAGTTGACCAGTTGACCAAAAGTCAACTGTAAGTCAACCGTTGACTTAAATCGACCTAGATTAATTCCGTTTGACTTGCATTGACCAAGTTTGACCTAGCTAGACCTAGAATGACTTAGATCGACCATGTACAATCTAGTTTGACCTTGTTCGACCTAGATTGACTTAGTTTGACTTGTCTTGACCTAGAATAACTTAATAGGGTTTAAATTTGATTTGACTTTATTTCCTAAACAGAGTATTGATACGTCTTGTTCTCTATAGGTCCTCGAGACGCAGCATTTGATCCCGTTGACATATCATATCATATTACAGGCGAGTACATTCTCTGACACTTTTCTAATTTACGATGATTGTTATAATTTATGTAATTAGTGTAGATATGCTTGTTCTCGACACATTGGTCACACGGATTGGTATTCATGGATCCCGATATGAGATGTTATTTCTCGTTATCTTGGTATATCTTGTGCAAGGCTCTTGTAGTTCTTGTGCAGTATATGGACACCGATTCTCGAGGAGACTTGCTCCCTTCTCGTAGAATCCCGTGTCATAACGTGTCTTGCTTGGATCCACTCTACCAGTCGGGGATGGGGAGTACTAGTGTAGATGTGTGGTTATTATCTGCCTTGTTTATTCTTGTAGACCTTGAATGCTACCAATCCTACACTCCACGTAGGATTGGCTGATCAGTAGACCTTATGCAGACCCAAGCCGGCCACATATTGTAGCTAGTACCCACACACCTAGATATATGATTCTTGATTCTTGTACATGCCATGATCAGTTTACTTGCCTTATTCTAGCTCTAGATTTACAGCTTACCTTGCCATGATACTCACATGTACATTCCATGATTTTCTTGTATATACTCTCTATTTACAGTCTTATAGCTTTTGTCATATCTTGTGAACTGTTGTTAGTAGATTGTACTCGTTCCATCCTGACTGGATATGTTGACAAAATATTACAGATGCTGATGAGGGGAATTACAGTACCTACTACGGTCCGGATGACGTAGTGGGCTTAGACTTGGAGACTTTGGTCCAGCAGGGCTTAGCTCCGCCTGACGAGACTTTACCTATTGCTTAGTTAGAGTAGGTCTTTTGCACTGGACCTTGTCTCCAGCTACTTTTGAGACTGTTATTATTATGGATTGTATTAGAGACTTGGACTTGTATATTATTTGTGTTTGTACTTGACAGGTTATTATTTTATCGTCTTGTTGTCTTTATCTTTCAGTCTTTACTTTATCATCTTAGAGTTGTGATTGAGCACTCATATATATTCATTGCTTGTCCTCCGTTCGGAGTTGACCATATTCTCGACAGGTTTTTGATATATATATAAACTGTTGTTAGAGTAGAAAACCTACAGCGTTCCATGCCGTTTTTACGGTGAGGGCTGGGCGTTGTCACGTACACGTGCCCTTATAGCGGGTCGTGACAATTGTGCTCGCTCCCGTCCTGACTGGACCTGTTGAAAATTTTACAGAGGAGGATGAGGAACCCTGCACCCCTGACTTTGGAGCTTGCCTAGATGACACTCGCGACCTGGACCCCTGGGGAGGTTCAGGCAGCTGCTGAGGATGATACCATGCTTAGTATAGTTAGCTTAGTCTGTTCTTTCTTTTCATGATCAGTTGTCCTTAATTTCAGAGTTGTATATTTTAGAGATGTTGAGACTGATAGTTGTTAACTTATATTTATTTCACTTGTTGTACCTCAGTCGAGGATTTTTTCTATCTATTCTATCGTGCTATATTCTACCTTTAGATTGTGATGGAGTTGTACCTTATGTGATTGGCCTCCTTTTGGAGAGTATTCATATTATGTTAGTTATAGTTCATGACCTAGAACAGCGTTCTATCGCCGACACTACGGCGTAGGCTGGGTGCTGTTACGTACTCATACCCTCACGGTGGGTACGGGTCGTGACAGCTATGCATATATAAACTGCTATGTATCTATACTGCTATGTATACTAACTGCTATGTATCTATACTTACATTGTCCATGTGGGCCTGATAGGTAATAGTGCAGCTACAGCATGAACACAAGGTATACATGTTAATTCCCATACATGACAGTCACAAGTCTTGGCTTTAATATCAACTACCCATCTGTTTTTAATGGAGAACACACTTGTGACACAAAATAACCCCTCATCAGCACCATTGACCTGAAATTGGTTGACTTGCTTTGTCCTATGCTCAATGATCTTCTTTGCTTTTGGAGTCAGGTCATTCTCACCCCAGCCTTTAGAAACCATCTTCCTATCATAGATTAATTGCATGATCATCATATGATACATCTCTACAATCATAGTGATGGGCCTCCCTCTGATGTCCCTTAACCAACTATTGAAGCTCTCAGAGAAGTTATTAGTTATGTGCTCACACTTGGTTGTCTTATCAAAGAATGCTCTACACCATCTTCTCTGTCCTCTTCCATAAGATACTGAAGACCCACTGGAGATTGTTCGGAAAGTGCTTTGATCCATTTAGCTATGTCAACCTCTCTGTATGCCCTAGCTGCACCCCAGGTAAGATGCTTCAACTGTTGGCTACTACTGATTCGAGCCTTGAAATTCTTATAGAAATGTCTGAAACAAAATCTATGGGGGTGCCCATAAAATTCAATGTCAACAATACTTTCTAAGCCTTTCTGCCTGTCAGATATAAATGTTATCTTACCTGGATGTTGCAACAACTTGTCTTTAATTATTGAAAGGAAGTGGCTCCATGTTGCTTCACACTCAGATGTGCAAAGATAGATGGCAAGAGGGAATAGTCCATTGTTACCATCTAAGGCAGTTGCTGACAAACACACACCCCCATGCTTTCCTTTCAAATGACAGCTATCTAACCCAACTAATGGTCTACAACCTTTAATGAACCCTCTGAAGCTTGCATTGTAATCTATGCATAAATAGCCAAATTCAGTGGTCCCTGCTATGTTCCCACAGAAAGCAACACTCCCAGGATTGGATCTCATAACCTGTTGTGCAACCTGAGGACATTTCCTATAACTTTCATCATAACCACAAAAAATCTCCTCTTTCACTCTCAATAATGCCATATGTGCATTCCAATAGGAAACCTTAACTGTAAACTTGGACCACATCTGCCTCTGAATATTCTTTGCCTTCCATGAGATATGGTGTGCTTTAATATCATCTTCCAACACATCAGATATGAACTTACTATTAGCTATTTTGTTTAAGAGCTTTGAAGTGTGCTTACAAGTGTGGGCTCCATTAAGCTGTCTAAGTGTACATGTAGTCCTGTCAGGTAAAATTCTGACCCTACACATCCATGGACATGTCTCTTCTTCACACACACCCCATATCCTATTCGATTCATTCTTAACAAATTTTATTTCAAACATGTTCTTTATAGCAAAAGTCCTTAAATATCTTCTGCACTCAGTAGGATTCATCCATTGTTGACCTAAGACTAGTTCACCCACAACTGGAGCCATGTATTCCTCCTCGCCCATCTCACCCTCACTGTATAAGTCATCAACTTCAGCAGGTCTATGATCACATTCAGAAGCAGATTATGGACAACTATGGTATTCCTCTTCAAGCTCAAGTTCATCAAGGTGAAGTTTCTTTCTTCTCTGAAACTCTTCCCTCTGAAACTCTGTTTCTTCACCCCATTCTTCATTTCTGTCTTCACTGCTTGGTACATATTCTTCATCCTCCTCCTTTGTTTCTTTCTCTTTATCATGTATTTCTTCCACCTTTGCCTCTGTACCCTCTGCATGTGTGCCAGTCTGCCTCTCCTCATCAACCTGTGTACCATCACCTTGTCTTCCAGCCTCTGCTTGACCATCTTTACCTCCAATATTGAAGACCATTGATGGCATTTCATCCAACTGCTCCTCTTGAAGGTCCACATCACTGTCACTAGGTAGAGGTTCAACAGTATCATGTTCCAATTGAACCGTTGGCTTTCTAGGTGATTTATGTGCTACTCTCTTTATAAGTGTTCTCCTATTTTGAACTGCTGGCTTGCTAGCTGATGCTTGTGTCTCAATAAGTTGTGGCTCAGGTTGTTGTTCTTGACTTGTCTCTTTACCAATCTCTTCTAAGAACAAGTGCATTTCTACATTCTTGTCTGGCAATTGCATGCCAATCATACCCAACAACTCAGCATCAGTCAACACCTCCACTCTTTCACCACTTTTTGAGTCATCAATCCAGTGGTACTTATAACTAGCCTCCAAAGTATTACTCTGAATTATATAGGGTATATCCAACAAACTAACCAAGTCTGGGTCTACTTCAACAGTAACAGAACTACCATTCATATAGTGGACCCTAAGCACGACCTTCCTACATAATAGTACAAGTATGCACACATATAATAACATGCTTACAGACAACAGACTATAGTGAATCCATTCAGAAAGAAAACAATGAAGAGACTCAACAATAAATAGAAGAGGAAAGTAAAACTTAGGTTATGATAGTATAACTTACAATGGGAGACTGCCTTTCATCATATAAACTCTCAGAGAAGCTCTGAACGAGAAAGGGGTTCTGGATTGGAGAATTTAGGGCATAGCTAAATCTGAAAAAAAAAAACAAGAACAAAATGTCGAAGGTGCTCAGAGGAAAGAATTTCGTAACCAATCTTTCATACATTGAAGAAAAAAATTGCAAAAAAAAATTGCAAAATTACCTGACTTGTAGACTTTGCCATGGGGGCTGGACGATCGCGGATGGAATTTGGGGGTTAGGTAAGAGTCGACATCGCAAATGTAGTTTGGAGATTAGGTTGCGGAAGGGAATTTGGGAAAGGAATTGATGGATTAGGTTACGGAAGGGATTATGAATTGGAGATAATTTGAAAGGAAGTTTAGGTTCGACTGAACAGAGGGTTTGGAAGAGAGAGCGTCGGTTAGGAGTTTATTAAAGGAGGGTATTTTAGGAATTCCATAAATACTTTATGTTGGCTCGATGTCAACATTTGAGAGAAAGGGTATTTACGTCCTAAAAAGTCGACGAATGGGGGTTTCTGTTAGTCAACAACGGAAACTATTATAAGTGGGGGGACCCCCTTCAAAGTTTTCAAAACTTTTGAATAAGTTTTGGAATACTTTGAATAAGAAGCATGGAGGTCAGGGCGCATGATTGTTGGGCGCATGCCCGTTCGGGCGCATGCTCCTCTCAAATGCATATGATGATGCCTTGGTAACCGAAAAGATTAATGATGATCTTTTGGTTTTATTTGCTGTTATCTCTTCACAGGACCCAAGGCGACGGCTGAGATCACTCCTCATCGGGTCACGCGTGCGACCAAGCCCCTATAAATAGGTGAGAGATGGAGAGAGAGAGAGAGTTCTTCTGCTCTGTGCCTTTGCCTTCTTTAGAGTTCTTCTTCAAAACCCTAACTTCTTCCTCTTTGAGAGAATGGCTCCCAAGACTCCTCGCGGCGGTGCTGGCAAGGGGAAGGAGAAAGCGAAGGAGCCTGTGAAAGTTGTGGTGGCTGACGTTCCCCATCGGCCTGTCGAAGTTCGGCCAGAGGTGGTTGGTAAGTCTCATTTCTCGTACACCAACGCACATAGACCTTGAGTCTTTGATGATGTGCCGCGGTCTATGCCCGCCGACGTGCATGGGTTTAAACCCTGATGATGTGCCGAGGTTCTACTGCTGACGCGCATGGGTTCAAACCCTGATGATGCGCCGAAGTACTGCTAACGCGTATGGGTTCAAACCCTGATGATGCGCCGAAGCTCCCCCTTTTTAGACACATTGTGTGCTCTCTTGTTGCTTCTAACATTTTCGAATCTTTGCTAGTGTCAATGGCAATCCCGTCTTTGAATGAAGTGTTCTTGGAAGCTGCCTTCAATCAGATGGGAGTGGATTATGACGAGGAAGTGATAAACCCTGCTCGAGATGCTCTTATGCTGGATCAGCCTCCCGAGAGAATGACTCAAATCCGGGAACAACAATATGGGTTCCTCAAACGGATGATGGAGCGTGGAGTTTTAAAATCTTCCACATCTGATAAAGTGACCTTCTTGAAACCTGAGTTCCTATTCGGAGACCGCCTCACTTCTACTGAAGCGACGGTGTTGAAGGTCAAGGAGGACTGGTTCTTTGCAGCAAATGGGGTGCATATGACTGTTAAGCAACTTGAACGTCAATGGCCCTTGACGTCCTTCTGTCGCCTTGCTTCCAAGAGGAGGATGTCTTGGGATCTTACCCCCTCTCAGGGGGGAGCGGTGATTGGCGTCATCCAAATTGATTCTACCTCCGACCAAAGGGATACTCTGACCGTCGTGCGGTCTGGGTCTTCTTTCACCTGGCGGACTTTACGTCCTGGGAGCCTCTACAGTGATGTACCCATTAATACGTTTGCTTATAGTGCTTCGACTTTTACACATCGTATGTTTTTGATGGAACGCTCATACCCGAAAGGAGATTTTCGGGTGGAGGGTTGGTGGCATTATGTTTCCAAATGGGATAGACTGACACTCTGGATCTTGTCGCGTTTTCGGACTGAGCTCCGAGAGATTGGGTTGACTGCCGCGATTCGTGCTACCCAGGCGGGTGTTGACATCAATAGGCATATGTTCCTCGTACTCCTGGAGATGTTTGATATCCATACCGGGACCTTTTTTACTCCGGTGGGGGAGTTAGGGCTCGCTCTTCATGAGATATATGAGGTGTCAAAACTCCCTTGGGGGTCGGAACCCTATGAAGAGTATTTTCCGACCAACGAAGAGCTTCAGGTCCTAGGAGACAGGGCTGAGGAGATGACGGCCATTTTCAAGGAAGTGGCGAGTCATCATTACTATATGCAGAGAAGGAATAAAAGCGGGACGCAGCCCCATGTGACTGCTTGGAGGGATTACGTCTTTAGACAAGATAAAGAGGACCCTTCGCAGTTTTCTACTCCGTCGGCGCTCTCTCGTAGCGAAGTGCTATCCGAAATGAACAGGTTAGGTGAGAAGAATCCCCGAGGGAATGAAGACCAGCAGTCAGATGAACGCTCCTACAGCTGCTTCTGGCATCTTGCTTATCGAATGTCATCCAAGGCGGTGTTGACGGCCTACCTGATGATATGGCTCCGGGATTGCGTGCTCGCAGGCGGATCCGGCGCCGTAGAGAGGGTGACCCGGAACTTAATCCTACCAGCCGTAAAGTTGGTCTTCGGCCGTCGTTTGGCTCTTCTCCTCGCAATGGTATGTAACCTACAGCGAGGTTTGCGGTCTTTTGCTGATGATGTGATCCACGAGAAAGGTAACAATGACAACTTTCCCCGGGCCGAGCTGCCTTTCTATTATCTTATGGGGTGGCTGATTTTGCATCATCCGAACGTGATGAGTCCCGGTCCGGAGGAGGATCATGTTGAAGGGGATGCCTTCATCCACCGCTTCTACAAAAGAAAATGGTTACACACTGGCGTCCCCGTTTGCAGGAGAGTCTTGTCCTTCCTTCAGGGGTGGGAGATTGTCAAGGTTGGCCCGATCTTCAAAGATTTCGAGGCCGACCAAGATTTAGTTGACTCTGGCGAAGATGCGGTCACTTTGCCGAAATGGAGTTTTCGTTGGTTGCAAAGTATCCGGCCTTCTCACCTGGTCTACCGCAACCAGAATAGATGTTATCTGGAGCCATATCTGCCAAGCCGGTTTGCTCGTCAATTTGGCTATACCCAGCTAATGTTGCGGAATCCCAGTAGCAGTCTAGGCTTCATCGGGAGTTTGCTGGACGGAGCCCGGGGCTGGCAGTATTATAACGCTGGATGCACTAGCGTTAATTTTACTACGCCAGTTCGCAACCCTCGGCCGCAGATCCTATATCCGGCCGCCAAGCTGTATTGTACTATGAATGCTGCATCTCCTGGTTATGACAGGGAGACTAGTTTCATCATTGGAACTCAGCTGGAGGCCACGGCGAATATGTTGATGGCAGCCCGATCATATCGCCCACCAGAATTGGCGGGATATCGAGCTGCTGCTGCAGCACCAGTGAGAGATCCGTCTGTTGGGAAGAGGCGGGCTGACACAGAAGCTGGTTCTTCTGTACCGAAAAGGTCGAGAAAGACGTCGACTTCAAAGGTTACGGAAGTGCCACTTGTAACGCCAACGGGATCAGTTCCTGCTGAGGTAAGGAGTGCTCCGTAATTCTAATTCATCTTGTCAATGTGCTGACTTATGCTTTTCTTCTTGCAGGGATCGTCGAAGAAGAAGTCCCGTGTTTCAAAACCGGGTGCTAGTAAACCGAAGGAGGTGGCAGGCTCTTCTGATGAGCGCATTCCACCGATAATAATGTCTCATGTGGAGGAGGGTCCCGAAGATGTTCTTGCGGAGGTTTTCGAAGTCGCAACAACTCCTGGGAAGGTACAATCTGCCGTGGAGGCCTTGGACGTTGAGGGTCCTACGGACTCAAGGCATCCTGATGATGAAGTGGATTGGAGTTCGTCGCCTTCTGATGACGTCCCTCCGGCGTTGCAAGAGTCTGTTGCGGGGGCAACAGAGGTAGTTGGGATAGAGGAGAGGGTTGATTCCCCTCCTTGTCATGATGAGGGAAGGTCGGTCATATCATTGTCGAGTCCTACCCCAACCTCACTCGTAGAAGCTGAGGTGGCTACCGATCAGGAGGTAGCGACAGATTCTGTCCCTGTAGAGGGACTTGGGCAGGATGAGACCCTTCTGTCGGTCCTGTCTCCTGGGGCGGGCCAGGAGATGAGTGTTGATCTTTCCGTTCTGCCGGGGGAGGTACTGGTCGCTGATAGGACGTTGGGGGTAGAAGAGGTAGCCGTTGACGTCGGTGGTTCCTCCGGGCTTGAGAAGGGCAAGGGTGTGGAACCCTCTGTTACTCCTTCTACTTGGGGTACTATCGCGACGCCTGTGCCGGCTTCCTCTGTTCCTTCGGCTCCTTGGACTAGCAGTCTGGCCCCTGTCGATGAAGAGCCTATTGATGCCGAGGTTCAAGCCTCGCAGGTTGAGGTTGGCGAATCTTCTTCCGGTCCGCTAACTGTAGTAGCTCCTCCAACTCCTGCTATGACGCCGCAGGTATTGGCGGACGCAGACGAATATGTGAAATTCCTCGTCGAGGGGGTGTACAAAATGCTGCAGAGGGGTGTATCTGCGGTGATGGATGCCAACGGGAGCTTTGCGACGGCAAGAACTCTGGCAATGCCCTGTATCGAGCTGATCCGTGTTCACCAAGGCCACGACCATATGGCCGAAATTCTGGAGGCTTCGGTGATCGAGCTGGACGAGCGGCTTGCGGAACTTCAGCGCATCCAGCGAAATGACCTCTCCGTCCTGATAGATGCGGAGAAGGGGAAGTTGATTGCCGAGATCGAGTCTTCCTACCAGGCCACTGTGGGCATTTGGAAGCGCGAGGTGGCTGAGGCTGAGGCTGCGGTAGAGCAGTTGTCTCAGTCCACGAAGGAGACAATGGAAACGCGAGCTGCGTTAGACGCCAATATCGCGGAGATCAACGCCCAGATGCGCCGTCTTGAGGACCAACGGGCCCGACTCCAGTTAGATGCTGAACGTGTCCAAGCTAAGCACGTAGCATTCAAGAAGGAGGAAGCAATCTTTACTTAGCGGACTCTTGCCCTGGCTCAGCAGCGACAACAGCTTGATGAGAAGCATGAGAGCGAAACTTCCGCTGAGGCTGTTGAATTGATGCGTCAAGAAGCTGAGCGTCGAGTCCTGGCGACTGTGGAGACTCGTACAGCCGACTTGAGACGTCGAGTCAGAGAGCTCTCAGCCCACCCTGGAGAGGTTTAGGGACTGTAGCTTCTTCTTTTTATGTTCTTTTGCAACCCTTGCTGGGGGATGGTGTAGTTCTGTACTCTCTCTTTTTTTTAGAATTTAAAGAAGTACACAACCTTTTTTGTGATGTGTTCATTTTTGTTATTATGAACTTGATGATTTGTGTGGACCTATTATCTTTTGCGCACCTTGGTTTTTAGGTACAGATAATAAGTTTGAAGGAACCAACATGTTTGCTCAGAGGTAATGTAGACATGGCAATCATTGGGTTCAAAATGATAGAATCTTCCTACTCAGATGTATTATGGACGTGGTAGGAATGATCCTGGGGGATATACTGAACAACTCAGAGGTGATGTGGACGTGGAAGTTCTGCGATCAATGTACGACAACGCAGGGGTTGTTTGTACGAGATGTTTACTCAGAGGTAATGTGGACGTGGTAAACATGAAGGGTAGCGTCGGCTTACGTAGCGTAAGATTCCGCTTTGTAGGGTGTAGAGGAACAACTCAGAGGTGATGTGGACGTGGTTGTCTTTCTACTGAAGGATGCTACGGAACAGCTAGGTTCCGGAAGCGTATGAGTTTGTGGAAGGAGATTGTGTGTGAGCCCCGATGATTGGGCCCACAGATCTCCTTTGGGGAAGTACATGTCTGAAGGATGTCAAGAATAGTACTTCTTTAGGAACTTGCCGTTGATGGGCATCATGAACAAGTCCCCATTGGGTTTGGCGAGGCGGTAAGCACCGTTTGAGTATACCGTCTCAATGATGAAAGGTCCTTCCCACTTGGGCTCGAACTTTCCTGGTGTCTTGTGAGTTAACACCATCGGCCTCCTGACTGCCAGAACCAGGTCGCCAACTTGAAAAGTCCTCTGTTTGACCTTCTTGTTGAAAGCCTGTGATATACGGGCTTGGTAGAGTTCGATGCGTTGTTGAGCCAGGAGACGCTTCTCATCGAGTGCCTCAAGTTCCCGCAGACGCCGACGTTGATTGTCCTCTTCTGTAAGTTTGTTTGTTATTGCTACGCGGAGTGAGGGTATCTGGATTTCGAGAGACAGTACCGCTTCGCTCCTGTAGACCAGGGAGAATGGTGTGTTGCCTGTTGGGGTCCGTACCGTTGTGCGGTAGGCCCAAAGGCATTCGCCAAGCTTTTCGTCCCAGTCGCGTTTGTTGGATGACACGACCTTTTTGAGCAGCCTAACGATAGTTTTGTTGAACGCCTCTGCTAACCCGTTTGCAGTCGGGTTGTAGGCGGTGGATGCTACATTTTGAATGCGATTCTTGTCACAGAATCTGCTAAAAATGTGGCTGATAAACTGAGGACCATTGTCATGAATGATCCGCCGGGGTACTCCGAAACGGTAAATGACATGGTGTTTGATAAAGCTGACCATCCTGGAGCTCTTTACTTCTGCCAGTGGAACTGCTTCTGCCCATTTGGAGAAGTAATCGGTGATGGCCAGGATGAAGCGGTGTCCTCTTGATGAAGGAGGGGTGATTGGTCCCACAATGTCCATGCCCCAGGCTTCAAAGGGCTAGGAGGCGACTGTAGGATGTAGTGGTTCATACGGTGCATGTATGAAGTCTGCATGAAGTTGGCATGCGTGACACTTCTTAGCATATTCAACAGCGTCGGCGGCCACGGTTGGCCAGTAGTAGCCCATACGTCGCAGTCGATCCTGTAACTTAGGACCGGGTTGATGAGCTCCGCAAGTTCCGTCATGAGCTTCTCGAAGAGCTTCGGCTGCTTCTTCGTTGGACAGGCATCGAAGGAGGAGCCCATCGAAGGAGCGTCGGTACAGCGTTTTGGTAGCTGTATCGTAGTAGAATCGAAGAGAGCGTCTCCTGACTGAGACGGCTTCCTTCGGGTCCTCTGGAAGGATTCCGTAGACAGCGAAGTCGATGAACGGGAACCTCCAGTCTCGGACATTAACACCAGTGTTCGTCGGTACGGCGTGAGCTACTCGCAAGCATAGGTTGTTTCTAGGACAAACCAAGTCTCGGCCAGTTACCGTGACATAGTATTGAGTCCCAAGGGGCGCTGCCAATGAGGCTGCGAGGCCAGCCAGAGCGTCAGCCTCCAAGTTTTGTAGACGAGGTACGTGTTCGATGAAGAACCCGGTGAAGGTTGAAATGATGTTCAATACAACTTCATGGTAAGGGATCAGATCTTCATGGCGAACCTCGTATTGCCCCCGAATTTGGTTCACGACGAGTTTTGAGTTACCGTAGGCTTCCAGATGGTCCACCCCCAGCTGTTGTGCGAGCTGGAGTCCCATGATGAGTGCGTTGTACTCGGCAACATTGTTAGAGCACGACTTCGAAAGGGAGTAAGCACGCTGGATGACCAACTGATCGGAGGAGACTAAGACTACCCCTACTCCTGCGATGATTTGGCCTTTGGGGCCTGTTCTTGAAGTGCCATCGAAAAACATCCGCCAAATGGAGCTTCCTTCGGTGACGTTGGATTCTTGGACCTCATCCGGGATGTCTTCATAGAGTTTTGAAGATTCTGGGATGGGGTGTACAGCTAAAAAGTCAGCCAGAGCTTGACCTTTAACAGCTTTTTACGGGACAAACACCATATTATACGGTGTTAGCAAGATCGCCCATGTGGCTAGCCGGGAGTTCAATGATCCTGGCTTCGTCATGAGGACTCTGAGCGGATTGACTCGGGAAATGACATGAATTGTCTGGCCCGAGACATAATGACGAGTCTTCTGGATGGCAAACACCAAAGCCAAGCACTCCTTTTCAACGGGGTTGTACCGGTGTTCGGCCCCGATGAGCGTTCGACTGAGGTAGTAGATTGCTTGCTCATAGCCTGTATCGCTGTTTTGAGCCAGCAGAGCGCCAAGGGAATGATCCATGGCACGGACGTAGAGGAGAAATGGTTTGCCGGCGACAGGTGCCACCAGGACTGGTGGGCTCGTCAAGTAGGCTTTGATGTCGTCGAAAGCCTTTTGGCACTCCTCTGTCCAGACATAAGAGACTCCCTTCTTCATGAGCTGAATAAAGGGTTGACATTTACCGGAGAGGTTTGCTATGAACCTCCGGATGTATGCCAGACGTCCCTGTAGGCCCCGAAGTTCTCGAAGATTCTTTGGAGGGTCCATGTTGAGGATGGCTTTGGTCTTCTCGGGATCAACATGAATGCCTTTCGCCGTGATGACAAAGCCCAAGAATTTGCCGCTAGAAACCCCCAGGAAGGATTTAGCGGGGTTCATTTTGAGTTGATGTGCCCGCATGAGATCGAAGACTGTCTTCAGATCCTGTAGGTGATCTCCTTTGAGGCGGCTCTTGACTACGATGTCGTCAACATAGCATTCGACTGTCTTGCGAAGATGTTGATGGAAGATGGTGCTCATAGCTCGTTGGTATGTTGCACCGGCGTTCTTCAAGCCGAAAGGCATCACTGTGTAGCAGAAAACACCCTTCGGAGTCCTGAATGACATGTGTTTTGCGTCATCGGGGAACATCTTGATTTGATTGTAGCCTGAATACCCGTCCATGAAGGACATGCGTTCAAAGTCACATGTGTTGTCGATCATCACATCGGTGATTGGAAGCGGGAATTCGTCCTTCGGGCAAGCAGAGTTGAGGTCCCTGAAGTCGATACAGACTCGTATCTTCCCATTTTTCTTGGTGACAGGTACGACGTTGGCTACCCAATCTGGGTGCTGTTCCTCACGGATAAAGCCGCTGGTCAAGAGTTTGTCCACCTCCTGATCGATGGCATTCATGATGTCCGGACGAAAACGTCGCTGTTGTTGTTTGATAGGTTTGGCATCAGGTAAGATGTTCAACCTATGCATTGCGATCTGTGGATCGAGTCCCGGCATGTCTTCGTAGCTCCAGGCAAAGACGTCGATGTACTCTTTAGCCAGCTGGATTAGAGACTCTCGGTCTTCTCCTTCTAGGCTTTTGCTGATGAAGATGGGTTTGGAAGAAGATCCGTCCCCAAGGTCGATCTGTTCGACTTCATCTTCGGTGGGAGGTTCACGTAACTCAAAACGAGACTCCCATTGTTCTCCTAGGCGTTGAGCCCAGGGTTCTTCTTCGAAGGGTTCCGGCGCTTGGTCTTCGCCTTCACCTTTTTGAGGTTGTGCTGACGTCATGTTAGCTGACAGCACTTTCCTGAAGACTGATCCGATACTGGTATCGGAATCCCAAGTCGATGCTTCGGACGAGTGGGAATGTTCTACGTCTTCTGCGTCTGAACTCTCTGGAGTTGTTGACGGCGTGACATAGCCTACCCCCCTTCGAGTCCGATTGTAGTAGTCCTGCGGCTTTCCCTTAGGTGTCAGAAGCCGGAGAGGGAGATGTCGACCTTTGCCGTAGTTTAGGCCTTTGTTGCTTTTTAGGTCGTAGCCCATCTTTTGGATGATGTGCTTTGTCGTATCCGTGTATCGGTAGACTTGTACTCTGCCGGTATCAGGTTCTGGCTCGAGTGGCGGGAGGTCTTGATGACGCTCGACTTTGCCCAAAATGATGGATACTTCGTCTCGGCTTCGTGGAGGGGCTATGAAACAGACTCCTTGAGACGGGACTACTCGATTTACATGGACGGTCGTTATTTGTGTTTGCAACGACCGTAGAGCGTTATCTAATGTATACATGGCATTCCAATGTGGAAGACAAGAATAATTAAAAGACACTCTATTATTGATGAAGTACGAGATTTTATCCCGTGGGATTACATTGTCTAAGGAGGGTGCATCTATATCAGCAGAGATATATTCGCCGAGCTCCTCATCTGTAAGCACTGGGGTCGGATCAGGAGAATCGACCACAGCTTTGACTTTGGGATCTGAGAGGGTTATGTGAGCCCTCTCTAGCATCTTGGATGACTGCGGGGGCTTGTCCTTAAGACGCACCTTCAGAGGTGCCTCAACTGCGCCTCCTGTGAGTGGTGCATTCCCCTGTAATTTTGCCACCAGGGGAGCCGATGTTTGAGGCAGCTTTCCCTTGAGGCGTATCTTCAGGGGAGCCTCAGGAGTCGGTGCTTTCCCTAATAGTTTGATGCTCATTGGAGGCACCTTCTGGGGTGGTTTGCCCTTCAGTCGGATCTTCAAAGGGGCGTTTGGAGTCATCTCAGGCTCCGTGTCTGGCTCAGTTGCTGTCTCTGCCTCATCATCAGCATCGTTGGCTTCCTCCTCGTCAAGTGGCTTGTACAAGTCGGAATCGGTGAAGTAGGCTTCAATCCCTTTGAAAGGATCGATGTCTGCGAACTCCGTCCAGATGACGCCGTTGGTGGATACATATTTCATGCATTGGTGGAGCGTGGAAGGCACCACCATGTACTCATGTAGCCATGGTCGGCCAAGCAGGATGTTGTAGTTGACCTCGACATCCACCACATAACAAGTCACCTCAGTTTTAAGGTTGCCGATGTGGCACTTCAGTCTGATCTTGCCCAGTGGCTCACTTTTGCTAGCGTTGAAGCCACTGATGGTTGTGTTGGAGGGCGCCAGCCGGTACATTGGGATCCCGAGTTTTGATAGCAGCGCCTTCGGGATGATGCTGAGAGAAGACCCCGGATCGATCTGAATTCGGCTCACTTTGACTGAACCGATGTACCCTGCGTAATACAGCGGTCGGTTATGTCGGTGATGCTTGAGCAGCATGTCTTGTTGGGTGAAAGTTATGTTTGGGATAACTTCATCCGCACAATGACAGTGCGCACAAGTAGTTGGGAGGTCTTCCGGCTGCTTGACCTGACTGAGAAAGGATTCAGCGTCCTTCAGAGCTTCTCGGGAGTCTTTGGAAAGACGCAGGAGCTCGAACAAAGACAGGCGTGTAGGAGTACTGGCCAGTTGTGCCAGTATGTCAAAGTTGTGGGGCTTGGCTAGCCCCGAAGCATTCTCCTTCCGTAGAGGTCTGTCGAAACGGGCCTCCACCTGCTTTTGCTTATTGGCTGCTGAGGGTTTAGACGGGCCCTCCTCAGGGATGGTGCCAGGAGGCACCACCTCGGCGGCAGCTTCGTCGGGCTGGGCGTTCTGTTGTGCACGCGTCTGCACTGGAAGTGCCTCTTCCGTTGAAGAAGAGACCGTACGGCAAGACTTGATCTTCCTGCCTTTTGATTTAGAGGTAGAGCGTACCTCCGGTTTAGTCACCTCGGAGACGAGGTCGAGGTGAACCCAGAGGACCTCTCCCCGAGATGTGGTGAGTGGGATGAGTCCACTCGCATTGTCACGGGTAGGTGGCAAGTTCACCACCTCCATTGTCGCCTTAGGGATGGGGACGACGCCATCTTGTGTGGTAGTCGACGGCAAGGTGCCGAACTGAAGTGACACCACATTGGCTGACACCGTCTTCTCTTCATAGTCGACGGAGATTACATCCGCATTGATCATGCGCTGGATATAATTCTTGAGGACATAGCAGTCCTTGGTCGGGTGTCCGACAAACCGATGGTAGTGACAGTACCTCGGGTTGTCCACTTTCCCGACTTCATCGGGCCGCTTTGGGTCCAGGAGCTTGATTTTGTCACCCTGCTTCAGTATTTCAAAGAGTTGTAGGGTGTCTTCGTCATTGAATGAATACACCTCCTTGTGTCTCGGTGCCAGTGGAGGCTTCTGAGTAGGCGCAGATGCGCCTTTCGAGGCATTAACAGTCAATGCCTGTTTCTCCTTTGCTTCTCGTCCGGAGTTGTTGGCTGCAGACCTTTTCCTCTTATCATCAAAGGCGGGGAAGCTAACACCCAGAAGACGTGCATTGGCCGCCTTCTTTTCTGCGGCTTCAGCTTCGATGATCAGGGAGCTCCAGTCGGGAGGGGGAGTAGAGTTGAGCCAGAGTTTCACTGCAGGCAGCATGTTCATGCTGCAAGAGGAGAGGAGCGCATGTTCTGGCATGCCTGGAGGTAGCCTGAAACAGGCCTGTCGGAAGCGTTCGATGAACACCCGAACCGTTTCTTTCTTCTTCTGGCGTATCTCTATGAGAGATGCCATCGTCATGTCCTTCCCGCCGTCGTAGAAGCAATCGAGGAAGAGGTGCGTCAAGTCGTCAAAGGACGATATAGAATTGTCGGGGAGGCTGCAGTACCAGTCATACGCCACCCCTTTTAGGGCCTCAACAAAGATGCTGGTGAGGAGCGCATCCTCCTTTGGAAGATGCCCCGTCTGTGACTGGAAATATGTCAGGTACCGACGCGGAGAGTCCTTTCCGTCGTACGGCGTGAGTGTTTGTGGTTTATACTTTGGAAGATAAACCACCTTATTCCACTCGAGGGGATAAGGCTGGGGAATGCCCATCTTCTGGCGCTCCTCTTGCCTGTTTTTGGACTCGAAGCGCTCCCGCAAGTCCTTGATCATTTCGACCACATCCTCCGTGGAGCTAGGAGTCGAGGAAGGTGATACCATCTGGAGTGGAGCGTTTGAGGGCTCCGACGTCCGGGGTGCTTCTGTGTCTGAGGGTGCCCGTTGAAGGGGTACACTCGACTCCCCATTGGCTCCTGGGTCGGGACCGGTTGAAGGTGTTCTGGTCAAGGCCGACCGTATATCAAACACTGCTTGAGTCAGTGCTTGCATAGAGGCAGAGAGGGTTTTGAGTCCTCCCTCTAATGAGTCTATGCGCTGGACAATGTCCTGCGGTGGCGCATCAGACTCGGAATCACCCCCAGCCATGTATACTGTCATGACACGGCCGGGAGTGGATGGATTGGTTGAGGCTTCGCTCTCGGCCTCACTTTCATGTGGGGGAGTCACCTCTCCTGGTGTTCCACCTTAGCCACCCCCAGCCACATTCTGGAGGTCATTCTCGACGGGCGCATCTGCAAGGGCCTGATTGCCCTCAGCTCCGTCTTGAACGGCCTCTTCGTCTCTACCCCCAGCCGTGTCCTGGGGGACAACCTCGTTTTGAGGGGCTTCTGGGAGGCTGACTTCGCCTCGAGGATGAAGATCCGCCGCAGCTGTGCTTTGGACATCTTCGTCTTCGGAAGGAGGCTCAACAAGGGTCTGACTACCCCCAGCTTCCTCCAAGAACTTCTTCCTCGACCGAGTGCCTTCGAACACTCCAGAGGTCGAGACAGCTGCCTTGGGTTTCCTCGGCTGGCTTTTGGATGAAGACGAGGAATTGCCAGTCGTCTTCCGGACTGACGAGGAGTTGGAGATCACGTTGCATGAAGCAAGCCTTGGCTCCTCTTCTGTTGACACCTTCGTCCCGAGGCGATGTCGGAGGGGTGTCGATGATTGCAGCCGCTGGAAGACTGACTAGCTTGGTGGTACTGCTCCCTTGCAACAGCAGTTGATGGTGACCACCGCACAAGTATGCCCCGTGAGAGGCGCATCGTGCTTGTTGGTCGACTCTCCTGACCGGCGTTTGTGAGTGATCACGTTACGCAGGTCGTTGGAGGAGAGTGCTACCTTCACACCCCCTTCAGGCGCATGGCAAGGCCAAACGCCGGGGTGGTCAGGTGAGTGCTGCGCCCCCTGATCTAATACCAAGCAGGCATCACGATCAGTAGTGGGAGAACCACAACATTTGAAGTGACTTGAACGGACCTCAAACGCACAACCAGAGGAGGCGCGGGAGTTCAAGACCACTGAATTTGCCTTACTCGACTTGGTTGTGCGCGCAGTAGATGCGCCCAAGTGAGATAAGGACTTTGAAGGTCGACTCATTTTTGGTGCAGAAGCACCTAATTCGACCTTGTACAGCTTGCCATCGGCAGCGCGCGTGATTGTGAGCGCGTGCCTCTGACCTGATGCTGGCATAGCACGTTTGTGGCGCATAGCCCGTGCCGCCTTGGATTTCTTTGTACCAGCTCTCTGGGGCGCATAGTACTCAGCATCCAAATTCTCCTCGCCATTACAGCGAGTGAGTCTGTCAAAGACAGAGACGTTTTGTGGCGCATCAGAGATGATGCGCGGGGCATTGGCTGCGCCCCTGCTCCGTCGACGCATCTTCCTCGCCTGAGAGGGAGATGGCTGGGGAACGTGGCTAGCCGCACGCTTCTCCGAGAGATGCGCTGCATCAGCGGACGCACCTTGGTTGCTGAGAACGTCAGCAGGAAGGGAGGGCTGGATTGGCGCATTCCCTTCAGTGGTGGTACCCGAGGCGTCGACCTTGCGCACCCAGACACGGCGGGTCTTCTTCGGCTTCGGCAGCCGCTTCGAAGGACTCGTACTTCCTTCAGAAATGAACTCCTCATACGCCTGTTGATTAAGGCGCACGACCAGCGTCTTGTGGGAGGAGCCCACCTTCACGTCGTCGGCCTGTGATACGACTTTCTCGGAAGAGGAGAAAGAAGTCCCCAGCAGAGTCGTCAGCTTGTTTGCCATTAAAATACTTTTATTGCAAATTTCAATACAAACAGAACAGTGTTACAATATAGGACTTAGATGTAGTCCTAGGAATACACTTTTGTTTAATCTGGGTCCTTAGTGCCAATGGAGCGAGTGGTAATGCGTTGACTCCGTTGACGGGCTGACGACGGTTATCGGTTCTCTGAAGGTGTAGATTGCTCTGGGTGCTGGAGCTTGCCGAGAGGAGGAAGACGTTGAGTGTCTGTATCTGCCTCTCTGGTGATTCTCTGTATGTTCGTTGTGGATTCTGTGTGTGTGTGAGAAGGAAATGATCCCTCCATTTATAGTTTTGTAGGCTGGCTGCTCATGCGTGCATGTAGGATGCGCTGGTATGTGGGGACGCCACGTGGGGATTGCTGATGGAGGCGCGTGGGATGCGCCCTAATCGAGGGGTAGAATTCTTCATACTGCTGTTTGTGAGCCGGCACGTAGCAGAGGAGAAGATCTTTCTGTTGCTAAAATCTTGGATGAGTTGAGTCAAAGGACACGTGTCATAGACCCATGGCTCGGAGATCTCGAATTTGGTGGGGGAAAGTGATCTGGTGAGCTGCGCCTTGGATTGGACGCAGGAGGAGGCTGCGGCTCGTAACCTTTAGGAGTTACAAACCGTTCGGGGCGCATGGCTTTTGAGGCACATGCAGGCGACTTCTTTTCTGTCTTTTGGGATCAGAGAGCAGTCTGAGGCGCATGGCTTTTGAGGCGCATGCAGATTTGGGCGCATGGCTGCAGAGGCGCATGCGGGTGGTTGAGTGGCCACGTGGCAGTAGCCGTCGGGATGAAGTCATGATGACGCTGACGTTGCCGACTCTTCGTCTTCTGAAAAAGCTGTCAACTGTTCAGACTTTGGGAGGTGTGCTGCCAACTCTGTCAGTTCAGTATTTAATGTTTCTGACATTCGATGGACAGCTGAGTGGGCGCGTCGATTGGCGTTCCACTCGGTATGGAGATGTGTGGGGGCGCATCCACTGTGATGCGCCTGGTACTGAAGGGCGCGTCTATGTGATACGCATGATGCCGAACGGCGCATCCGTGTGATGCGCTGTCTGACTGGCGCATCCGACATGTCTTTTAATGATGCGGCTGTTTCGCTTCTCGAGCGCTTTAAATAGCCGTTGGCTGAATTCGAGGCGTCCGGTTCATCCATTTAATGCAAATTTATTGCACGAAATTCGGAGAGCCATCCACTTGGCGCATGGGTTTGATCTGCCCGGCCTATAAATAGTGGCATGGAGAGAAGGTTTGCTCATCGTTCCCTCACATACTTCCGACATGAACTTGGGTATTCGGGTGCATTCTGTTGACGAAGTGTTCCCGAGGGTGAAGATGAGACGCCATGTCGTCGTTGATGCACTTGGAGGTGACTGTTACATCCAAAAGACGGAGTCGAGGGCTTCTGAGGCAGGCGGAAGGTGCCTGTTGCATCCAAAGATAGGGATGCTCGGGCCTCGTCTCCGTTATTCCGGAAGAGCCGTAGATCGGAATGGCAGTGCTAGGCTCTTTCTTCCTTCAAAGTGGGTGTCGCCCACTCTGGTTGTGTTGAAAGCTGCTCCTTTAGCCGTGGTTTCGATCACGGTCTTCCTTCGCCTTTGGAGGTTCTTTCGAAGCCTCCCCTGGCCACAGATTTGCGGTGCTCTTCTCTTCCTTGGTTCCAGCCAGAGGGTTAAATGCTTTGTTTAGTCGAAGCACTTATCAGGTGAGCCTGGCTGGAAGAGCGGCACATAACTGGACTGCTGAAGGGATGCACATAACTGAGCTGGATGCACATAACTGAGCTGCTGAAGAGATGATGGGATGCGCCTGGTTGGAGGCGCATGGTATCTGCTGCGCCTAACTGGCGGCGCATGGTGACTGCTGCGCCTATCTGGAGGCGCATGGTGGCCGCTGGCTATAGACTTAGGATCTTTCCTTTGTAGAAATTCTCCTTTGTACAACCTTTTCTAGACATGTAATAGACTTTTGTATATAAATAAAAAGTCCTTTTTCAAATGTCTATACTTATTGACTTTGCTGTGAAATGTTCTGTCCGAGTTCTGGCGCATGGACTTTCTGGTTGTGAAATTCCATGCTTCTACAGGGGGCGTTGTTTATTAATGCAAAACAGTGGGGTGCACCCTTAATATTGACATATAAAGTGGGGGTAAATCAAAAATTCTCAAATTAAAATTAAAATGGTCAATACGAATTTTGACGTCACCAACATGTTTGGAATAGGGTTTGGAGAAATGGTTCGAAAGAGAGATGGAAAATTTTGACGAATTTTCAAGTTTTGAACCCATGTTAGAATTTTGAAATAAGAAATTCTGACACATTCGCGACTGGGAAGACTGTAGAAAATGTCTACAGTCCTGTATGTTGTCAGGAATATCGAAATTTTCTACAGTCTTGAATACTTCAAACATTTGATAATATTTATCACTGTCAAAATTTTTGACCGTACTAAATAAAACATGATGTCCATTAGCACGGATCAACTGTTTCTGTTGAAGATTTATTTTTACAATAGTGATTATTTTATAATTTAGAATTGAAAGATTTATCTCTAAAATAGATTTAAAATTGAGAACTTATATCTAAAATAGATTTATAGACCGTGTGTGTGTGTGTGTGTGTGTGTGTGTGTGTGTGTGTGTATATATATATATATATATATATATATATATATATATATATATATATATATATATATATATATATGGTTTATTTTGAAATGAACAAAACTAGACTTATCCATAAAATAGATTTATAGACCGTATATAGATGAAGGAGTATTGTGAAATTAACAAAATTGATATAGTTATCTCTAAAATAAATTTAAAATTTTGAGTTTTTTAAAAACCGAGTACATAATTTATTTATTTTTAAACCAAGTAGATAATTTATTTATCTCTAAAATAGATTTAAAAATATTTATAAAGGTAACTTAATGATTATGTAAAAAAATATAACATCCTTCTAATTACGTGAAAAAATATTAAGAAGTTGCGCACTGTTAGCATTCTCCATGGATATTGAAAGCAAGCTTCTTTCATGACTATTAAATTTTTTGACAGTCCTACCAATTGGAAGGACTGTCAAAAAATTTGACAATCCTAAAAAAATATGTTGTTCAATGTTTTATGTAGGACTAATGACTGTCAAAAAAATTTGACAGTCGTAAAGAAAATATGATGTTCAATGTTTTATGTAGGACCATCAATTTTTTTTGACAATCATTCCAATTGGTAGGTCAGTTTACATTTTTGACAATCCATCATCGTCCTCGTCGCCACTATGGACGAATTTTCGAAGTTCGAAACCCTAAAATGGGTTGGAAACTTCGAAAATCCCTTTAGAATAAATACTATCAAATTTTAGTTACTAGAAAATTAAATTTAGGCATGAATATGGTTTGCGAATAATATTTAGAGTTTCGGTGTTGAGATTTGGAAGAGAAAATATTTAGAATTTTGGGAGGGAGAAGTGAAGAAGAAGACCGAAAAAAAAAGAGACTTATATACCAACATTTGGACCAGTCCTGAGTAATTTTTCTAGTGGCAAACTTGTAAATAAACCAAAAATTGGACTAGTCTTGAGTAAAGAATGTTGTGCCGTTATAATTTGCCATATTTGAAATTAATCTTTATAATTTTTATATATATTTTCTTTATTTTATGATCTCTTAAATTTATGATATATACTCTCAGGGGCGGATTTACATAGAGTCTAAGGGGCCACCGCCCTCCCAATTTTTTTTTAAAATGGTAATATATATATATATATATATATATATATATATATATATATATATATATATTTTTTTTTTTCTTGAGCCTATATTATATAAAGAATAAGTTGGTCTAGTGGTAGCACTTTTGGTGTTTTAATGAAAGAACATGGGTTCGAAAAAGTTTTATTTTTGCTTCCTCTTTATTTTTGTTATGAAGTTCAATTAACATGTCAACTTTTTTAATATATATAGTATCACGGCCACCCTAACATTTTAATCATGTCTCCACCGGTGTATACTCTCATCCATGCCAACTTTATCTTCAATTTATTTTTCAGTTGAAAATAGTCGCTTTCTTTCAAAACCCTATAAAGTAATTTTTAATTATTTCAAATTTCAATCCAATTTTAGCTAAACCAATCAAAATTATTTCTATAATATATTTTCATATTTTGAGTTTTTAGTTTTTGTATACTATATTAGGAACAAAGATAATCATATTTTAATGTACTTAATTTTCTTGTTAGTTTTGGCAAAAGTCTTCTAGCAAATTTCTTGTAGCATGTCAAATTTTGCAAAAATTGGAATGAAAGAAACAATTTACACAAAATTTTAAAATAAAGACTACTCTCCCAGACGGTCTGGTGACGCTAGAAGGTAAGGCGGAAATCATATATTCAAAAAAAAAAAAAAATTCTCGCTCGGTTGGCTATTTGTCAAGCGTGTGTGTATTGGTTGTTTGTCTGGAAGTTGCAAAAAAAAAGCATGATTTCTACGAAATTGGACATATTCAATTTTTGCTAGACCGTTTAGCGGAATGGTCTTTGTTCTAAAATTTTCTTTAAATTATTTCGTTCACTCCAACTTTTACAAAATTTAGTATGCTACAAATTTCTTTTTGATGTCCTACCCATTAAGAAAAGTCCAGCATAACCGAAACAATCGAACCGGACCGAAAGCTAATACGGTTCAGTTCTGTTTATGTGAAAAGTCGATTCGGTTCTATTCGGTCGATTTTGAAATATGTTCGATTATGTTCAATTTTCTCAAAGTCGGTTCGGTTTGAACTGAACTGACCGAATACTAACCTCTAGGTGTGACCGTGTGAGCATTATTCGATTTTGGACCTATAATTAAATTGAACTTAACCAAATAAAAGGTACAATTCGATTTTGAAAATACTAAAAAAAGTTATTTGTTTTTGAATTTAGGTTTCTACTTTTGGTTAGAATTATGAAAATAATAAATGCTCTCAGTTCTATGTATATTTTAGGGTTGATTAGACCTTTGGTTTCAGAAACATTCAAAATTTAATATTTGGATCCTAAAGATGTCCAACTTAGAAATTTTGGTCATGAGATGGTGGTTGACTCATGTTGACCATCCAAAAATAATAAATAAATTGGATTAGAACTCAAGAAGTACAAAAATATTTCTGCGACCCTAAGTCTAATTAATCCTATAATATTTATTAACAGATTTTGAATAGTCAACACGAGTCAATCGACATATCAGGACCAGAATTCTAAGCTAAACATTTTGAGGACCCAAACGGTAATTTTTGAATATTTCTGGAACCCAAAGTCTAATTAACCATATATTTTATGATAAAAAATGTGTATACTTTGAATATATTATATATATATATATATATATATATATATATATATATATATATATATATATATATATATATATATATATATATATAATGTGTTAGTATTCAACTTTGGGCCTAACTTTGAAATACGATAATTGTATACATAAATTTTTTTTTTATTTTTTTTGATATAATTTAATAAAAAACCAAATTTTGGACTCAGCCTATTAACTGGAAATTGCTGAGAAATCCAATTTCGGGATGGGCTTTTTTGAAATGCCCACCCGCTGGATGAGTTTTATGAAATGCCCAGAATTAAGTATTTTCACGTTAAATATTCCAAGATTCCCTTTTAGATGCCACCCGCTGGAAACTGCTATTTTTATAATACCGAAACTACCCCTCCGCGCGAATTGGTCATCTATATGTATTTGAATTCAAAAAACTCAGATCTGGATTGCGATTTTCGTCTTCTTCTTCTTCACGGAAAATCTGAATTTCTTTGCTCTTATCTTCAGCAGAGATCGCAAAGATCGTTCGTAGTTCGGTGTGCTTTTCTTCGGTTGAACTCAGATCATCGCTCGTCATCATCATCACCATCATCATCATCTTCATCGACGTCAATTGTGGAGAGAAGATCTTTCTTCTTCTTTTCCATAAGAATTATCATCGCTTTGAAAGAAGAACGAAACTCTTTATTCCTGAAAAAACTAAATTACACGGAGAATGGCCATTCTCCTACGTTTTAACACTGGAAATGACCATTCTCCGTGTAAATTAACACGGAGAATGCCATTCTCCGTTTTATTTAAAACGGAGAATGGCCATTCTCCTGCGTTTTAACACTGAAATGACCATTCTCCGTGCTAAATTACACGGAGAATGACCATTCTCCGTTTTATTTAACACGGAGAATGACCATTCTCCGTGTAAATTAACACGGAGAATGCCATTCTCCGTTTTACTTAAAACGGAGAATGACATTCTCCGTGTTTCTAACACGGAGAATGGCCATTCTCCTGCGTTTTAACACTGAATGACCATTCTCCGTGCTAAATTACACGGAGAATGACCATTCTCCGTTTTATTTAACATGGAGAATGACCATTCTCCGTTTTATTTAACACGGAGAACGTTATTCTCCGTTTTATTTAAAACGGAGAATGCCATTCTCCTGCGTTTTAACACTGAAATAACCATTCTCCGTGCTAAATTACACGGAGAATGCTATTCTCCGTTTTATTTAACACGGAGAATAACATTCTCCGTTTTATTTAACACGGAGAATGGCATTCTCCGTGTTTCTAACACGGAGAATGGTCATTCTCCTGTGTTTTAACACTGGAATGACCATTCTCCGTGATAAACTACACGGAGAATGGCATTCTCCGTGTAAATTAAGACGGAGAATAGTCATTCTCCGTGTAATTTAGCACGGAGAATGGTGGTCATTCTTCGTGTAAATTAAGACGGAGAATGCCATTGTAACACGGAGAATGTCATTCTCCGAGTAAATTAAGACGGAGAATGACATTCTCCGTGTTACTAACACGGAGAATGACCACCCTCATGCGAAATTAACATTTTTCGTGTTCTAACACGGAGAATGACCATTCTCCTGCATTTTATGGTCAGCTGAAACTTTGGAGAGCCATAACTTTTGACTGGGAGGTCGAAACGAGGTCCCGTTTGTCGCAAAATGAGCGTATCGTCGAGGAGACTGAAAGTAACAGCTTCATAGTTAGACGGCCTTCCGAAATTTTAGAATCGCAAAAAAATGATGTTTGGACCTCCGTTTTAGCACTTTTGCAGTTTGTCCCGGTCTTTCCGAAATTTTCCGACGAGTTTTTGAAGATTTTTGAGGAGAAAACCTAGATTCGAAAGTGAGCAGCGTATGGAAGAAGATGAAGTATCGAAACATTTTTTTAAGAGCAGTTTCGTGGGTGTTTTCAATATATTAAAAGGAAGGGCAAAATGGTCATTTGAAACCCGCTTTGGATAAGTTTCTCTAATTCTGGGCACGCGATGAAAGTTTTTTTAGCGGTGGGTTTTACATAAAACTTTTTTAGTTTTTGGGCATTTCATAAATCCTCCCAAATAAAATGCAGTCCATGTACTGTCAGAATATAATAGTTTCATAATAAATAAAAAATTGTATATACTACATTAATGAGCGAATTTTGTTAAAATACAGTTATACACTTCACGTTTGTCAAAAACAGTAATTTCATAGCTCTTATTCAGTTTTGGACCGAAATCAAAATCCAATTTTTGGTATTTTCATAATCGACCGAAGCAGTTTCCAAACCTAAGGTTTGGCTCAATTCTCGGTCCCAAACCTTATAATGTCTCTTAAAATATATGCCTATTTAGAGCTGTAAAATTAATTATTTTACTTATGAATAATTTTACTTTTGAAAATATATTACAGTTGTAAATGCACACATATTGTTATACCGTATTAATTGTATTTTTCTCTCACTTGGATGTAGTTGTACTTGTATACATAATTTCTTTCTAGCACGGTTGCACCACAGTCAGAGATCCGAAATATTATTCATATAATGATGCAATTTGGCGAAGAAAGAACTACGTGAAACACTAATGCAATGTGTACTTGTTGGTCGGAAATAGCAAATAGCGTACAATCCGTATGATCCAACATTTACCTGTATTTCTGCAGATGCAATTTGTGAAAATTCTGTATTTTCTACATTCACTATATATGAATGCCTTGCTGCAGACCTTCAGGATACAACACTCAGATGTCTCTTATCAACATAGCAACTACGCAAAAGACTGATTTACAAGTGAAATCAGATTTCTCTAGTGCATAACTGTACAACATGTTTCATTGTTCGATTTTACGCGAAACCAGGAGAGAAAAAAGCCGTCATTCAAGAAATTTGATTCAATAAATTCGATCGATATGTTTTTTTTTCTTCTTTTCTTTCTGAGATGCGATCAATACGTTGATATTGTCACTCTTGTTCTTCTTCTACAACTGCAGGTAGGCCTTCTTTGAACCAAGAGTAGAGCCCTCCATCAAGGTGGAATACATTGTTGTATCCATTCAGGACAAGCACGTAGGCTGCTATCAGAGACCTGCACTACCCAAAATACCAATTAAAACTGTTGGGTTTTGGTCTTTTACAAAGTGAATTTTAGTCCCACATCGGCTAGACCAAAGGAGTTGTATCTCTATATATTAGCTTTGCTAGTTTAGAGATGCACATGTGGTGTGGAGGTGCACATGGGTGTGCCATGTGGAATTATTTTTCTAATGGAAAAAAGGCTAAGGCTGTGTTTGATTGGGCTTTTTTTCCATGGAAAATATTTCCACCACAAATTTTCCACCAATTGTAGTGTTTGATAGCTTATATTTTCCATGGAATTATTTTCCAAAAACTATCATTTTCCATATTTTCTTCTAAAATGGTGGAAAATGAAACTTGTCTAACCCATAGGAAAATATCATTTTCCATGGAAAATAACTATTTTCCGTGGAAAATAATGACAATCAAACAACCAAATTAAGTTTTTCATGGAAAATTTTAAAATTCCATGGAATTTTTTTTCCTAGGAAAATAATTCCATGGAATTAATTTCTTTTCCACGTATTTTCCACCTTGCAATCAAACACACCCTAAATCAACAATAGAAAGCATTCATGTTTTTTGCTCTTGGAAAATTCATTTCCATGGGAGCTAAGCCTCGGACTCGGGCTCATGTGACGTTTTGTGGCATTTTGTTGGCGCACTTTGCACTTAGCACGTCGCGCAGGTTGGCGCAAGTGGCTCAGTGCGCGGAGTGCAAGGAGCGCAGGGTGCGCGCATTTGGCGCAACTTGCAGCAGAACGTGCGTTTGCATGAGCACGTCGCGCAGGTTGGCACAAGTGGCTCAGTGCGCGGAGTGCAAGAAGCGCAGGGTGCGCGCAGTTGGCGCAACTTGCAGCAGAACGTGCGTTTGCATGTTCTGGACGGTTGTTACATGTTCGGGGTGATTTTTACCACGTACCTAACTTTGTGGCAACCGAACAGTTGCTGCAGGGCCTATATAAGGCATCCTCTCTCTCTCTCTCAAGGCTATAGATACAAAGAATAGAAGCCACCACAGAAAGTTTACGAAGTGTTTTTTAACACAAGTAAACAGAGAATTCAGAAGTGTTCTTTAACACAGTTCTGATCTTCCAGTAGCCTTCGAGAGAGAGGAAAGGCGCCGCACCAGCGTTGCTTTTGCACGGGAGTTCGTGTTCATCCGAGGAGTCAGAAGAGCAGGAGTGTTCCAAGTTCTCCGACGAACCTGCTGGTTCCTGGAAGCTGTTCGTGTAGGGCGAATAAAGCTTTGAGCAACGGTGATAATTCACCCCAGCAGGAGTTCTTCCATCTTTCGCCAGTCACCTTCTTTATTGCTGCCAGTAATTCTGATTGTATCTTCTTTTTAGAAGTATTACGATCGATTACTGTTGATTACGAAATCTTTTTTAGATTCTCGTAATACTAAAACGAGATTTTTTTAGATCTTCGTTATACTTGCGCAACCTTCCTAGAAGTGTTACGTTGGAACATTGTTTTTACAATCGTTTCATCTTCTCAGTTTTCCATCGAAAAATTGTGCCCCGGCAATAACAATCTCAAAGCTTTATTGCTACGATGGAAAACGTTAATGCTTCACTCCTCAATACTGACTTTTGTAAGTTAGAAAAGTTTGATGGAGAGCATTATCAAGTCTGGAAGAGAAGGTTTATCTCACTTTTCAACTCAGAGACGTTGATCACGTGCTTCTTGAAGAGGAACCTACCGTTCCAGATACTGGGTCTGCTGCCGCAATCACTGCGGCTACTAAACTTCAGGCCAAGTGGAGAAGAGAAAATAGCATTTGCAAGCTGCTTATCCTGAATGCTATGGAGGATTCCCTAGCAGAATCCTACAGTAAGAAGACAATTGCCAGAGACATATGGGAGTCTCTGGAGAAACTGTACGAAGAAGACAAAAACAGGAGCAAGATATTTGTGGTTGAAAAATATCACAAATGGCTCTTTGAGGACGAAAAGTCCATGTTGCTGCAGGTAAAAGAATTTCTGAAGCTGCGACAGAAGTTGGAAGACGAGGCGATGCCCCTCCCCGACAAGTTTGTTGTTGGAGGGATTGTCTCAAAGCTCCCCGCTGGGTGGAGTAAGTTCTATGCAAATATGCATAGGAAGAAGCTTGAGATCAGTCTTGAAGATCTCTTGCAGGAAATCTATGTTGAGGACCAAATGCGGGCTCAATTGAAGGTGGACGCACTGTCCAAGCAATTGGCTAACGCCAATCTGGTCCATACCAAAAAACCAAAGGGAAAGCAGGCGGCTTCCCACAGCAAGAAGAAGGACCCTAACAATCTGAATGTGAAGGGGACTTCCTTCAAGCGAAAGAAGGCAAAGTCTCAGATGCCTTGTTTAAGTGTGGCAAGAAGGGCCACTTCAAAAGTGAATGCAAAGCAAAGACCAAGCAATCAGAGCAAGGAGAGCCTTAAGGTATCTATGATCACTGGCGTTGTTGCTATGATTGCGCAGGTTGATGCGGTAAGGACTGACTCTGCTCCAGTAAGGAGTGGTTCACCACCTACACACCTACTTCTGAAGTGGTTATGATGGCGAACCAGGCACAAGCTGAAGTGCTCGGGATCGGGACGATGGTGTTGAAGCTGACTTCGGGGAAGTCTCTGACGCTTCAAGGCGTGAAGCACGTACCTGCTATCGCCAAGAACCTGATCTCAGGAGGCCTACTCTGCAACGCAGGCCTCAGGATGGACATCAATGCTGGCCAGATGGTGATGTCTATCAAGGGAACATATTTCGGGAAAGCTTTTTATACCGAAGGAATGTTCAAAATTCAGCTTGTAAATCAGTCCAATATAATTAATGTGATTAATGAAATCACTCCTTCTGCTTATACTCTTGAGTTGTGGCATAATAGGCTAGGACATGTTCATTGTAAACGAATAAACAGAATGTCTAGTCTAGGACTTATCTCCAAGTGTGGGGGTAAGGTAAAGAAATGTGAAGTTTGTGCTCAAACAAAGATCACAAGAAAACCCTTTCCTCGGGTTAATCGAAGTACAGATCTTCTGGAGTTGGTACACTCCGATATCTGTGACTTCAAACAGTTCTCTACAAAGGCCGGGATGAAATATTTTATAACCTTCATCGATGACTTCTCAAAGTATACGTTCGTCTACTTGCTGAAGGCTAAAGACGAAGCATTTGAGAAGTTCAAGGAGTTCAGAGCCGAAGCTGAACGGCAGACTGGACAACTCCTCAAAAGAATAAGAAGTGATCGAGGTGGGGAGTACAGGTCTCATGAATTCGCATCGTTCTGCAAAGAACATGGAATTGTCAATGAGACTACGGCTCCGTACTCTCCTCAATCAAAACGGAGTAGCAGAGAGGAAGAACAGAACGTTAACAGAAATGATTAACTCAATGTTGTTGACTGCTGGTCTTCCTAAGTGCTACTGGGGAGAAGCTGCATTGACGGCCACTTTTATTCTAAATAGAGTGCCTCATGCAACTTCAGACGTTACTACTCATGAACTCTGGTTCAAAGTCAGACCTAACTTGAATGTCATTCGAGTGTGGGGGTGTCTGGCATATGTCAAGCTTCCAGATCTGAAGATTCAGAAGCTTGGGACAAGGACTACTAAGACGATCTTCTTGGGGTATGCCGAGAAGAGTGATGCTCGGAGATTTCTTAATATTGAATCAAATCATATCATCGAATCTCGCGACGCAAAATATTTTGAAGACAAGTTTGCAAGACACAAGAATATTGTTCTTGCGGATGTACCAGAGAACAATGAGGGTGCGCCAGAAACTGAAGTCTTCAATGAAGATGTGGTCCAAGAAGATGTTGTTGTTGAAACAACGATTGAACCAGAACAAGCTGAGCCGTCAGCTAAGCGTATGAGGAGGCCGAAGGACTTCGGAAGTGACTTTGTCACCTATCATGTGGAAGCTGATCCGCTTACCTATGATGAGGCGATGAAGACCAGAGACGCGGTTTTCTGGAAGGAGGCGATTGACAATGAAATTGATTCCATCACCTCGAATAACACTTGGGTGTTGGTTGATCTTCCTGAAGGAGCGAAACCCATCGGATGCAAATGGATCTTCAAGAAGAAGATGAAAGCAGACAGAACTATTGACAAGTTCAAGGCTAGGTTGGTAGCCAAGGGGTTTTCTCAGAAGCAGGGGATTGACTACTTTGACACGTATGCTCCAGTAGCCCGGATGACCACCATCAGAATGTTGATTGCTCTCGCAGCAATACATAAGATGGTGATACATCAGATGGTTGTGAAAACGGCTTTCCTAAATGGCGAGCTGACCGAAGAGATTTATATGCAACAACCAGAGGGATTTGTCGTCAAGGGTCTTGAAGACAAAGTCTGCAAGTTGGTGAAATCTTTGTACGGTCTTAAACAGGCTCCCAAGATGTGGCATGAGAAATTTGACAAAGTTATAAGGTCAAATGGCTACATGGTCAGCGAGACGGACAAGTGTGGTTACACGAAGTTCGCTGATGGAAGAGGTGTGATCGTTTGTGTGTACGTGGATGACATGCTTATCCTAGGTACGGATATGGGTTGTGTCACTGAGACAAAGATGTTCATCTCTAGCAAGTTCAGTATGAAGGACTTAGGAGAAGTTGATGTGATCTTAGGGATCAAGATCATCCGGACAGACACTGGAATAGCGATGTCACAGTCTTATTATATTGAGAAAATGATCACTCGTTATGGGTGTCGGGATCTTCCAAGGATCGATACGCCGTACAGGTGTGATCTGAAGCTGAAGCCTAATTCAGGGGAAAGTGTCAGGCAGCTGGAGTATGCAAGCGTAATCGGGAGTTTGATGTATGCTACTACTGCCACAAGGCCTGACATAGCTTTCGCCGTGGGAATGCTGAGTCGTTTCACGAGCAACCCAGGTGTTGAACACTGGAAAGCTGTGAAACGGGTTATGAGATATCTCAAGAAGACTCAGACATATGCACTGTACTACAGCGGAGATCCGCCGGTAGTGGAAGGCTTCAGTGATGCCAGCTGGTGCTCAGAGGTGGAAAGCGAGAGGTCCACAGGTGGATTCATTTTCACAATGGGTGGAACTGCTATATCGTGGAAGTCGAAGAAGCAGACTATGCTCTCGCGGTCATCCATGGAATCTGAGTTCTTTGCACTTGACGCCGCAGCCGAAGAAGCAGAATGGCTTCGGGAGCTCATGTATGATCTTCCAGTGGTTGGGGCACAAATACCGGCAATACCAATATACTGCGACAACCAGGCGACTGCGGCGGTGGCATCAAATGACCTCTTCAACGGGAAGAAGAGGACTGTGCGGTTGAAGCACATGGCAGTACACGATCTTATCAAGAGAGGTGTTATTGCAGTGATTGATGTTCGGAGTCAGGAGAACCTGGCGGATCCGTTCACCAAGGGCTTCAAGCGCCAGTTGGTCGATGACTCAGCATGTAAAATGGGCTTGAAGGCATTCTGATATTAGTTATTGTATTCCTACCATAAAGTTTTATGCTATTAGTTCAAAGATTTATCTACTAGGCATCTAGTTTTTGGTTCAAGGGAGGACCATTAACTGGAAGAATATCAGGAACGGTGGGTACATGTTCTATTGGGCATGGAGAGGTTACGGACCTATAACCACTGTTGTCTATTGTTGTTTTCTGCGGAAAACGGTTCCTGTGGGTAGGTTGGCTTAATTGCCTTAATGAGTTCTCAGGCAGAGTGAATGCCTGGTGTGCTTTACAGGAAGCACGGTAGAGCAGCACTACAAGGAGTGAAACTCCATGCTACAGTGGGGTGACTCCACAATGAGGTTCCTATATGTGGGGTGCTGCCCAGGAATATGATAAAGCCTCGGCTATGCAGGCCAAGTCACAGCGGCGTAGCACCGCAAATAGGCAGTTAGCCTAATGCTGTATGTTAAAATAAAGAGGGGTGTAGTCAGCACTACAAAGAGGAGTTCCTCATGTTACAGTGGCACGACACCACGATGAGTACCCGGTTAGGGATAAAGTCTCGGCCTTGCAAGCCATGTCGTTGCGGCGTAACACCGCAAGGGAGCCTAAGACTTCATGCTGGGTAGTTTGGCACTACAAAGAGGCGGTTGCCTCATGCTACAGTAGTATGACACTACGATGAGGTTCCCGATACGGAATAAGGCCTCGGCTTTAAGCCATGTCATAGCGGCGTAGCACCGCAAGGGAAGCGCAAAGCGCTTTATGCCATGTCTCTTTATAATGAACTCACCTATAGTGTATGGACAAAGAGATCTCAGACCGTCTCTTGAGGGTAAACTTGTAGACGCCCAAAATTATACACTGAAACCAGGCTAGCACAGGACCTTTAATGTGTAGCCAGAAGCACATGTAACTACATTTTGTGAGTGGAAAGAATTTCAGCTATGATGCAGAATTCAAGGCTTAGTCCATTCTTGTATTATAGTCTGTTGTTTGAACCATGCGGGAAGATTCAAGTCGTCAGCGACATCTCTCCTAATGCATGATGGACAGTTACTGTGGGGAACACTTATACTCATATATAGAGATATGTGGGGGATTGTTGGATTTTGGTCTTTTACAAAGTGAATTTTAGTCCCACATCGGCTAGACCAAAGGAGTTGTATCTCTATATATTAGCTTTGCTAGTTTAGATATGCACATGTGGTGTGGAGGTGCACATGGGTATGCCATGTGGGGTTATTTTTCTAATGGAAAAAATGCTAAATCAACAATAGAAAGCATTCATGCTTTTTGCTATAGGGAAATTCATTTCCATGGGAGCTAAGCCCCGTAGGGGCTTAGCGACTCGGACTCGGGCTCATGGGCTCATGAGGCGTAATGTGGCATTTTGTTGGCGCACTTTGCACTTAGCACGTCAGCATCGTCGCTAGGCGCATAGTGCGCTTTAGTTGCGCTCGTTGCGCGAGCCACTTGCGCTGCCACGTTGCGCGCCACAATTTGCGCGACCAGGGTGCGCGTCAGGGTGCGTGCCAGGTTGCGCGCCACGTTGCGCACAGGTTGCGCACAGGTTGCACCGGTTGCGCACGTTGCGTACGTTGCGCAAGTTGCGCGTGTGGCACAAGGTGTCACAGGTCGCGCAGGTTGCGCAGTACGCGCAGTGGCGCAGGTTGGCGCAAGTGGCTCAGTGCGCGGAGTGCAAGGAGTGCAGTGTGCGCGCAGTTGGCGCAACTTGCAGCAGAACGTGCGTTTGCATGTTCTGGGTGGTTGCTACATGTTCGGGGTGGTTTTTACCACGTCCCTAACTTTGTGGCAACCGAACAGTTGCTGCAGGGCCTATATAAGGCATCCTCTCTCTCTCAAGGCTATAGATACAAAGAATAGAAGCCACCACAGAAAGTTTACGAAGTGTTTTTTAACACAAGTAAACAGAGAATTCAGAAGTGTTCTTTAACACAGTTCTCATCTTCCAGTAGCCTTCGAGAGAGAGGAAAGGCGCCGCACCAGCGTTGCTTTTGCATGGGAGTTCGTGTCCATCCGAGGAGTCAGAAGAGCAGGAGTGTTCCAAGTTCTCCGACAAACTTGCTGGTTCCTGGAAGCTGTTCGTGTAGGGCGAATAAAGCTTTGAGCAACGGTGATAATTCACCCCAGCAGGAGTTCTTCCATCTTTCGCCAGTCACCTTCTTCATTGCTGCCAGTAATTCTGATTGTATCTTCTTTTTAGAAGTACTACGATCGATTGCTGTTGATTACGAAATCTTTTTAGATTCTCGTAGTACTAAAACGAGATTTTTTTAGATCTTCGTTATACTTGCGCAACCTTCCTAGAAGTGTTGCGTTAGAACATTGTTTTTACAATCGTTTCATCTTCTCAGTTTTCCATCGAAAAATTATGCCCCGACAATAACAAAAACTACAAAGGAGGACAAAGAAGCCATAGAAGCCATATATATATTTTTTTTTTGGAACCAAAAAAAATCTATACATTGTTATTCCCGGGGCTTGATCAAAGATGGAAAAACTAATGCAATCGAGATCTGAGAGTCACACAAAAACTTTGCAGTGATCAAACTCAAGATCTACGATGATACAAAAAGCCAAATAGTCAGATTACAATATGAAGGAGAGAAATAGAGAAGAGAAGATCTCTCGTTCTTCCTTGCAAACGTGTTGCAATTGGGACAGAACGAGTAACAATAATCTAGAGAAAGATGAGATAAAGAAAAGTTGCTGGGGTGTCAAAACACCGTTGCTCAAAGCAAGATTCTTCCCACACGAATTGTTTCCAGGAACCAGCAAGTTGAAGAACTTGTGGAACGCTCGAAGTCACCTCTGTTCTGACTCCTCGGATGGACTTGCAATGGCGGCAACAGCTCCCTCTCTCTCTCTCTTTTCTGACTTATAAAATTCGTAGTACTTTACAAAGGAGGCCAGAAGAGAGTATATATAGAGAGAGGGTGGAAACCCTAGCCGCCTTTTCAGTTATGGAAAGATTGAATCAAATCCCACAAAGATAGCAATGAAATTAATTCAAATCCCACAAAGATAGCAACGAAATTAATTCAAATCCCACAAAGATAGCAACGAAATTAATTTAAATCCCACAAAAAGTGGATATGAATTAATCGCATTGAATCAGTCTTTCCATAGCTGACTTGTAGCCTGCACAGTCAGCGGAGCCCTCCATGCGGCAGCAGCAGCAGCAGCCTGGCCGCATGAGCCGCATGGCCTCATGGCCGCATGTGGCCGCATATGATTCGTATGACTGCTGACGTGCTAAGTGCAAAGTGCGCTAACAAAACGCCACATTACGCCTCATGAGCCCGAGCCCGAGTCCGAGTCGCTAAGCCCCTTTGGGACTTAGCTCCAAATGGAATTAATCCAAGAGAATGACAAAAGCATTAATGCTTAATCCTTGGAGCCTTATTCTTACCTCCTAGTAAAATCACCCACATGGTTCCCTCCTTAGGGTCACCACCCCATGTGCATCTCTCAACAACACAACCAAGTATATATGTTGAGATAACTCATGGTGCATTTCCGATGTGGGACTAAACTTTTACAAGGCATGTTGCGAGCAAGCTCTCTCCATGTAAAGAAAGCACCAACAATCCCCCACATATCACAACATATATGTGTCCAGGGTTGAGCGTTCCCCACAGTAACTGTTCATTTTGTATTAGGATAGATGTCGCTGACGACTTGAATCTTCCCGCATGGGTTAAATAACAATGTGATACAAGAATGGACTACGCCTTGAATTCTGCACCACAATTGTAATTCTTCCCACTCACAAAGTGTAGTTACGTGTGCTTCTGGCTGCACATTAAAGGCCCTGTGCCAGCCTGGTTTCAGTGTATAATTTTGGGCGTCTACAAGTTTACCCTCAAGAGACGGCTTGATATCTCTTTTCATACACTATAGGTGAGTTCTTTATTAAAGAGACATGGCATGAAGCCTTGCGCTTCCTTGCGGTGCTACGCCGCTATGACATGGCCTGAAGCCGAGGCATTACCCCTACCTGGGAATCTCATCGTAGTGTCATACTACTGTAGCATGAGGTCTCAGCCTCTTTGTAGTGCCAATCTACTCAGCATGAAGCCTAAGGCTTCCTTGCGGTGTTATGCCGCAACGACATGGCTTGCAAGGCCGAGGCTTTACCCCTACCTGGGTACCTCATCGTGGTGTCGTGCCACTGTAACATGGGGCCATCCTCCCCTTTGTAGTGCTGTCTACAACTCTTTAATTACGTCATACAGCATTAGGCTACCTGCCTATTTGCGTTGCTACGCCGCTATGACTTGGCTTGCAAAGCCGAGGCATTACCCCATACCTGGGAACCTCATGGTGGAGTCACCCCACTGTAGCATGGAGTTTCACTCCTTGTAGTGCTGCTCTACCGTGCTTCCTGTAAAGCACACCAGGCATTCACTCTGCCTGAGAACTCATTAAGGCGTTTAAGCCAACCTTCCACAGAATCTGTTTTTTTTCGCAGAAAATACATAGTAGACAACAGTGGTTATGGATCCGTATCCCTTCCATGTTCCAGAGAACAAGTACCCACTATTACCTGATAGTTTTTTAGTCAGTGATCCTCCTTTGAACCAAAAGTTAGATGCCTAGTAGATTTCTCTTTGAACTAATAGCATAAAACTTTATGGTAGGATTACAAAGACACACTATCAGAATGCCTTCAAGCCCATTTTACAAGCTGTGTCATCGACCAACTGGCGCTTGAGACCCTTTGTGAACGGATCTGCCAGGTTCTCCTGACTCCGAACATCAATCACTGCAATTACACCTCTTTTGATAAGATCGTGTACGGCCCTGTGCTTCAACCGCACAGTCCTCTTCTTCCCGTTGAAGAGGTCATTTGATGCCACCGTCGCAGTCGCCTGGTTGTCACAGTATATCGGTATCGCCGGTATCTGAGCCCCAACCACTGGAAGATCATACATGAGCTCCCGAAGCCATTCTGCTTCATCTGCTGCAGTTTCAAGTGCATAGAATTCAGATTCCATGGAGGAACGAGAGAGTATAGTCTGCTTTTCGACTTCCACGATATAGCAGCTCCACCCAAGGAAAAGACATCCTCCTGTGGATCTCTCGCTTTCTACCTCTGAACACCAGCTAGCATCACTGAAGCCTTCCACTACTGTCGGATACCCGTTGTAGTGCAGTGCATATGTCTGAGTCTTCTTGAGATATCTCATCACCCGCTTCACAGCTTTCCAGTGCTCAATCCCTGGGTTGCTTGTGAACCAACTCAGCATTCCTACGACGAAAGCTATGTCAGGCCTTGTGGCAGTGGTTGCGTACATCAAACTTCCGATAATGCTAGAATACTCCAGCTGCCTGACACTTTCCCTCGAGTTAGGCTTCAGCTTCTGATCACCCCTGTATGGCGTATCGATCCCTGGAAGATCCTTATACCCATAGCGTGTGAGCATCTTCTCAATGTAGTGAGATTGTGACAGCGCTACTCCAGTGTCTGTCCGGATGATCTTTATGCCCAAGATGACATCTGCATCCCCCAAGTCCTTCATACTGAACTTGGTTGAGAGGAACTTCTTTGTCTCCGTGACACAGCCTATATCCGTCCCTAGGATTAGCATGTCGTCCACGTACAGAAAAACGATGACTCCTCTTCCATCAGCGAACTTTGTGTAAACACATTTGTCCGTCTCGCTGACTCTGTAGCCGTTTTTCCTAATAACTTTGTCAAACTTCTCATGCCACATCTTGGGAGCTTGCTTCAAACCATACAATGATTTCACCAACTTGCAGACTTTGTCTTCAAGACCTTTGACGACAAATCCATCTGGCTGTCGCATGTAAATTTCTTCGGTCAGCTCCCCATTCAGGAATGTTGTCTTTACATCCATCTGATGTATCACCAACTTATGTATAGCTGCTAGAGCGATTAACATTCTGATGGTGGTCATCCGAGATACTGGAGCGTACGTGTCAAAGTAGTCTATCCCCTGTTTCTGAAAAAATTCCTTGGCTACCAGCCTGGCCTTGAACTTGTCAATAGTTCCATCTGCCTTCATCTTCTTCTTGAAGATCCATTTACATCCGATGGACTTTTCTCCTTCAGGTAGATCTACTAACACCCATGTGTTATTGGAGGTGATAGAGTCAAACTCGTCATTCACTGCCTCCTTCCAGAAGATAGCATCTCTGGTCTTCATCGCCTCATCATAGGTAAGCGGATCTGCTTCCACATGATAGGTGACAAAGTCATCTCCGAAGTCTTTAGGTCTCCTCGCTCGCTTTGCTGACGGCTCTGCGAGTTCTGGTACAAGAGTTGTTTCATCAACAACAACTTCTTCTTGGACTACTGGTCCATATGAGATTTCAGTCTCATTTGCACCTACATCATTTTCCGGAATGTCCGAAAGAACAATATTTTTGTCTTTTGCAAACTTGTCCTCAAAGTATTCAGCATCGCGAGATTCGATGACATGATTTGACTCAATATCAAGAAATCTCCGAGCATCACTCTTCTCGGCATACCCCAAGAAGATCGCCTTCATAGTCCTTGTCCCCAGCTTCCGAATCTTCAGATCTGGGAGCTTCACATAAGCCAGACACCCCCACACTCGAATGACATTCAAGTTTGGTCTGACTTTGAACCAGAGTTCATGAGGAGTTATGTCCGAAGTTGCATATGGCACTCTATTCAGAATGAAAGTGGCCGTTAATGCAGCTTCTCCCCAGTAGCATTTTGGAAGACCTGCAGTAAGCAGCATTGAATTCATCATTTCTGTTAATGTTCGATTCTTCCTTTCTGCTACTCCGTTGGATTGAGGAGAATATGGAGCAGTAGTCTCGTATATGATTCTATGTTCTTTGCAGAACGATGCGAAGTCATGAGACCTGTACTCCCCTCCTCGATCACTTCTCAACCTCTTAAGTTGTTGTCCAGTCTGCCGTTCAACTTCGGCCCTGAACTCTCTGAACTTCTCGAAAGCTTCGTCTTTAGTCTTGAGCAAGTAGACGAACGCGTATTTTGAGAAGTCGTCGATGAAGGTTATGAAATACTTCATCCCGGCCTTCGTGGAGAAATGTTTGAAGTCACAGATATCGGAGTGTACCAACTCCAGAAGATCTGTGCTTCGATTGACCCGATGAAAGGGTTTCCTTGTGATCTTCGTCTGAGCACACACTTCACACTTCTCCACCTTACCCCCACACTTGGAGATAAGTCCTAGACTAAACATTTTGTTAATCCTTTTACAATGAACATGTCCTAGTCTATTATGCCACAACTCAAGAGAATAATCAGAAAATGCAACTGCATTAATGTCATTAAACTAGTTGACAAGCTGAATTTTAAACATTCCTTCGGTTTGATAAGCCTTCCCGAAGTATGTTCCTTTCTTGGACATCACCATCTGACCAGCATTGATGTCCATCCTTAAGCCTGCGTTGCAGAACAGGCTCCCAGAGATCAGGTTCTTGGCAATCACCGGAACATGCTTCATTCCTTGAAGTGTCAGAGTGTTCCCAGAAGTGAGTTTCAGCTCCACAGTCCCGATCCCCAGAACTTCAGCTTGGGCCTGGTTTGCCATGACAACCTTCTCAGATATCGGCTGGTACGTGACGAACCATTCCTTGCCAGAACAGACATGGCAAGTCGCACCAGTGTCTATCCACTAGTCAGAGTCAACCCCCACAGTTGTGACCTGTGCGATCATAGCAACAATGTTAGAAACCAATGAAACCTTACTAGGCTCACCTTTCTCTGATTGTTTAGGCTTGGATCTGCATTCACTCATGTAGTGGCCTTTCTTGCCACAATTGAAACAAGTCACGTGGGACTTGTACTTCTGTTGCTTGAATGAAGGACCCTTCACTTTTAGATTAGTGAAGTCCTTCTTGTGATGAGAAGCCGCCTGCTTCCCCTTGGGATCTCTCGTCTGCACTAGATTGGCCTTAGCCAACTGTTTGGACAGAGTGTCCATCTTTTGTTGGGAACGCATCTCGTCCTCAACATGGATCTCTTGAAGTAGATCTCCCAAGCTAATGTCTAGCTTCTTTCTGAGCATCCTTGCATAGAAGGTACTCCATCCAGTAGGAAGTTTTGAGACGATCCCTCCAACGACAAACTTGTCGGGAAGGGGCATCTCTTCGTCTTCCAGTTTCTGACGCAGCTTCAGAAATTCTTTCACCTGTGGCAACATGGACTTCTCGTCCTCAAAGAGCAATTTGTGATATTTTTCAACCACAAACATCTTGCTCCTGTTCCTGTCTTCTTCATACAGTTTTTCCACAGACTCCCATATGTCTCTGGCAAATTCCTTCTTCGAGTAGGATTCTGCCAGGAAATCCTCCATAGCATTCAGGATGAGAAGCCTGCAGATGCTATTTTCCCTTCTCCATTTGGCCTGGAGTTTGGTAGCAGCATTGATTGCGGCAGTAGACCCAGTGTCTGGAACAGAAGGTTCTTCCTCCAACAGTACATGATCAACGTCTTTGAGTTGAAGAGTTAGATAAACCTTCCTCTTCCAGACTTGATAATGCTCTCCATCGAACTTTTCCAACTTGCAGTAGTCCGGTTGGACCATCGAAGCATTAATGTTTTCCATCTACAAGGATCTTGCTTTGAGATTGTTATTCTCGGGGCTTGATCAAAGATGGAAAAACTGATGCAATCGAGATCTGAGAGTCACACAAAAACTTTGCAGTGATCAAACTCAAGATCTACGATGATACAAAAAGCCAATTAGCCATATTACAATATGAAGGAGGGAAATAGAGAAGAGATCTCTCGTTCTTCCTTGCAAACGTGTTGCAATTGGGACAAAACGAGTTACAATAATCTAGAGAAAGATGAGATAAAAAAAGTTGTTGGGGTGTCAAAACACCGTTGCTCAAAGCAAGATTATCTCCACACGAATTGCTTCCAGGAACCAGCAAGTTGAAGAACTTGTGGAACGCTCGAAGTCACCTCTGTTCTGACTCCTCGGATGGACTTGCAATGGCGGCAGCAGCTCCCTCTGTCTCTCTCTTTTCTGACTTATAAAATTCGTAGTACTTTACAAAGGAGGCCAGAAGAGAGTATATATAGAGAGAGGGTGGAAACCCTAGCCGCCTCTTCAGTTGTGGAAAGATTGAATCAAATCCCACAAAGATAGCAACAAAATTAATTCAAATCCCACAAAGATAGCAACGAAATTAATTCAAATCCCACAAAAAGTGGATCTGAATTAATCGCATTGAATCAGTCTTTCCATAACTGACTTGTAGCCTGCACAGTCAGCGGAGCCCTCCATGCGGCAGCAGCAGCAGCCTGGCCGCATGAGCCGCATGGCCACAAGTGCCGCATGAACCGCATGAGGCCGCATGAGCCGCATGGACCACATGAGCCGCATGAGCCGCATGTAGCCGCATAAGACCGCATGGCCGCATATGAGCCGCATGACTGCTGACGTGCTAAGTGCAAAGTGCGCCAACAAAACGCCACATTACACCTCATGAGCCCATGAGCCCGAGCCCGAGCCCGAGCCCGAGCCCGAGTCCGAGTCCGAGTCCGAGTTGGAGCTTAGCTCCAAATGAAATTAATCCAAGAGAATGACAAAAACATTAATGCTTAATCCTTGGAGCCTTATTCTTACCTCCTAGTAAAATCACCCACATGGTTCCCTCCTTAGGGTCACCACCCCATGTGCATCTCTCAACAACACAACCAAGTATATATGTTGAGATAACTCATGGTGCATTTTCGATGTGGGACTAAACTTTTACAAGGCATGTTGAGAGCAAGCTCTTTCCATGTAAAGAAAGCACCAACATACATATGACCATATATATATATATATATATATATATATATATATATATATGTATATGCAGATGACCTCTAGCTAGTGGTTAAGAGAGATGCATGCGGCCCGAGTGGTCAGGAGTTCGAATTCCAGTGGGAGCGATTCCAGAAACAATTTACCTGGTTCCAAAATATATATATATATATATATATATATATATATATATATATATATATATATATAACCCAAAAAAAATCACCAAACAAGCAAGATGACAGTAATAACTCGTACACTAATACCACATAGCGAAAACCTGTCTGACAAAGTACGGATGACAAGTCAGCAAACCTGTCGGGTTTTGCCTGGGTTTGGATAAGGGGTAGAAATTTGTTGGTTCAGAACAAGGTTGTAAAAGGCACTGGCCGCTAGTCGGACGCGCACCCGGCACCTAGCGCCTAGTCCGTAAAACCCAAAAAAAAACTACATGAATTGTAGAAAAAGTCCATAAAACCCAAAAACATGCATATTCTGGGATTGTAGGAGAAGGAAAAAACAAAGATGTGCACATTGGTAGAAATCTAACAACATGCAGGTGGAAATCTCACCATATGGAGATGGGTAAAAAGCTCACCACCACAATTGGACGGGTGGCCTTTTTATTTATAATTTTTTTTAGTAACAATAAAGATAGAAACAAAATAATCCAGATAGAAATAATATAATCAAGGGATATTCTACTTATCCATGATGATTGAAATGGATGAGTTGGCTTGAATTAATAAGCTTGAACTTGAATTTGTAATTGGTTTGATCTCTAACAGTGGGGGCCTACGTGGGCGCCTAAGCGGGCACCAGGCACGTATGCGGCTATCTAGACTGATTTTTAGAACACTGGTTCATAATGAATTCGTTGTTCGTTGTTCTTCAACGGTCAGGTTTTGGGTTCATTTTCATGTCAAATCCAACATGAACTATCCAACATCCTGCTGCATCGCGTGGGTAATCTACTAGTTATATATTTCATCAAGAGTAAATTCCATATGGATTATGGACCACCACATTATTTGAGAGGTGAGAATAATATTGTATGGAATAAGTACAGTGTAGACATCAAATTTTCAGTTGGATCAAGGGACAACTATTTTGAATCATTTTGGTTGTTGGCTTGTTGCAGCCTCTAAGGAATGCTTCATCTTGGCAAATTGTGTTTAGGAAGAATCTCTAAGGCTGATTTGATGAGTTAAAATAGATTTATGAGCATGATTAGAAATTTAGAATGGCAAGGGTGATTAAGAGAGAACCTGGATTGCTGGCCTTCTGGAAGGTTTTGTGAAGGCCTCATTGTCCCTCCTGAGGAACATGCTACTATTATTTTGGCATCTTTACCTAGTTTTGACTCCACACCTGAAAATCAACAATTTTGTCACTTGTAGGCACAATTCAATGACACCAGAATTTGCTATATGCTGCAGTATTTTACTTTGTAAAAATTCTGGGTTCTCTTCGGTGCCAGAGAATATGCCGAAGAATGCGAATGCAGCTCGTCTTGCAATATCCCATGCCGTCCATTCCTTAATTAGTCTATAAATTTGAACATTGATAGCACCCGGAGGATGTCCCTAAAAAGTTCAGACGGTCACATAAAGAAATAAACAAAAAAATTACGCAATTGAGAAATGGATTTGCTTGTGTGCGTATAGGATATCACATATGCAGTAACTGTTGTGAGTTAATTTATGCATGCTCCTCGAACAATACATCTTCTAGTTGTTGATCGGATCCTACGATACTTGAAGACGTGTCATGGCAAAGGGATTCTAATCAAGCTAAATGATCATCTACGTATTAGGGTATTTACAAATGCCGATTGGGCATGCTCTATTGACGATCGAAGGTCAACCACAAGTTATTACTCCTAGGAAAAGGCTATTTTGCCCGCCCATGGGGCTGGCCCGCGCCCATGTGGCGGGCAACCATTGGGCCCCCCTGCTAACTTGGGCCCACCTAGGCGGGGGAGCCAATGGGCGCCTGCCACGTAGGCGCGGGCCAACGCGGGCCAGCCCCACGGGCGGGCAAAGTAGCAGCTCTCTTACTCCTATATTGGAGGTTTCTTAGTATCATGGGAAAATAAGAAACATTCAGTAGTTTCAAGATCCAGCAACGACGCAGGTACAAAACGTTAGCTCAATGAATTTGGATACGGAGACTCATGCAAGAACTGGAAATAAAGTTTGAACTTCATCTTCGACTTTATAGTGATAATCGGGCAGCTATAAGTATTGATAGTGATCCGTACAATATGATCGAACCAAGCACATAGAGATCGATTGCCATTCCATCCGAAAAAGGCTTGATTCTAAGGAAATTTGTGTTGTCCCAATTTTGTCAACTCAACAGCTTGCAGAGGTGTTCACAAAAGGAATGGTGGGGCCTAGATCTCAAACTCTCTTGGATAAGCTCGAGATGGTTAATATTTAGCACACCTCGCTTGAGGGGGAATGTTGAAGAAGGTGCAGCTGGAGTAGAAGGAGCAGCCTGCAGTTTGCTACAGGGTAGCAGCTGAATATGAATTTTTTTACTTTCCTTTCGATTCCAAGTTCTCACTCGATGTAAATAAATTTAATGTGTAAGGGCGAAATTATTATTCATCAATAAGAGATTTATTCTCTCCATCTCCTCTTTGAAACCCTAATCCTTCTCTCCAAATCCCTACAAGACACTTGGAATGGATCTCTTAGATATGCATGATAGCCCAATTATTATCTTATTTCATTTGGATCTTTTTTTTTAAAAATCTAAAACAAATACATAAACACAAAAAATGCAAAACGGTTCGGTTCGGTTTTTTCGGTTCCAAACCGAAGAAAACTTTTCTATGACAGGTAAACCAATCGGCAACGGTGACTATTATTTCATTTAATTCCAAAACTACTTTAAAAAACAACACAAAAAATACTTAAATTATACCTAAATATAGAAGAATTTTTTTTCTAAAATTTTAATAATTATTTGTTTTCCGATACCAAAAACTCCGATATTCCGATCCGAACCGTCGATACTGCCAATATCATCGATCCTGATACTCATAGGAAGCATCCGATACCGATACTACTAACCTTGCTAAATATATTCTTGGACCCCCTCATCATTTGGGTCTGTCCCTGGATAAAGTTATTTTTAGATGCATCAAATATTTTTTCCAGTTTTAAAAAATAATTTCTTATTAGTTTTTAGCCTTTTGAAACCAAGAACTTTGAAACTCCGGTTTGAAGCTGTCAAAACCAGCGATACTGATACACATAAGTGTGTGAAACCGATTCTGACACCGATACTGCAAACAATTGTTAGATTAAGTAAAGTTTTGGGTGAAAGTCTGATGTAAGTAAATGTACTATAGACCAACTTGCACGCTTAAGAAAGAAGCTAGTTCCACTAGATCTAATATAGGCTATGTTGCACGAACATGGAGACAAACATGGAACACGAGGCAGATACAAGATACAAACATTTCAAATAGGTACAACAATACGGACACCATTTTTCATGCCCGTGCAGCAAAAATATAGGTAAGGCAGCATAATCCTTTAAGTTGAAGGTTAAAAGTATATTTCTGTTGAAAGTGAGCCTACAAGGCTCCAACTTTCAGTTTCAAAGTAGACCTTTAGAGACTAGGGGAACTGCCTAGCATAGCACTTTGTACCATGATAGTATACTTTTGACCAATAATGGCCCTGCTATCCACCAATTGGCCTACCAAGTTTTAGGACTAGATTCTCTTTTCTTACAGTTAACTTTGTCTCAGTAATTTGCATCAAACCATAATGGTTTATGACACGTTGGCGACTTTTTGTACATTATTGTCAGCTCTTTTGTGAGTCGATGTCGGCTTCATATCTGCTCTATAGTAGCCTTATTTACATGGGAAAAGGCTTGGAGGAGGAGGAAGTGTAGAAGTCGAACTAATTGGAGAGAGGGCATAAAACCATTATGAGCTGTCTCGTAGTTGTAGCTGATTCAAGGAAGGGATAACTAATTCATTGCAGTTATAAAAAAAATTATAGTAAAATATGGTTTTGGTATGTATATTCGATGTTTTACAATGTCATGCACGAAGTACCAAAATTTCAATATACCGAAGTCCAATTTTTTTCACAATGTAATATATTTGTCCAAAATTCATCAAGAAATATAAAAGAGCGGTGACATGGACCTGGCACTAAGTGTTGTCACCTGGATACATGTGGCATGTGCGTGTTTGAATGTGTTGTATCAAAAACTTTATTAAACCTTTTCTTTTTCCTCACCATTTGAATTGTTTCAATGTACAGCTCAACCAACCACATGTCTTGCATGTGTACCCAGATGGTAGCACTTGGTGCCATGTGTGCCCATGTCACCACCTAGTGGCAACAGTTGATTTCATTTTTGTCCATGTCATCACCCGTTGCTTTTTAACGGATTTTAGACATGTACGACAGTGAAAAGAAAACTTGTAACCCTGAGTATGACATTGAAAAAAAGAGAGTTTATTCTGTGTATGTATTTGTACCATAGTACCAGACATATTTTAGGTATCTTTGTCCATCACAATATACATTTCCATATGAGCGAAAGCACATACAAGGGATTAACAATTATATGCTTATCGTGGGCATATTTTCGCTTCTAAACTAAACACAAAGCAAATGCACATCAATTTGCCAATGTCAAACAATTAAAAGCTGTTGTTGTTGTAATGATTGATTATATTTTATTGATAATTTTTGGCTATTTATAGCCTTACAACCTCCTCATTACATTAACTCTCTATAGGAATATCCTATGGCATATTCCAACGTACCAAATACACTAATAGGATATTCCAACACATATTCCAACATACAAAAATACCAATAGGATATTCCAACACTCCCCCTTAAGATGGACGAAAGAAATTCACTAAGCCCATCTTGTCACATCCTCTCATCATGCTGACAGAGCTAAGCCCCTTGGTCAGTCCGTTGCTACATGATCTTTGGTTGGAACATAGCCCAGCTCTAGTAGTCCACTGTCCAGCTTTTCTTTATGAAAAATCTGTCAATCTCGATATGCTTGGTCCTGTCATGTTGTACTGGATTGTTGGCAATTAATAGCTGACTGGTTGTCACACCATAGCTTCATCTTGGCTCCTTGGTCCAGCTTCAGCTCCATCAACATATTCTTTAACCACAATAGCTCTGTGACTCCCAAAGCCATAGCTCTATACTCTGCCTCAGTTGTTGATCTGGCCACCACTGACTGCTTCTTACTCCTCCAAGAGACCAAGTTGCCTCCTACAAATATGCAGTATCCCGAGGTGGATCTCCTGTCAGCACAGCTAGCCCAGTCAGAATCACAATAACCTCGATGCTCACATAATTATTCCTTCTGAAAATCAGTCCTTTGGGCCTCCCTTCAAGTACCTCAAATCTGGTACACTGCGTCCATATATCCTTCCGGAGTCATGCATGTAGCGGCTCACTACGCTGACCACAAAGCTGATATCAGGTCGGATGTGGCTCAAGTAGATCAACTTGTCCACCAATCTCTCATATCTATCCCGGTCAACTGGTTCTCCGGCTTCAGCATCCAGCTTGAACTTCTGGTCTATCGGTGTCGTAGCTGGTTTGCATCCCATCATCCCTGTTTTCGTAAGCAGGTCTAGTGCGTACTTCCTCTGAGAAAGAACAATTCCTCTGTATCTCGAGCAATCTCAATCCCAAAGAAGTATCGAAGAGGGCCAGATCCTTCACCTCGAACTCGTTGCCAAGCTTCCCCTTGAGTTGGACGATCTCCTGCTCATCATCGCCTGTGATAATCATCATCCACATACACCGCAAGTATGGTGATGTGGCCTCCACTTCGTCTGAAGAACACAGTATGATCAGCATTGATCTGCTGATATCCCATCCTATCATTGCTCTCCTGAACCTGTCAAACCACGCTCGAGGAGACTGCTTCAGTCATAGAGGGACTTCTTCAGCCTGCAGACCTTGCCTTCTGTCTGAATGGTACCGAATCTGGTGGTATCTCCATGTACACCTCCACTAGATCCCTATGAAGAAATGCATTCTTCACATCCAGTTGGTGTAGCTTCCATCCTCCATTGGCCGCCAGAGAGATCAAGGTTGACAGTACACTCTTCGCCACTGGTGCAAAGGTCTCGTCATAGTCGATGCCGTACGTCTGACTGTATCCTTTTGCCACCAGTCGAGCATTGTAGCGCTCAACCTGTCCATCTGGGTTCTGCTTCACAGTGAAAACCTACTTGCATCCGACTGCTCTCTTCCCTTCTGGCAGTCTCACCAGCCCCCAAGTTTGTTTTCTCCAGAGCTCCCAACTCCTCGTGCATCGCTGCTTTTCACTTTGGATCGTTCTTGGCTACCTGCCAATTGTTAGGTATAGTAACACTATCCAATGATGCAATAAAAGCTCCATGAGAAGAAAAGATATGATCATATGAGACAAATTTAGAAGGTCCCAACCATATCTATCAGAAGGTTTTCCCGTATTGCTGCGAGTGGTGGACATCCATACTGATGATGGTTGGGGAGGAGGAGAAAGAAGGATATCACCTGAAGGGGTAGATGGTGGTGTAGGTATCTCAGGAGTCAAGAGGGCGCAGGCAAGGGACTTAGCACTGGCACTGTAGGAATTGGTCCTGCAAGTTGCTTCTCTCGCCGCTGTAGGTAAGTATCTCCCTCAGTTGTGGGCCTAACACCTCTTATTTCCTGCCCCCGTCCCTTTTCACCTTCATGTACCCTATTTGTTCTCCAAGCCATACTCCGAGATTAGTCGAAATGCTTCCCAACAACTCCCCTCTCGCCTCATACTTGCAGTATCAGTTGAGATATTTAGGTTTCCCTCCTGACTGTAGTATGGCTCATGTTCCCTGAAGTGAACATCCATACTTACAAAAAAAAATTCCACTGGACTCCAGCATACGTAACCCTTCTGAGTTCCCGAGTAGCCCACAAAGATACACTTGATTGCTCGAGGATCAAGCTTCCCTACCGACGGTCTGTTGTCCTTCGCGAAGCATACGCAGCCAAACACCTTTAGTGGGAGCATCCCACTATTATTTCCTGCAGCATCTCGCATGGAGACCTCCATCCCAACACCTTCGAAGGCATCATGTTGATCAGTTGAGCTGTTGTCAACACTGCATATCCCCATAGACTCTGTGGGACATTCATGTCTATCATCATACTTCTCGCCACTTCCAGGAGGTGTGTTCTTTCTTTCCGCTACTCCGTTCTGTGCTGGTGTATATGCACAGGTGATCTGATGTCGTATCCCTTGGACGGACAAGTATTCCGCAAATGTCTTGTTAGTTTACTCCGTTCCATTGTCAGACCTCAGTACCTTCACCACTGCCTTGTACCGAGTCTGGACATGTTTGTGAAAGTCCCGAAAACAGGAGGGACCCCACTCTTATTTTTCATCAAATACAATCAAGTAGTATGAGAAAAATAATCTATGAAGGTAACAAAATATTTGTAACCATTCATAGGAGTAGTACAAGGCCCCCAGACATCAGAGTGTACCACATCAAAAACAGACGAGCTCCTACGACCGCTACTCACATATGAACTTCTAGTAAGTTTGCCTAAATCACAAGCATCACAAACTAGTCTCTTTATTAACTTTTTCATAAATTGCAGGGTATAATTTGCTTAAAATACCAAATGAAGAGTATCCTAACCTCCTGTGGTGGAGTCGCAATGTATCTTTCGCACTCATCTTCTTCAGTCCTTCCATCCCTGCCTTTTCTACCATAGATACTAATAATGAATCCAGCCCTTCTCGATCCAGGTACCACAGTCCATCATGTCAAGTGCCAGTTCCATGTCTTCGTCCGTCTTTTTTTCCTGGAAGATCACCTTGAGAATATCAAAGGAAACAATACATTTTAGTTGAAGGATGATGGAACTCATGGACAAAAGACAGACTGGAAAAGAAGGAGCATACAAAACATTGGATAATTTTACCGAACCGTACAATTTACAGTACCCTTACCGACCACTGGCTGGAATGTCCCATCAGCTGTTTGAATGTTGTCTGTCGATGGTAGGTGAGTGTAGCAGGAGAACTTAGCCTTCCCCGTCACGTGTCGAGATGCTCCCGAGTCTATCCAGTCTGACGGTTGAGGGGAATACATAGATGCAAGAGCAAGTGGATCGTTAGTACTTTCAGATGGATGGACATACATGGCAGAGAATGAGGTAGAAGCCTCCTCACTTCCCTCGTTTGATGCTATCTGCCTCCTGAGTACTTCCAACATGTCGTGCAGTGCCTGATCCTCCTCAATATAGGCACCGTCAGCTGTCTTCTCGCCTTCGCTACCAGCAGGTTCGCCCGACAACCTCTTTGACCGTCCCGTCGACCCCTACAACTACGATCACATCTTCCAAACTGTCCACGTCTACCGGCTGAATCTCCTTGGGTGGTTTGGTGCAAACATACCTCAGATGACCCACCTCCCTGCAGTTGTAGCACTGTCGAAGCTCTCCCTTAGGTTCTGACCGTGCTCTTCGTCCTGTCGAGCCCTCATTCGCTGTCGAGCCCTCATTCGGCTGTCTTCTCTGCGAGGGTTCTCCTTCCCCGTCGTGGCCAACTCAGGTAGTCGGTCCATCAAGCTTCAGATCGATGGAGGAAAGCTCCAACTTCGACGACGTTCGTATTGTGCTCTCACCAGCCGACATCTTCATCAACTTCATCAACGTCGCAACCTCTGCAGGATTCAGCTTCTTGATGATCTCCTTCATCGATGCTTTTCCTCTCCGATCACGTCACGTCCACTCCACGACTCACGCTCGTCCTCGTCGTCCGCTCCTAGATCCGAACATGTCTATTTTCATCAGATCTAGGCATCGATGTCCTTTTTCGGAATGATCCGAACAACGACAACAAAGGTGCCGTTACGTGTGGTAGAAGGGGACGGCGCGCACGTGGGAGGGACGGCCGACGTGGTACCCACAGCGGGCAGCAACCGCAGCAGCAGCGGGCAACGGCAGCAGCAGCAGCAGGGGCGTGGGAAGGGGGGCTGCTGTGCGCGGATTAGGGTTGGTGGCGGAGAGAGAGGGAGAAGAGGGGGAAGGTTAGGGTTTTGTGGCAGCTAGGATTAGGATTTGTGGAAATGTGGCTCTGATACCATATTGTAATTGATTGTTATTTTATTGAGAATCTTTTGGTTATTTATAGCCTTAAACCTCCTCATATATTAACTCTCTATAGAAATATCCTATGGCATATTCCAACATACCAAATATAGTAATAGGATATTCCAACACATATCTAACATACCAAAAATACCAATAGGATATTCCAACAAAGCACTCATACAAAGGAAGTGAAAATATAGGTTACTTACAAAAATAATTAGGGAAATATAATCAAAATACACTGCTAAATTGGTTTAAAGTTTCTACCTTAATTACTAGTCCATAGACACGCTACAAAAGTACTAAATATGATAGTAATAAAGGGCCCTCCATTCATTTTTCCTATAAGATTGGATCATGAACCAGGAAAGAATGATGGAAAGGAAAAATCTCCAACAATAAAAGATGGCTCAGTGTCCAAATTTGAGTGCACTAGTGCATACTCAGTGGGAGATGTAGAGTCAAGGACAGATGGAAATAAGGGCCAAGAAAAAACATAGTTATACTAGTTCATAACACAAACCCATAACCAAGGATGCCATGAGTAGGCTTGAAGTTGGAAAATAAATACCGATGCATTGAGTAGTAATAAAAGTTTTAAGAACAAGCTTACCAAGAAAAGGGGAAAAGATAGTATTTAGGGAGACATTGGGTGTGAAAGTAGAACTGCAAGTATATGTTGGGGCACAGCGGAAATAAACCCAAGAAATCAGAGATATCTCAGAAAAAATTCACAGCCACAAAGACAATAATTTACGTGGTTCGACAAGATACCTACTTCCACAGACGAGGGTGATTTAGTTCCACTATGAAGAAGAAAATGAATTACAATAGCTCTCAACACTTCTCTCTTTGCACTCAAGAATTCTCTACCACAAAGATAAAAAAAATCTCAAACTTTTGTGTTGAATATTCAACAATTTTAGCTCTCTTGTGTTGAACTTATTCAACAACTTTCATTGAGCAATGAGATGTCTCAAGGAGAACCATTAGACCCCTTTATATAGCATGACATGTGGCCATATATGGAAATCCAATATTATGTAGGCTCATATATTAGAATTTTTTGAACATATTTCTTCATAATAGATAGATGAGAGCAGGAGATGTAATAGCATCACACTGGCTGGAAGTAGTGACAGAGCATGGATTTTATTTGAAGGGAGATAAATTATGATAAAAATACATAATTTCAGGAGAAAGTGTTAAAGTTGACCTTAGTTTTTACAGGAAACTTTTAGCTAATATGTGTAAACCTAAAGTTAAAAGTGATAATAACGTGTAATTTTATAAATTTTAATAGACTGTATGGTATCTTATCCCTATAATATCATCTTCTTCTGATGTATGTTTCTCCTTTAAAATTATATACAAATGAAGTAAACAGAGTTTGATTTCTCACAGTAATTTTAGACAAACACAGTGATTACAGAATGTAATTGTGATTTTGGAACCAAAGCAACAATGTGTTTCTAAAATCACCTACTTAAATTAAACCAAATTTTTGTAGCAACCTCTTATAAATTAAAAATTAAGAAAACTAAAACTGTAAGAAAAGCCTAAAATTTATATTTTGATTCTATACTAACATAAGATAGATTTAATATAAGAAATAATAATCAAGTAAATACTGTAGAGGTAAGTAGTTTGTTATGACTGATTTCATCTCCTCACTATGTAGACCTGTAAAAATGTATTCTAATATTAGACTGCAAAAGAAGACATGAATATGAAGATTAAGTACACATAGGATGAGAATATGTGTATGCTTTGGCAAAACAGAGGAGAGAAATTGAAGGAAAGCATTGATAACAAGAGAATATAACCATTTTATTATTTTTGTTATTTATCTTTCTTATTTTTGAGTCCTTCATTGTTACAGACGTTAGGAGACTGGCTGAGTCATGGCCGACGAGCTCAAGGACATTCTTCCCCTCCCATACCCTCCCCTTCCTCTCTCCCTTCCCATCTCCAATATCAGCCGACCGACGCACGAAGAGGAGCTCCATCGAAGGCCATAGGATCTGTCTTCCCCGCCATAGTGCCATAGTGGTGTGGTGGTGGTGACCTTCACCCGTCTCATCTACTCCGACGTTTATGGTGGTGGATGTCCATACGTCAGTCGGAAAAGGCACGAGCATATCTCACCATCACCATCACCAAGCTATGTTAACGAGTCAGGATTGTGGCCATTGGACAACATTGGGGATCGTGTTCAAGAAAAAGGAGGGCTGAGGGAGAGTCGGGATCTAGAATGGAGACGAGAGACTACGGTGGATTTTCTGAATCATACCTTTTTCAGCTGCAGTTTCAGTTAGAAAAATGTATACAAATGTGTCAGCTGGGATTTATAATCGCAGTATGATGTGTTAGGTCTCAATCAACTAACGAGTTACTTTGAAATCGCACTCATAAACCACTAACGACTAACACCATATTATAGAATCACATGGTGTGATTCTTAAATCCCAATTGACTAACCCCTCCTAATAGGATTCACGGATACACCAATACAGTCTTAATAAACCAACAACAAAAGTCATGATGCAGGTGCTTGTCATTCTCTAGAGAAAGAATAATCATACGCGTAGACGCTACTACCAATAACATTAATGAGAAAAAGATCAGTCTCTGACTGTCCCCAGCCTGGGATTTGAATCGTGGATTCCTCTCTTGTTCCAAAGTCCTCAACCACTTGGTTGCCTAACCGTTAGCCCTACTATTGATAATTGGAAAAAGTTTCTTGTAAGTGTACAATATCAAACAATCTAAGATGAATAGTATTTAGTTTCTTCTTATGCAAGGCAATGAAGAAAACCTCCTTATACTCTGCTTCAGGCCGAACATCCAGTATCACAAAGTTGTTTTCCTTCTGGAGGCGTAAAGCTTCCTTCACATCTACACTTCGTACCTGCAGACGAATTAAAATGCAACACTTACAAAAGTTTGTACGAAATGGTTATGATTAAACTAATATACCAATTAACAAAGCATGCTTAAACAAGAAAGAAAACAAAGCATGTCATGTGGATTCCAGTGGCACATATATGTAATTAAAAAGTAAATAGAGAATTAAAAGTATGTCATTCAAACTCTTCTATAAGCAGTAAGAAAGCTGAGTTATAACCCATAGGAACTCAAGCAAATTTCCATAACAAGATCGATGGTCGTCTACTCACCTGGAAAAGTTCCCAAGACCATCAACCATTAGAAACGAACTTAGACTTTCCAAAGAGTTGCTTCATTTGTGGTCACAATTCCATACTAGTCTATTAACTTCTAGTAAAATTTTGCACTATGGTGAGACGTCTTCCACCAAGGAAGCATTCTCTTTCAGAAAAGAAACTGTACGATGCTTACCTTTCCAAAAATTCTGGTAAGTACTACAACAACAACAACAAGAATCCTTTATCCTCTTTGGGGCCATCTTCAATGCAACAATAGCAAATGTTGTTTTCCGAGTCAATTGTCCTCGTGGAACATGTCCTGTTAATGTGCCTAAAAGCATATGTCATACTTCTTTTGTTGGCTCAATCTATAGTTCTTTGTGTTGCATGTCCCTACCACTACACTAAAACCCTAGAGTAGTATGCTATTGCAATAAACCCCCGCAAGTCCGATACCAAATTTAATGTTTTAAGAACTGGATTTGAGGCAGTTGTATAACTTCTTCAGATTCATCTAATGGCACACAAGACAAGAACCTGGGTGGCTCCGAACGATGTTGTTCTACTGTACCACATATCTATAATTACGATGTGGGGTTATCCTCAATTGAAAAGGTTTTAGAGAGAGAAGAGATATCTTATTGACTTAGAATAATCATACGAATGAGTTCCTAGGAATATAATGTGGTGGGATTTAAAGAAAAATAAGTACCTAGTAGTTATATTAAGACTATTAAATATATGTATGATAAAGTACGACGTCAATGCTAACTATTGGAGGAGACACGAAACATTTTCATATTATTATTGGCTTACATCAAGGATCAACGTTAAGTCCGTACCTTTTTGCGGTAACTATGGACGAAACTAGTAGGCATATGCCTGAGACTCCTTGATGTACGATGTTTGTTGATGATATCGTGTTGGTTGATGAAAATGTAAGTATGGCAAGAAACTTTGGAATCTAAGAAATTTAAAATTAGTAGAATGAAAACAACATATGTAAGATGTAATTCCAACCATAAGTCAATGAAAAATGAGGGGAGAGTCCATATAGATGGACATGAGATTTGTAAGAGTGATG
>JANAVB010010199.1:13364958-13514519 GCA_029216955.1 Iris pallida
CCGTTCCTCCGTCGAACTCCTTCCCCGTTACTCTGGCGGTGTATCCCTCCTTCCCAGTTCCTCCGTTGGCCTCCATCCCCTGCGTCTCTCTTTCCCACCTCCGCTGCTTCTCTCCTTCCCACCTCCGCTGCGTCCCTCCTTCCCTTTTCTTTCTCGTCCCACCTTCTTCGTGCTCCTCTTCGACGTACCCTCCAGGTCCCTCCTTCCCCCTCTTTCACGTCCCTTGTTCCCCGCTCCTCCTCCTCTTCGATGCCACCTCCACCGTTACCAACACGGATATTCACTTACGGGAGAGTTGCAGCTCAAATTTGAAGGAGGAGAAGTGGAAAGAAAAATAGGGGGACAGTAACTCTACTGTGTCAGAGCTTCCCACCCCCTTAACAGTTTTGATGGTCACCCAAACGTAGTAACTGGATTCACCTCCAGTGAACAGTAACAAAAACTCTGGTTTTTATCACACTTTCACTTCACCTCCTTCATAACAAACATGCCCTTACACTTTCACTTTCACACTCCTTCAGCCGCCAAGATGATGAAGAAGACGTGAAAGTAGGCGTCCCTCTTCTTTTCCCGTTCCTCCGTCGACCTACTTCCCCGTTCCTCCGGCGGTGCATCCCTCCTTCCCAGTTCCTCCGTCGGCCTCCTTTCCCGTTCCTCCGGTGGTGCATCCCTCTTTTCCACCTCCACTCATTCCCTCCTTCCTACCTCCGTTGCGTCCCTCCTTCCCTTTTTCTTTCTCGTCTCTTCCTCGTCGCTGCTCCTCTTCGACGTACCCTCCCCGGTCCCTCCTTTCCTTCTCTTCCACGTCCCTTGTTCCCCTTGTTCCCCGTTCCTCCTCCTCTTCGACGCCCCTCCACCGTTACCAACACGGATCTTCACTTACGGGAGAGTTGCAGCTCAAATTTGAAGGAGGTGAAGTGGAAAGAAAAATATGGGGACAGTAACTCTACTGTGTCAGAGCTTCCCACCCCCTTAACAGTTTTAATGGTCATCCAAATGGAGTAACTGGATTCACCTCCAGTGAAAGTGACAGAAACTCTGGTTTTTATCACACTTTCACTTCACCTCCTTCATAACAAACAGGCCCTTACACTTTCACTTTCACACTCCATCAGCCGCCAAGATGATGAAGAATACGTGGAAGTAGGCGTCCCTCTTCCTTTCCCGTTCCTCCGTCGACCTACTTCCCCGTTCCTCCGGCGGTGCATCCCTCCTTCCCAGTTCCTCCATCTGCCTCCTTCCCCGTTCCTCCGGTGGTGCATCCCTCTTTCCCACCTCCGCTCCTTCCCTCCTTCCTACCTCCGCTGCGTCCCTCCTTCCCTTTTTCTTTCTCGTCTCTTCTTCATCGCTGCTCCTCTTCGACGTACCCTCTCCCATCCCTCCTTCCCCCCTCTTCCACGTCCCTTGTTTCCCTTGTTCCCCTTGTTCCCCGCTGCTCCTCCTCTTCGACGCCCCCTCCACCTTTACCAATACAGATATTCACTTACGGGAGAGTTGCAGCTCAAATTTGAAGGAGGTGAAGTGGAAAGAAAAATAGGGGGATAGTAACTCTACTGTGTCAGAGCTTCCCACCACCTTAACAGTTTTGATGGTTATCCAAACGGAGTAACTGGATTCACCTCCAGTGAACAGTGACAAAAACTCTGATTTTTATCACACTTTCACTTCATCTCCTTCATAACAAACAGGCCCTTACACTTTCACTTTCACACTCCTTCAGCCGCCAAGATGATGAAAAAGACGTGGAAGTAGGCGTCACTTTTTCTTTCACGTTCCTCCGTCGACCTCCTTCCCCATTCCTCATGCGGTGCATCCCTCCTTCCCAGTTCCTCCGTCGACCTCCTTTTCCGTTCCTCCGGTGGTGCGTCCCTCTTTCTTTTTATAAATATAACTTCACAGTAATATAAATACCACTTTTATTTGTTTATTTTTTTATTTATTTAATTTATTTTTATTTATTTTAATTTTTTATTTCTTTTTATTTTATTTATTTTTATTTTTTATAATTTTATTTTCTTATTTTTTCATTTTTTTACTTATTTCTTTTATTTCTTTATTTTTTTTTATTTCTTTTTATTTCTATATTTTTTATTTCTTTATTTATTTATTTCTTTTTATTTTTTATAATTTTATCACACTTTCACTTCACCTCCTTCATACCAAACAGCCCTTACACTTTCACTTTCACACTCCTTAAGCCGTCAAGTTGATGAAGAAGACGTGGAAGTAGGCGTCCCTCTTCCTTTCCCGTTTCTCCGTCGAACTCCTTCCCCGTTACTTCGGCGGTGCGTCTCTCCGTTCCAGTTCCTCCGTTGGCCGCCTTCCTCTTTCCTCCGGCGGTGCGTCCCTCTTTCCCACCTCCGCTGCTTCTCTCCTTCCCATCTCCGCTGCGTCCCTCCTTCCCTTTTCTTTCTCGTCCCTTCTTCGTGCTCCTCTTCGACGTACCCTTCCCGGTCCTTCCATCCCCCTCTTCCACGTCCCTTGTTTCCCGCTCCTCCTCCTCTTCGACGCCCCCTCCACCGTTACCAACACGGATCTTCTCTTACGGGAGAGTTGCAGCTCAAATTTAAAGGAGAAGAAGTGAAAAGAAAAATAAGGGGACAGTAACTCTACTGTGTCAGAGCTTCCCACCCCCTTAACAGTTTTGATGGTCATCCAAACGGGGTAACTGGATTCACCTCCAGTGAACAGTGACAAAAACTCTGGTTTTTATCACACTTTCACTTCACCTCCTTCATAACAAACAGGCCCTTATACTTTTACTTTCACACTCCTTCAGCCGCCAAGATGATGAAGAAGACGTGGAAGTAGGCGTCCCTCTTCCTTTCCCGTTCCTCCGTCGACCTACTTCCCCGTTCCTCCGGTGGTGCATCCCTCCTTCCCAGTTCCTCCGTCGGCCTCCTTCCCCGTTCCTCCGGTGGTGCATCCCTCTTTCCCACCTCCGCTCCTTCCCTCCTTCCTACCTCCGCTGCGTCCCTCCTTCCCTTTTCTTCCTCGTCCCTTCTTCGTCGCCGCTCATCTTCGACGTACCCTCCCCGGTCCCTCATTCCCTCCTCTTCCACGTCCCTTGTTCCCCTTATTCCCCGCTCCTCCTCCTCTTCGACGCCCCCTCCCCGTCCTCCCAGCTACTACTCTCACTTTGTGAACTGGTTGAACTGGTTTTCGAAGGGCTTAAAAAAGGAGTCTTTTAACGTCTTCATCGAATCATCGACGTCGTGCTGCTTGTGTGCGAGCTAATCTTTAATATGCTTTTAGAAAAGGATCATGAAGAGCTGTGGCTGACCTAAATAAAACTATGGGCACATGAAGAAGGAGCTTGCTGAAGTACATCAAAACTGTGGGCACATGAAGAAGGAGCTTGATGAAGTACCTAGATAAAAACTGTGTATAGGTTGTAATAAATAATAGTAGAAAACTATTTGAATCCATTTTTCTTCTCGATTACTTGGAGACAATTTTGATCAACATCTTTTAATCTGTACATGTTAACATGGTTAATTCTCCAACGGTTCATTTGAGAGCGGAGAGCTCCATCAATAACACATCACTGGCGCTTCTTCATGTGTCCACAGTTTTGATATACTTCAGCAAGCTTTTTCTTTATGTTCCCACAGTTTTGATATACTTCAGCAAACTCCTTCTTCATGTGCCCTGTCACGGCCCGCCACCCTATTTAGGGGCACGAGCACGTGGGTACGTCCAGCCTACGCCGCAGTATCGGCAGTAGAACGCTGTAAAGGTCTTCTAGAATATGTAGAATCTAAGACACAATAATATAACCTGTCATCTCCGTACGGAGAAATATAATCACCACTCAATCACACAATCTAAGGAAGATAAGCAAGGAAGATAAGCACGATGATAAAGATAAAGATAAAGATGAGATAAATAGTCTGAAACAACGTTGAGTCGCAATCACAAGTTCAGAAACCAAGACATAAAACAATATCCCAAAATAAATACTACAAGTCTCAAAGTATCAAACTGGAATGTAATTAAGACAAAATCTAGGTAAACTAGGTCACTACTGGCGGTACGTCCTCTACGAGCATCGGGTCCACAGGCTGGTCCTGGTCGTAGGCTCCATCTATGCCAAACCCGTAGTAGGTCGGGCAATCTGCATCTAAATCCTCTGAAAAACAACGGGAGTTATCCTGTCAGGATATGAACAAGTACAAACACCAACAGCAGTTCCATGTGAATTGACAAATACTATAAGAGATAATTATAATAAAATTGTCACGACCCGCACCCTAGAGTAAGGGCACGAGACGTGGGTACGTTCAGCCTACGCCGCAGTGTCGGCGGTAGAACGCTGTTCTAGGTCACAACATCTAACAGTTAAGGTAATAAATAGTTATACTCCCCGAATGGGGGTGACATAACAGAATATATCTCAATCACATCTAAGGTAGCATACGATAAGATAGAATGATATAAAGATGCAAGATCCAAATCCACAGAAAATGCAAATAGAGAGAAAGCTAAGTGTCTAGATAAACTCCACTAACATCCAAAATAATACAGATCCAAATATACAACTCAATCTTCAATACTATGAAATAAGATAAAGATATCTATGGAGCAACAGTCTCTACAGCTAAGGGATCCGACTGGAAGTCCGGATCGTAAGTGTCCTCTAAGGCTATCCCATAGAAAGTATCTAAGCATGCCTCCTCCTCGTCCTCTGTAAAATTTTCAACAGGTCCAATCAGGACGGGAACGAGCACATATCTCTCAAACAGTTCATAACAGGTTAGGAGTATAAAGCATGCAATAGAGTAAAATACAGGAAATGCTGGAAAAGAAGTACAAAAAAACAGGAGATATTTTGTAACTGAAAGTAAGTACATGATAAGTAAAGACTGTAAGTGGCTAAGTGATTTAGAGTACAATATGGTTATGTAAACGGCTTAGGGGCACATGAATACAACTAAGAAGCACATGAATACCTACTGGGGATAGTGTTCACATAACCAATTCTACTCACCCCGCCCCAATCAATACACAAGGATCCATTCAAGTTACGTTATTGGCACATAAATACAGCTAAGATACGTGAACTCATATAATGAGTAGTACATGAGGCACATGATAGTACATGAAGGCACATGAGAACATGTAAATACATGAACTAGTACGAGTACAAGGAGTACCTGATGCACATGAAATACCCGATGCACCCGTAGAGGGATAACATCTCAGGAAAGGATCCATATAGTACTAATCCGTGAAGATACGTGTCAGCATCAAGTAAAGTAATCTAGAGCAAGAATATAGTCCAGACAGGTATGAAAAGATCAGAGAATGTACTCGCCTGGTATCTGAATAGCTATAGTAAATATACTGTCCGAGATGAGGTACCTGACTCCTAGTTAGAGCAACACAAGTCAAGATGTATACAGGGGATGATGATAAATGTAATCTATAATGCATCTGCATGCTGTCTAGGTCAAACTAGACTATAGTCAACACTTGGTCAACTCTAGTCAACCACACTAGTCAAACTAGGTCAACTAGGTCAACTAGGTCAAGTCCTAGCTCAAACAAGTCTAACAAGTCTCACTAGGCCTAACCAAGCCTAGGCTAGCACTCATACAATCACAAGGCAATGTGAACCACAACAATACATAATATAAAATAGATACTATATATAAATACATACCTTCTTACATACATGCATATCCACATTACATACATATTTATATATATAGGCATATGTTACATCATGCATATTTATATAGTTACATAGATATATACATTCATGCACATTTACATACATACTTTTTATACATTATATACGTTAACATTCATTACAATGCATTATATTTTACTTATACCTTTGATTGATTGATTGATTCATTCATATATGACATTCATTCATGCATTTATACATTCATTCATATCCCATATGCATGCATATTTCAGTTCAGGCATTATATCCATTCACATATCATTAAGTTGCATACATATACTTATTTTTATTACATACATGTCATTCATGCATATTACATACTTACATGCATCTATACATTATATACATTGTATACAACATATAAAAATAGAAGAGGGAAAATGGGGGAAAAAAACTGAAATGGAAAGGGAAGGGAAGGAAAATGTAAGGAAAAAAGAAAACAATGGACATATACATGCTTGTATCATATATTCTACATTACCATACATGCTATCATTATATATTGCATTATATTATTTATATATTATGCATTTATATCTATCATTACATGTATACCTTGCATTCATATCTAGTATTCATTATATACTTTCATGCATACATTGTATATCATTCTTTCATTCATGCATTTATGCATTGCTTACATACATTATATTAATTGTATTCCTACATGCTTGCATTCAACCATATATATACATTAATATAAAGATAATATACATTATATATATATCATTTTATTCATCTAACATATCATGTATTACATACTCTATATTCATTTAATATCCATACTACATAGGCTCATAGGTTACACAAATTGCATATATCGTATAGTCACTCTTCTACTTAAAATCAATACTGTACCAATTGGGCCTCTACTAAATTCTAGGATTAAATTATATTGTAGCCCTTCGTGTTAGCTTTCCGAAACTTTAAACGGATCGCATTTTTGTGTCCGGAAGCTCCCAAAATCGCGAAAATACCGAAACACGTTCGTCTTTCGTACAGCTGACACTCAAATAATTCTACAAAAAGTTACAGAAAGAATTTGGCTTAATAAAATATATATTTGGAAAGCTAACTTCGATACGGTTCTTTTAAAAAAAACGAGAGATAAATCGGAGTTCTAAGCTAAAAGTTATGACATTTCTAAGTTGCTTTGGTTAATAAAAACGTGGATGAATATTATGACGAATTTGAGTTATTTTGGACAAAAGAACACATATAAGCCAAGATACTTAGATACAAACATAGGAATCCAAATGAAACTCATTCTAACCATCCTAACTAAGATCAATCCACTCTCTAACCATTCTAAAACTGAATTTAAATATCTATTTAAACTATTATCATACATACATACACATGGGGTGTCCTAATTTGAGATATATCAAGTAGGACACAAGACACATATCTAAAATCCTCAAGAGAGCTCCAAATGGCCTCAAATTTGAATATAAAGGGGACACATGCATGAGAATGGATCCTACGAATTCAAAACTAATTTATATAAAAAAAAATCGATTTAGAGGATGGGTTTTACCTATTGGGAGTGGAATCCCAATGAAATCCTTTAGGACACGGCTCCGATACGAAGATCCCTCAAAGTGGACACTCCTTCTTACACTCCTCTTCCAAAACTTGGTAGCACCCTTCCCTTGGAGAATGGGAATGATTGAGGGAAGGTTTGGTGAAGGAATGATTTGATTTGGAGATCAAATCAAAGGGAAGTCTCTCTAAAATTAGGGAAGAACAAAAGAAAAATAAAAGAGGCAAGATTGTAATGAATGAAATGAATCATTCTCCCCTAAAGATGGCTGCCATAAAGAGTCCATTAGGGCTAATGGGAAATGTCCTAATTCCCAGTCTCATATGGTTAAGTCTAGACTAGGTTCAAGTTTGGGGTCAAAGGGATCTAGTTTTGAGTGTCTAACTTAACCATTCTAACATGATAAAAATTAGTCTAACTAACTAACTTAAATGTTGGGTTTTGTGGGCCATGCTTAACTTAATATTGGGTCCCATCTAGAGTTTAAGCTACCCGGGTCACAATACAAGTCAGAACGAGACGAAACTCAAATCCGACTAAACAAATCCAATAAAAACAATATTAAAAATATAAAATTTTCCTAAAATATTAAAATATGAAAAATGACCAAATTATAATATATCAATTTAAATATTATTAAAATAATCTAAAATTCACCAATTAATTAAAATCCTAAATAATTCGAAAGTCACAAAATGACCAAAATACCCTTAGCCTAAAAAGTTGTAAATAGTCATTCTAATCACATGGTTAGGTCCACATGGTCATGGTTAGTCTCTAGGCTCAACAGTTCTAGGGTTCACTAGCTAACACATCAAAATTATAATTCACCAATTTTAAATAGTATTAAATTAATTAAAAATTCTCATAAATCATAAATCCTATTATTAAATAATAAACTTTTACAAAAGTTCAAAATTACCCTCATTTTAGAAAAGTGGGTGTTACAGAAATACAAGATAAAATGTCAAGACTGAAAGTAAAACAGTACAAGAGAACTGGATATCATGTCATGTGTGAGATATAAGATAAAACTGGAATATAAACAATGAAAAGTAATCTGAGGTATGATGTAAATATAAAAATAAAGTGCCATGAGATATTAGAGCGTTATGTGATCGGCTTGGATCAAGATCAGGCTGTTCCATTTGACCGGCTATGCACTGGTAGTATAATAGTATAGGGATCAGGCCGGCCAAAATGGAAAGCTATGCACAAGTAGTATAAGGTCAGGCTACACCCTATGTGTGGTGAGGGTGGAGCTATGTACAAGTAATAAACAAGTAGGGGTAATGATCACATAACCTCTAATAACTCCCCATCCCCGAGTTGTATAATGAATCCAGAAATGACAGGTCATGACACGGGATTCGAAAAGCAGGGGGCCAGCCCACTCCCAAATTGGTGTCTATACAAGTACCGAAAATAATATCGAACAATGTACTCATATACCAGGTAAACCGGGAATGACATCTCATGACGAGATTCAATGTATACTAGTCCATGTATCCTCGTGTCGGGAATCAAGTATAACGCTACAACTGAATCAGATATAGTAGATATCAAACCAATAAAAACTATCAGAGAATGTACTTGCCTCAGATCCTGAGCTGAGAAAATCGAACTACAACCCACTCAATGAGCCACGAACGGTCAACTCGCATAATTGTCTCCTAATGGTGAAATAAACATTACCAACATTCTCAGAATGGTCAAATTAGCTAGAAACGTCTATCCATAAGTCCAATTCTGGACACAGGGGCAAAACGATAATTTCGGATCAGAATAGTGTCCGCCGTTGGACCCACTTTGCACCAAAAAATGTGCCCGAACCTACAGTCTCTAAAGTCATCAAACTACATGTCTACAGGTCCGATTTGATGAGACGAACCCAACCGTATGTCCAAAGTTGGATTCCGGTGGGCCGTGCACAAATTCGCCCTTTGGATCGGGTCGTGGGCCCGCCAAATAGCTTTTCGGTCAACCTTCTCAGATTCGGACCAAAATTGGCATATAGGACCAAAAAATGATACGGCCCAGTTGGCACAAGTTTCGTCTCGATATGACGAGCGTGCACAAAGTAATTGACAAATTTGCAAAAAATTGATACGTTAAATTTTGACGGATACGCATCAAATTCGTCGCGCACACGCGACCAATTTGAATTCCGTCAAAGTCCACACATCCACGAAGTCAATACGCACCTTTTGATACTTTCGGTTCGCGACCACGTCGCCCGGATTGACGGGACGGACGGCGTATCGGGACATTTTTTCTAAAAATTTATTTTTGAAAACAGTTTTTTCTCCAACTTCACAACCAATAACTTTCTGTACAGTGCATAAAATTTAATTCTACAAAAAGGGTTTTAAAGCCCTATAGGTTGTCTACAAGTCTCTTCAAACCAATTTTGAAAACTCGCAACACGCTGGTCGCAAATCGGCCACAAAGTTGGGGTTTCGGGACAGTTTCTAACGTCCAATAAATCAAGTTTTTCTCGATTTTGGAACTCGTTTTTCGTCGCACATGATGCGAATCGGCATGAACTATTTGAAGAGAATTAAAGGAGTATATGTTAGGATCATACCTGACTAAGTGGTTCGCAGAACGACTGAGTGAGGAAGGAGAAATCTATTTCTGAAGGTGGCTCTTTACAACAGTATTGTTGCTGCAATACTCTGTCCCGCGCGAGTTCGACCGGCGATGGACGGCCGTTCTGGCAGCTAGGGCGGCGCACAGGTAGTCGGGAAGGTCGGGGTCCTGGTGTTGGCGGCTAGGGTTGGAATTTTGTTAAAAAATAAATCTCTCTTTCTCTCTCTCTAACACACACACACACACACACACACACACACACACATATATATATATATATATATATATATATATATATGGTCGGGGGGTCGCTCGAATTTTCGAAGTTAAAGGGGGACTCGGCCCCTTAGCTAATGGATGCAGTCCCAGGTTGAGCACAACAATTGTTTGCTTTAACTTCAATTTTGACCAACTATTTCAATTTGACTTTGATTAAACCTTTATATTATATATATATATATATATATATATATATATATATATATATATAAAAATCATATATATATACACACACACACACACACACACACACACACACACACATACATACATACATACATACATACATACATACATACATCATACATACATACACACATTATATTTATTTAAAAAATATTTTATTCCCAATATATATTTTATTCCCAATATATATATATATATATATATATATATATATATAGATATATATATATATATATATATATATATATATATATTTACATGTATATATATATATTATATATATATATATATATATATATATATATATATATATATATATATATATATATATATATATATATATATATACATGTATAAAAAATATATATATATATACATGTATATGTATATATATATATATATATATATATATATATATATATATATATATATATATATATATATATATATATATATATATATATATATATATATACATGTATAAAATATATATATATATATATATATATATATATATATATATATATATATGTATATATATATATATATATATATATATATATAAATATACATATAGTAACTCCATAAATGGAATAATACCCAATAAATATATATATACAAAAATCTTAATTTATTTATAAATAAAACAAATATTTTACATTCTATATTTACTTAATATATTAAAAAATTTATATATAAAAACTCTATTGAATATGTATATATTTATATCAACAAAATACTTATTTGACTAATAATGTAAAAAAAACACTAGCAATAATAATTTAAATAATATTAAAATAATAAAATAATGTAAATGACCATAATAGTCCCTATTCAGGAAAGTGGGGGTGACATGTCCACAATTTTGATGTACTTCAGTAACCTCTTTCTTAATGTGTCCACAGTTTTTATCTATGTCAACCAACAGCTCTGATTCTTTTCTAAAAGCTTATTAAAGATTAGCTCGTACACAATTAACACGACGTCGATGAAAACGTTTAAAGACTCCTTTCTTAAGCCCTTCGAAAACCAGTTCACAAAGCCAGAGTAGTAGCTGGGAGGGCGGCAAGGGGGCATCGAAGAGGAGGAGGAGATTGTTTGAGGTTGTTTGGTATACCTGCTAACATAAATATAACTTCACAGTAATATAATACTATTTTTATTTTTTATTTTTTTTATTTATTTCTTTTTATTTCTATATTTCTTTTTATTTCATTATATTTTATTTCTTTTTATTTTTTTATAATTTTATTTATTTTTTTCTTTTTTACTTACTTTTTTATTTCTTTTTATTTCTCTATTTTTATTTCTTTATTTTTTATTTCTTTTTACTTTTTATAATTTTATAATTTTATAATTTTATAATTTTATAATTTTATAATTTTATCACACTTTTACTTCACCTCCTACATACCAAACAGGCCCTTACACTTTCACTTTCACACTCCTTAAGCCGCCAAGATGATGAAGAAGACGTGGAAGTAGGCGTCCCTCTTCCTTTCCTGTTCTTCCGTCTAACTCCTTCCCAGTTACTCCGGCGGTGCATCCCTCCTTCCCAGTTCCTCCGTCGGCCTCCTTCTCCGTTCCTCCGGCGGTGCGTCCCTTTTTTCCACCTCCGCTGCTTCCTTCCTTCCCTTTTCTTCCTCGTCCCTTCTTCGCCGCTGCTCCTCTTCGACATACCCTCCCCGGTCCCTCCTTCCCCCCTCTTCCACGTCCCTTGTTCCCCTTGTTCCCCGCTCCTCCTCCTCTTCGACGACCCCTCCACCGTTACCAACACGGATCTTCACTTACGGGAGAGTTGCAGCTCAAATTTCAAGGAGGTGAAGTGGAAAGAAAAATATAGGGACAGTAACTCTACTGTGTCAGAGCTTCCTACCCCCTTAACAGTTTTGATGGTCATCCAAACGGAGTAACTGGATTCACCTCCAGTGAACAGTGACAAAAACTATGGTTTTTATCACACTTTCACTTCATCTCCTTCATACCAAACAGGCTCTTACACTTTCACTTTCACACTCCTTCAGCCGCAAAGATGATGAAGAAGATGTGGAAGTAGGCGTCCCTCTTCCTTTTCCATTCCTCTGTCGACCTCCTTTCCCGTTCCTCCGACGGTGCATCCCTCCTTCCCATTCCTCTGTCGGCCTCCTTCCCGTTCCTCCGACGGTGCGTCCCTCCTTCCCACCTCCACTCCTTCCCTCTGCATCCCTCCTTCCCTTTTCTTCCTCTTCCCTTCTTCATCGCTGCTTATCTTCGACGTAACCTCCCCGGTCCCTCCCTCTCTCCTCTTTGGTATACCTGCGAACATAAATATAACTTCACAGTAATATAAATGCCACTTTTATTTTTTATTTTTTTATTTTTTATTTATTTCTTTTTATTTCTTTATTTCTTTTTATTTCTTTATTTCTTTTTATTTTTTTATAATTTTATTTTCTTATTTTCTTATTTTTTACTTATTTTCTACTTTTTTATTTCTTTTTATTTCTCTATTTTTTATTTCTTTTTATTTTTTATAATTTTATCACACTTTCACTTCACCTTCTTCATACCAAACAGGCCCTTACACTTTCACTTTCACACTCCTTCAGCCGCCAAGATGATGACGAAGACATGGAAGTAGGCGTCCCTCTTCCTTTCCCATTTCTCCGTCGAACTCCTTCCCGTTACTCCCGCGGTGTATCCCTCCATCCCAGTTCCTCCGTCGGCCTCCTTCCCCGTTCCTCCGGCAGTGCGTCCCTCTTTCCCACTGTAACTCCATCTTCCTATTTTCAAGGAATATTTTTAAAAGTAAATAAGTTTGATTTAGGTCATTTTGAATAATAATAGTTGGGGAAATTTATGAAATGCCCAAAAATTGCAAAAGTTTTATGTAAAACCCACAACAAAATAACATTTCATCGCGTGCCCAGAATTATCTATTAATATATAAAAGCGGGTTCAAAATGACCTTTTTGCCCTTCCTTCCTATTTTTTTTCCAAAAAAAACCCGAACCCTGCTATTCAAAAAACAAAAAGAAAAAAAAATGGTTCGTACTCTCTCTTCTTCGATAAGCCGATCAGTTTCTCTTCCAAAGTCTAGGGTATCTCCAAAAATCTTCAATCGTTCCTCCAAAATCTAGGGTTTCTCCTCCAAAAATTTTTAAACGTTCCTCTCATTCGAGATATTCGCACAATGTCGTCACCAGCGAAAACATTATCAAATCAAGAAGCAGATAATCAAAAAGGGAGTGACGGAGAATCACCATCATCAAATCCAAAAGAGAATGAAGGAGGACCAAAGAAACGGATAAATAAAAAAATTGTATATAGGGAGAAGAAGCCTGCTACCGAAAAAGAAGGTACAACTTTAACTTATTTTCATGATTCGTTGATCATTCTCCGTGTTAAATTTCACTAAGAATGGTCTTGATCATTCTCCCTTGTAAATTTTACAGGGAGAATGACATTCTCCGTGTTAAATCGTCACGAAGAATGTCATTCTCCGTGTCGATTTAACACGGAGAATGACATTCTCCTTGTAAATTTACAGGGAGAATGTCATTCTCCGTGTCGATTTAACAAGGAGAATGACATTCTTCGTATAAATTTACAGGGAGAATGACATTCTCCGTGTGGAATTAAAACGGAGAATGTCATTCTCCGTGTAAATTGACACGGAGAATGACATTCTCCCTGTAATTTACAGGGAGATTGATATTCTCCGTTTTATTTAACACGGAGAATGACATTCTCCTTGTAAATTTACAGGGAGAATGACATTCTGTGTAATTTAAAACAGAGAATGACATTCTTCCTGTAAATTTACAGAGAGAATGTCATTCTCCGTGTGGAAATAAAACGGAGAATGACATTCTCCTTGTAAATTTACATGGAGAATGACATTCTCCGTGTCGATTTAAAACGAAAAATGACATTCTCCTTGCAAATTTACAGGGAGAATGACATTCTCCGTGTAAATTTAAAGGGAGAATGACATTCTCCGTTTAATTTAAAACGGAGAATGATATTCTCCATGTAAATTTACAAGGAGAATGTCATTCTCCGTGTCGATTTAATACGGAGAATGTTATTCTCCTTGTAAAGGGAGAATGACATTCTCCGTTTAATTTTAAACGGAGAATGACATTCTCCTTGTAAATTAACAAGGAGAATTTCATTCTCTTGTTAAATTGACACGGACAATGACATTCTCTCTGTAAATTTACAGGGAGATTGATATTCTCCTTTTTATTTAACACGGAGAATGACATTCTCCTTGTAAATTTACAGGGAGAATGACATTCTCCGTGTAATTTAAAACGAAGAATGACATTCTCCATGTAAATTTACAACGAGAATGTCATTATCCGTGTTAAATCGACACGGAGAATGACATTCTCCCTGTAAATTAATAAGGAGAATGTCATTCTCCGTGTCAATTTACAAGGAGAATGACATTCTCCGTTTTATTTAACACGGAGAATGTCATTCTCCGTGTCGATTTAACACGGAGAATGTCATTTTCCGTGTCGATTTAACACGAAGAATGACATTCTCTGTGTAAATTTACAGGGAGAATGTCATTCTCCGTTTTAATTCCACACGGAGAATGTCATTCTCCCTGTAAATCGACACGGAGAATGTCATTCTCCGTGTCGAATTAAAACGGAGAATGTCATTCTCCTTGTAAATTGACAAAGAGAATGACATTCTTCTTGTAAATTTACAGGGAGAATGTCATTCTCCGTGTCGATTTAACACGGATAATGACATTCTCCGTGTCGATTTAAACGGAGAATGACATTCTCCGTGTCGATTTACAAGGAGAATGTCATTCTAAGGGGGGCTTTTGATCCGCTTCATATATATATATATATATATATATATATATATATATATATATATATATATACATACATATATATATATGTCGATTTAAACGGAGAATGACATTCTCCGTATCGATTTACAAGGAGAATGTCATTCTAAGGGGGGCTTTTGATCCGCTTCCTATATATATATATATATATATATATATATATATATATATGAAGCGGATCAAAAGACCCCCTTAGAAAGCCTCCTAAAAATTCCCACTCTCAGCCGTCCGATCTGATATGTTAGGACCATTAGATCTGAAGGGGGGTTCATTTCGTAAGCGGATCGGTTCACTTTCTCATGCTGGGTTCAAAAAAAACCCTCGCGGAGTTGAGAGAGAGAGAAGGAAAAAAAAAACGAGAGGGAGAGGGAGAAGACGATCGGCTTCTCCAAAAAATCAGAGAGAAACACGAGAGGGAGAGGGAGAAGTCGATCAGAAAATCGAGGGCGACCACGTGCTCATCTTCTTCCGACTTCACACCACGAGAGGGAGAGGACGTTGTCATTGCCAAGTCTTGCCTCTCATCATTCTTTCTTCCTATCAGAAAGGTGCAGTATACCCTCGCGACCTGAAGAGAGAAAGAAGAGAGAAGGAGAAACCAGGGTTCGGTTGATCTTCTGCGATATTTTGAAATAAGGACGAGGACGAGGACGCTGTCATTGCCAAGTCTTGCCTCTCATCCTTCTTTCTTCCTATCAGAAAGGTGCGGGATTCTTCTTTTTTTCGATCCCAATACTTACATTTATGGTTCTCAAATGATTTATGTTTAATTTTCAAATTGAGTTAGGGTTCTCAATGACAAGTCTTGATGCAAAATCCATTGGAGTGGGAGAAAATGTTGAAAACGGAGTTATCGATGATGCATCGACACCATCTTTGTAAAACCCCTATTTTTTTAAATTATTTTTTTATTATTTTATTAGACTTAAAAATGAATTCATACAATTTATGATTTTTATTAATTATTAAAAAGGACCTTAGCCATTTTTGAGTTTTGGAGCACTAGACGACCATGACTTTTAGCACGGAAGTTGTAGCAGTGTGCCTTGACTAGTGTACCAGTCATGCCGGGGGAAGCCTAGCCATGTCGATGTCCAAACTAGGAAAACTAGGCTAAGTTGTGAATTGACTTATTTAAATTATTGTAATTAAATATTATTTTATATATTAATTTTTTAGATGACCCGGGTTGTCCAATTCAGCCCGAACTGGGCCCGAACCAAATTTAAGCCCATGCAGGCATGGAATGGGACCAAGGTGGCCATGTGGACATATTTTATGTACATAAAAAATAATTTCTAAATTATTTTAGAATTTTATGTACAATTTTAAATCGTTTAATTATTTGTGCAATTATTGGTATTTTATTATTTAAATAATATTTTACAAAATAGTACATTTTGTGGACCCGAGAAAGGGTGTGCGGTATAAGTGCACCCATTGGGACGATTTTATAAAATTATTATTATTAAAGTTATTTTATGGAAATTTAATAAACATGTGTTCCTATTTAAATATTATTATTATTTGAGTTGATTTATTAAGAATTGAATTTATATATATATGTAGATATGCTCAAATATATTAAATAAATGGATAGTTGAATTTTAAATGGTATTTGGATTTTAAATAGATTTTTTGTGTATTTATGGATACACACACACACACACACACACACACACACACACACACACACACACACACACACATATATATATATATATATATATATTTTTTTTTATATATATATATATATATATTTATATATATATATATATATATATATATATATATATATATATATATATATATATATATATATATATATATATATATATATATATATATATATTGAAGGTTTAAAAGATAAGAAAGAAAGAGGAAATATATATATATATATATATATATATATATATATATATATATATATATATATATATATATATATATATATATATATATATATATATATATATATATATATATATTGAGTGGTCGGCCCCACCACCTGGCCGACCACCCACAACTAAAAGCAACAGCAGCCGTAGCATATGTGCGCCCCCCACATAGAACAAGTAGCAGCATCTATGTAAAGTGGCCGACCCCTTTTACTAGAAGCAATATTTTGTAGCCGAACCCCCTTCCCCTCTTTAAATGTATATATACATACATATATATGACCAAACCCTAATTTCCTTTCCATCTTCTTCCCCCTCTCTCCTCCATCCTCTTCTTCCTCTCCTCGACGTGCGTGTCAGCCTCGTCGGAGCGACAGCATCCCCGTCTCCCGGTCGTCACAACAACAGAATCAACACCAAGGTACCTAACTTTCCCGTGCGATTTCTCTCTCAATTCTTGTTCGTTTTTAGATCCGTAAATTCGTGTAGAAAGCCCACATGACCCTCTTCGAGATCCCATAGGTAGATTTTGACATGGCCATCCAACTTGCTCGAAAAATTGAGACGAAGTTGGAGAAAAACTACTTTTCTGAAATATTAAAAACTGTTGTAAAACACCAACTTGTCGGCCAATTTTTGTTCTGTACACTAGGATTTTGTAGAAACTAATTAAAGACAGTCAAAAACAACATAACCGAGATTGTAACGCACCTTCTGGATTCACTTTTCATCTAGTGTGTAAAAGTTACACGTTGTTAAAGTTTTACGAAAAATTGTAAATTCTGTTTCAAAAAGTGGAAAAAACACCCGATACGGCACGTGCCCCGACAAACCGGGCGACGTGGTCGCGTACTATATGCATCAAAAGGCACGTATGGATGTTTTCGACGTGTGGGAACTGACGGAACCCGATTTCGTTGCATGTGTGCGACGAAATCAGTGCGTATCCGTCGAGATATCCCGTATCGACCCTTCGCAAATTAAGTCACAACTTTGTGCATACTCATCATATCGCGAGAAACTTGCGCCAATGGACTCGAAATATTTTTCTGGTCCTGTGAGCCAAGTTTGGTTCAATACTGAGAAGATTGATCGGGATGCCATTTTAGCGGGCCCACAATCCCACTCAACGGGCGATTTTGTGCACAGCCCACCGGAATCCAAAATTGGACATACCGTTGGGTTCGTCTCCTCAAAACAAATCCGTAGACATGTATTTGACAACTTTAGAGATCGTAGATATTGGCACACATTTCGGTGCAAAGCGGGTCCAACGACGGATATCGTTTTGACCCGAAATTACGATTTTGCCCCTGTTCCAGGATTTAACTTTTGGACAGGCATTTTCTAGGCATATCTTTTATTCCAAACTCGTTCGTGATGTTTGTTTCAGCATCCGGAGCTTCTAGTAGATTTTGACTTTCGTGTTGACGATTCTGATTGTTGGATTTTGCTGCTTCTCGCACAACCCTCAGGCAAGACACCTTGCCATTTACTGTTTATTTATTTAGCTCATATTTCATGTATTGTTCATTATTTTTTTATGCAAAAAAACTGTGATACATGGCATAACCTGTTAGAACTTACTGTTCAGTTTTATTTCCTGCTATGTATTATTTTTCTTACACATTAAACCTAGATTTAAGGGACCACATTGTGTGTTGTATTCATAGGCCTTGACACAAGTATACCATGTTGTTGTGAGTCGCATATAGGACTCGAACATGCGTGATTGGCTGGCCACTAGTATGTATAAGCCGTGCGTTAGGAAATAACTGCTAATAGAATTGCATGCTAGAAGACTTAGCAGTTATGAGTTGGCATTGGACGGGGAGAACATGATTGGAAGTTGACTACCACCCTATCTATCGTAGACTCGCTCGCTACTGAGAAACGATAGGTAGACTATATGCTATAGACTCGCTCGATACTGAGGAATAGTATATGGTGTTATGACTCGCTACTGAGGTACTGCATTGGTATTTTCTTGAATTGACCCGATAGTCATGCGACCATGAACTGTTCTTAAAACTGCATTCACTTAGAACGGTTAGGCTACCTTATTCGTTAGGTATGAGTAATCTTGGTTTTGGTACTTGTGTTTGCCATGAAATATAAAAGAGCAGAACAATTATCGGAGGACTGGACTTTTACTTCACGTTACAAACTCGCTTGTACGAAGAGAGCCTAGGGACGAAAACCTAGGTATAGCAGTCTAAGTACAATTGTTTATTTTAGATTCTGGGGGGTGACGATAGAGGCTCGGGAAAGCGACGACAGCTCTGCCTTACTCCTTGGACGATCGGTATGCAGCCTTGGCTCCAGACGATTGCTTGGCGTTGGAGGAAATGCTCTCTTTGCTCTCTCTCTGCTTCTTCTCTCTAAGTATCCTGGTGCTCTCTGATCTCGAAAAAGTCTCTCTCTGTATGTATATGTGCCTCTCTGTATGTGCCTCTCTCTTGCAAGGGAATGGCACCCTGCTATTTATAGGAATGGAGGGACCTCATTAGGGTTCATAATGATTACCCCTCAAAGTGGCGGTGGCCTGTCGATCGATCAATCTGGGCCACTAATCTTGAGCGTGATAAATCTGGGCCATTTAGTGTAGATAGCACCAAATCCTATCAGTAATTAATGCTGATTGGAATAAATCTCCGTGGTGATGATTTGATGATGTCTGCGAATCTAAATGAATAAATTTAATTCATTCTCCTGCCACGTGTCCCAAATTATTGGGATCGGACCCAATCTTTGATTGCAGTAAATCTGGAAAATTGATTGGCTTTATGACACGTGTCCCGAAAGCCGCTGAGGAGGATTGAGCCGCATAAGGGTTGAGCCGCATAAGGTTTGGGCCGCATAAGGTTTGGGCCACGTGTCAGGGCTGCTTGGGTAATGGCCCCCCCTCGAACCTTTGAACCGCATGGAGATGATCATTACGAGCCGCATAGGGATGTATCCGCCTGAGCCGCATGGAAATGGTCCTCTTGAGCCGCATGGGAAGGCCTCCGCTTGAGCCGTATGAGACTGTTTCGGCCTGAGCCGCATGGGAAGTCTTCGCTCGAGCCGCATACGAACGTCCACGTGGCAAGGCCACGTGGCATTTTTATGGATCTCGGGGGATTGTGTCAGAGATCTCTTTCTCTTCCCTAGGGGTCTGTCATTATGACAGAGTCATAATTGCCTCTTTTGTGTCAGGGCTGTCACTTTTTCCAGAGTTGTCAGCCGTCAAAATAATTAATGCAGGAGAGTGGAGGAGAGCACTGTTACGCCACGTGTCTTCTGAGCCGCATGGGATGTCTTGGGCCGCATAGTCCTTTATGCCGCATGACTCTCTGAGCCGCATGGGCTTTCTGAGGTACTAAGGACATGGCAAGCATGAAGGTTTCTTCGACGGGCAACAAGTTAAAGGGAACGAACATACTTACTCAGAGGTACTAAGGACATGGCAAGCATGAAGGTTTCTTCGACGGAGCCTTCCCACTCAGAGGTAATGAGGACATGGCAGGAGTAGGCTCAATGAAGAGGGGGGACATAGAACGACTCAGAGGTAATGAGGACATGGGAGTTCCATATAAGTGGGTGATTTGTTTTTGGCAGAATTGAGACGACTCAGAGGTAGCATCGACATGGTCGTTTTGGAAGTTTGTGGACCCGTTACCCTTTTGTGCACTGGGAGTACGGGTAGTGGATCATGAGGGAGGATCTCTTCTAGGAAAAAAGTTCAGAGGTGCGGTTATACATGACTTTCTTTCAAAAGAGTGACCGGGATATAAGTTCAGGGGTACCCGCGGGTACATAACTCGACAATCCATGAATGTTGGAATCAAAGTGTAAGTTCAGAGGTACCAGCGGGTACATAACTTGGTAGTTTGGGATATCTTTGTGGAAGAAGGGCATGAGTTCAGCGGTACAAGAGGGTACGTGACTCAAAAATTTGGAATATTGTGGATGTGAGTTCAGCGGTACCAGCGGGTACATGACTCGATAATCTGGGATATTGTGAATGTGAGTTCAGCGGTACGAGAGGGTACATGACTCGAAAATCTGGAGAATGATGAGTGCGAGTTCAGCGGTACCGGCGGGCACATGACTCGAAAATCTGGAAAATTGTGAGGGTGAGTTCAGCAGTACCAGCGGGCACATGACTCAATGATCTGAAGAATTGTGAGTGTGAGTTCAGCGGTACCAGCGGGCACATGACTCAAAAATCTGGAGAATATCGGGTGAGTTCAGTGGTACCAGCGGGTACATGACTCGATAATCTGGAGAATTGTTTAGACATAATATTTTTTCAGGAACTTGCCGTTGACGGACAACATGAGCAAATCCCCGTTTTGTTTGGCGATGCGGTAAGCACCGTTGGAGAATACGGCCTCGATGATAAATGGACCTTCCCATTTTGGCTGGAACTTGCCAACGGTCTTGTGAGTCATGACCATCGGCCTCCGGACTGCCAGAACGAGATCGCCCACTTGGAATGTTCTAATTTTAACCTTTTTGTTGAAGGCTCCAGAGATGCGCGCTTGGTATAGTTCGATCCTTTGCTGGGCTAGGAGGCGTTTTTCATCTAAGGCCTCCAACTCTTGTAGTCGGCATCGGTAGTTATCATCCGTCGTCAATTGATAAGTGAGGGCGACGCGGAGTGAGGGTATTTGAGTCTCCAATGGGAGAACTGCCTCACTCCCGTACACCAGGAAGAATGGTGTGTTCCCTGTGGCTGTTCGGACTGTAGTACGATACGCCCATAAATATTCACCGAACTTTTCGTTCCAGTCGCGTTTATTGGAAGAAACAAACTTCTTGAGGAGTTTGATGATTGTTTTGTTGAATGCCTCTGCCAACCCATTTGCTGCCGGGTTGTACGGTGTCGAAGCAATATTCTGGATGCGATGTTTGTCGCAGAATCGATAAAAGGCGTGGCTTGCAAACTGTGGACCATTATCGTGGATGATTCTCCGGGGCAGTCCAAAGCGATAGATGACGTGATGCTTGAGGAAGCTGATCACGTTCGAAGTCTTTATTTCTGCAAGCGGGACAGCTTCCGCCTATTTGGAGAAGTAATCCGTGATTGCAAGTATGAAGCGATGTCCACGGGAGGAAGGTGGAGTAATTGGATCAATGATATCCATCCCCCATGCTTCGAAGGGCCAGGACGCCACTGTCGGGTGTAAAAATTCGGATGGCTGGTGAATGAAGTCCGCGTGGACTTGGCAGGCTTTGTACCTTCTTGCATAGTCTATCGCATCTGCTACCATCGTGGGCCAATAGTAGCCCATCCGGCGGAGACGATCTTGTAATTTAGGGCCGGGCTGATGGGCCCCGCAGACACCGTCGTGAGCTTCTCGCACGACTTCTTTGGCCTCTGCGTTTGATAGGCACCGAAGCAATAATCTATCGTAGGATCGCCGATACAACATTTTCGTCTCTGTATCGTAGAAGAATCTGAGGGAACGCCGTCTGATGGAAGTGGCTTCCTTTGGGTTCTCGGGCAGGATATCATAGACGACGAAGTCTATGAATGGTTGTCTCCAATCTGGGGCATCATCAATCGCCTGGGCGGAACAATTCGCCACAAATTGAACGTTATCCTTGGGGCAGACCAGTTCATGGCCTATCACATCCACCGATTGTTGAGTATAATTTGGCACTGCTAGGGAAGCGGCCAGACCTGCTAAGGCATCTGCTTCGATATTTCGGAGTCTGGGAACGTGCTCGATGAAGAACCCCTCGAACGATGAGATGATGTCGATCGCTATCTGGTGATAGGGGATCATGTCTTCATGGCGGACCTCGTATGAGTCCCGGATCTGGTTGATGATTAACTGAGAATCGCCGTATGCTTCAAGGTATTCTACCCCCAGCTCCTTTGTAAGTTGGAGGCCAATGACCAGAGCATTGTACTCGGCCACATTGTTAGAGCAGGGTTCCCTGAGGGAGTAAGCGCGGTTAATCACCAATCCGGAAGGGGAGACTAGCACCACCCCAACCCCGACGACGATGTTGCCCTTGGGTCCAGTTCTTGAAGCACCGTCGAAGAACATTCGCCATATATCATCGTGAGAGATTGTATGCGAGTCGGCGACCTCATATGGGATGTCTTCATATATTCTGGACGACTCCGAGCCCGGGTGGGCTGCCAAAAAGTCTGCCAAGGCCTGGCCTTTGACCGCCTTTTGTGGGACGAAGATCATATGATAGGGGGATAGCAATATTGCCCATGTAGCGAGGCGAGAGCTGAGTGCCCCTGGTTTAGTCATGAGGACCCTGAGAGGGTTGACTCGTGAGATCACATGTATCGTTTGTCCGGTGATATAGTGCCGCGTCTTCTGAATGGCGAACACTAGGGCAAGGCATTCCTTCTCTACAGCGGTGTATCGGTGCTCTGGCCCAATCATCATTCGACTGAGGTAATATATAGCTTGTTCATGGCCTGCATCGTTATTTTGTGCCAGCAGAGCTCCGAGGGAGTGCTCCATTGCTCGTACATAGAACAGAAATGGCTTTCCAGCAACCGGGGCCACCAGGACTGGAGGGTTCGACAAATATTCTTTGATGCTGTCGAAGGCCCGCTGGCATTCTTCGTCCCATACGAATGAGATGCCTTTCTTCATGAGATGGGTGAATGGTCGGCATCGCCCGGAGAGGTTAGAAATGAACCTCCTGATGTAAGCTAGCCTCCCTTGAAGGCCTCTGAGTTCGCAAAGATTTCTCGAGGGACCCATCTCCATGATTGCCTTTGTCTTCTCAGGGTCTACATGGATACCCTGGGCGGTGATGATGAAACCCAAGAACTTCCCGCTGGATACGCCCAGAAAGGATTTCGTAGGGTTCATTTTCAAATTGTACGCTCGCATCAGGTCGAATACCGTCCTCAGATCATGCAGATGGTCTCCCTTATAGCGACTCTTGACGGCGATGTCATCAACATAGCACTCTACCGTCTTGCGTAAATGGTCTCTGAAGATGATGCTCATGGCTCTTTGATATGTGGTGCCGGCATTCTTCAAACCGAAAGGCATGACTGTGTAACAGTATGTGCCAATCGGTGTTCGAAATGATGTATGCTTTTCGTCGTCAGGAGACATCTTGATTTGGTTGTACCCCGAGAAGCCATCCATGAATGACATACGTTCGAAGCCGCAGGTATTGTCAATCATGATGTCTGTGATAGGGAGAGGGAATTCATCTTTGGGGCATGCCTCGTTCAGATTACAGAAGTCGATGCAGATTCGAATCTTCCCATTCTTCTTGAGGACGAGTACTATGTTGGCGACCCAGTCAGGATGTTGCTCCTCACGAATGAAGCTACTGGCTATCAGTTTGTTGACTTCGGCTTCGATCGCATCCATGATGCCCGGGCGGAAGCGTCGCTGTTGTTGCTTGACTGGCTTTGCATTCGGCCGAATGTTAAGTTTGTGAAGAGCGATATCGAGATTTACCCTCGACATGTCCTCATATCTCCAAGCGAACACGTCGATATATTTTTTGACAAGTTCCAGCAGCGATTCTCGCTCTTCGTCTGTTAGGCTTTTACTGACAAAAATTGGTTTTGAAGAAGATTCGCTGCCGAGGTCGACCTGCATAACCTCATCTTCAGTAGGAGGTTCTCTCAGTTCGAACCGCTTTTCCCATTGTGCATCCAACTGTTGAGCCCATGGCTCTAGCTCGAGGATTTCAGGAATGTCTTCGTCTTCTTCATAAGCGTCGGCGAATGCCATATTGACTGACAAGACTTGTCTGAATATGTCTCCGATGCTGGTATCTGAGTCAGAAGTTGGTGACCCGGTTGAATGTGAATGCCAGTCGCATTCTTCATCTAAACTCTCAGGAGTCGTCGTGGGTGTAACATACCCTAACCCACATCGAGTCTTGCTATAATAGTCCTATGATTTGCCAGCCGGGACCGGTGGCTTTAAAGGTAGTCGTCGTCCGGTACCGTAGTTCAAGCCTGGCGTTGTCTCCAGATCATTCCCCTGTTTCTGCATGAGATGTTTGGATTGGGGGCTATAAAGATACTGGGGCAGTCTTTCGGCATCTGATTCAAGGTTGACTTCTTCTACGGTGAAGGGCTACGGATCGTCCTTCCAGCCGAAGATGATTATATGGTCCCCTCCTTCGATTATGCGGTAAGTGTCTTCTACGGGAGTAAGCTGGATCACGGCGTACACATTTGTCACCTGTGTATGTAGGTGAGTGCCTATACCGTGTTCCATAGCATACATCGTACAAAGCTTATTAAGCTCGAGGTAGTTCAAAGATAGCCCTTTATTGATGAAGTAAGGTATCTTTTCTAGGGGGATTACATCATCCGCGGAGGGAACATCAGTGTGGGCAGTCACATACTTGGCTAACTCCGATTCCTCTTCGGCTACCCCCTGCGTAAATGAAGACTGAGAGGACGACCTGGGCAGCTTGATCGTCAGAGGTTCAGCTGAGGGAGTAGAGCGGGGAGTTGTTGGCAGACTAGCGACCCCCAGCTTGGCACTCGATGCTGGGCGGGGAGTGGTTGGTTCACTAAAAGTTCCAGGCCTTGCATCGGGGTGACGACCCTTCTTGGGAAGGCGTATCGTCATTGGCTTGTCGGAGGGATTGAGCTTCTCCGTTTGAGGCTGGCCGGCTCTTGGCAGCCTAATTTTCAGTGGCTCTGTTGTGGGTCTTGGCACTTGGCCAAACCTTGGCAGCCGGATTATCATCTACTCTTCTTGTGCCGAGAGGCTGATTGCGTCCTTACGCAGAGTGGCGATAAGGGGTACAGACTTGCTAGGTTTGCGAGCTTAGAGGTGGATCGTCAGAGGCTCTTCTGATCCTGTGGTTGTCTCGGTACCAGCTTGTACATCTCCTTCACCAAGATGCTTCTTCAATTTTTCGTACATGTAGGACTCTGAGTAGTAGGATTCGACCCCTTTGAAGGGATCGATATCAGCAAATTCTGTCCTCACGAAGCCATATTTGTCGACATATTTGAAGCATTGGTACAGCGTGGAAGGCACGATCATATAATCGTGTATCCATGGACGCCCCATGAGGATGTTGTAAGAAGTATCTGCATCTATGACGTAGCAGGTAACTTCGGATTGGAGGTCGCCAATTTGACACTTCAGACGAATCTTCCCAATTGGGTAGCTCCTGCCCGAATTAAAACCGCTGATGGCAGTGCTTATAGGCATCAGGCGATGCATTAGGATGCGGAGATGATGTAGCAGACCCTTCGAAATAATGCTTATGAAAGAGCCAGGATCAATGTGCATCCGATCCACCTTTAAGTCGTCGATGTATCCAGTGTAGTATAGCGGACGATCGTACAGGTTGGTTTTGATGAGCATGTCTTGTGGAATGAAGACGATGTTGGGCATTGCTCCCGTACAGGCGCTGTCTTGGAGATCTGCACGCGGGATCTCTCCTGTGAGGTTGACCTGAGCGAGGTACGCGTCGGCGTTTTGGAGTGCATCGCTCAACGCCGCACGAACATCCTTGGAGAGTCTCAGAAGCTCGTATAATGACAACTTGGCCGGTGTGTTGGCCAATTGTGCTAAGATGTCGAAGTTGTAGGGCTTCTCCAGCCCTTGTGATACCTCTTTTCGGAGGGATTTGTCAAAGCAAGTCTCCCTCGGCCTAGGCTTGTCGGTCGTCGGAGGCTGAGCCGGTCCCGAAGCCTCAGTTGTGGCGGGCTGATGATCTTCAGTCGGGTTGTCAGCCACAGGCTGGGATTGTGCCCCAGACCGAGTGACTACGGCTGTAGCTTCTTCGATATCTGTCGAGATTGTGCGGCAAGACCTGACTTTCCCACTCTTGCTCTTACGAATAGAAGATGGTGTGGACTGAGTCACTTCAGATACTAAGTCCGGATGGACCCACATGATCTCTCCTCGTGATGTGGTGAGGGGTACTAGACCAGCAGCCTGATCTCGGAGAGGTGGAAGATTAGCAATCTCTATTGTCGCCAGAGGGATGGGGATCACACCGTCTTGGGTTTCCGTCGGAGGAAAACTGTCGAATTGTACTGACACCATATTGGCTGCTACGGTTACCAATTCGAAATCGATAGCCAGAGCGTTCGAATCGATGAGGTTTTGGATGTACCGTTTTAGCTGGTAGCAGTCGTGTGTAGCATGGTGGACGTAGCGGTGATAATAACAGTACTTTGGGTTCTCCATCTCTGCCGATCGAGGTTCCCATCTTGGTGGAGGAAGCTGGATTCTGTCTCCTTGTATGAGCATGTCCAAGATGGGCTTGACGTGACCGTCTTCGAAGGAGTAAGTGATTTGCGGCCATTGTTTGTCTGCTGGCTTTGGCTCAGGTTTCTGTGCTGTATCGGCCACCATAGCCTGCTTTCCTCTGCTGTCCCGATTGTTGGAGGGGCTACCCCCATTGTCGTTGTTGGGACGCTTGTCCTTGTTCTCTCCGTCCGAGATGTGCAATCCCAGTTGGCGAGCTTTCTTCAATCGTTCTTCGGCACTTGTGGCACTGATGATGAACGTCTTTCAATCCTTGAATTGACTTTCGTCCATCCAGAGACTGATTGTTGGAAGCAGTCTCTTTTGGCAAATTTTAATCAAGGAGGAATCCGGGTTTCCAGAGGGCAACTTCATGGCGGTTTGGCGGAACCGCTCGATGTAGTTCCTTGTCAGCTCTTTCTCTCCTTGGACGACGTCCATGAGGGTGGACATAGTGATGTCCTGCCCTACTTCATAGAATCTTTCCAAGAACATGCGCTTGAAGCCGGCAAAGGAGTGGATGCAGTTGTCCGGCAGATTGCGATACCAGTCGAAGGCGACTCCTTCCAACGCCCCGATGAATAATCGTGTGAGAATGGCATCGTCATGGGGCAGGTGGTCGGTGGTGACCTCGAAGTAAGTGATGTACCGACTTGCTGAGGTCTTGCCATCATAAGGATTAATATTGAACGGCTTATATCTTGGTGGGAATGGAATATCCCTCCATGCAGCAGGGTATGGTTGCCGTATTCTGAGGTCTTGAGAGTTTTCTCGAGCGTGGAACATGGCTCAGAGCTCTTGGACCTCTCTTCTCGCTTCGTGGGCCTCATCCACAGCGGTGGAGGCTGTTACTTCGGGAGGACTGTTGCCCGGGTTCGGTGTCGCTGAGTTCGAGTCCGCATTGACCGCAGAACCCGTACTTGTTTGGCCAGGCGTTCCTCCTTGGAGAGTTAGAAGGGCCGCTTTGATCTCGTCTACAGACTTGACCAAGGCATGTAGTATGGCCTCTAGAGTGTCGATGTGTTGGCGGTCACTAGAACCACCTTGGTTGCTGTCTGTCATGAATACCATTTTAACATGAGGAGAGATAGACGGGACGGTGGAGGAAGCGCCCTCCGAATCGTACCCCTGTAGTGAGAAGTCATCGAAATATGTGGGTATGTTCCCTTCTGATTCAGACTCGGAAGGAACAGTACCCCCAGATTCCGAGTTCGTCTCGTCTTGGGAGTTGTGGACGTCCTCAGAGACGTCGGGGTTTACTGCATCTAATGGGAGAGTTGTTTCCCCCGGCTCGTTTTCTTGGAATATCGGGTTATCGTGAAGGTTCGGAGGAGTGCTACCCCCAGTTCCAGCAACCCCCTGCGTTGTGGACGACGAATCTCCCACTGTAGCAGATTTCGTCTTAGAACGAGTACCTTGGAAAACTTCGGTGGTGGGCACCCGCTTGGACAACAGTCTTTTCGTCGCAGTGGTTGAAATCTTCGGGCTGGGAACTTTTGTCTTCTTCTTCCTTCCATCAGCGAGGACTTTCCGAGCAGAGTTACAGGAGATGACGGGTAGTGCCTCGTCTTCTGAAGATGGCTGTTGCAGTCTTTGAAAGACAGACTGCCGATCTTCTCGCATCGTCGCGCTGTTGCAGCAGCAGTTGACGATGACTTGGGTGCAGTGACGTCCGTGGGAGGACTCTTTGCACCCCGATGCATCTTCTCTTTCCTTGGGTTTGTGGAGGATGGCCTCACGCAAGTCAGATGGGTCTGGACTGACCATGTTCGCTCCCGAGATTTTGGGAGACTTTTGCGAACCTCTCTGTCCGTCTGCCGTCGGGGGCTGGACTCGAGTGGTTCTGTACAACTTCCCATTCGAGGCCCGCATAACAGTATGCGGAACGCTCGGATGGTCAGAGGTCAGATCAGCGGACCGAACTCGCCAGGCTCGCGCTGCTTTAGACTTCTTCGCTCTAGTGCGTAAGGGTACATAGTAGGAAGAGTCTAAGTGATACTGGAGAGAGTCAGACATATCTTCTTGGGAGCACAAGAGATCAGGACCGTACGAGAGGCGGTCGAATACAGAACCGCATGGAGTAGGCGTCACACGGCTGTCATCGTTGGTCCGTATGCGGCTGACAGACGTAGCCGCATAGGCTTTCGTTATGCGGCTGGGAGTCTCAGCCGCATGAGTCTTCTTTATGCGGCTGGATGATCTAGCCGCATGGATTTTCTTCATGCGGCTGGTAGATCCACCCGCATAAGCCTCCTGCATGTGGTTGGCAGATTCGGCCACAGGAGTGCTCGACTTCTTCTTGGGGCGCATAGAGTCACTCTTTGTCCCTGCAAGTCCAGCATCGTAGTGCTTTCCTCTGCCGGACTTGGGGACAGCAGAGTTCTCTACGGCTCGAAGTGGAGCCGTATGAGGGTCACCTTCGCCGTCTTGGGTAGCAGAGAGTACCCCGTCCAAAGCTTATGGGGGAGCGAACGATTTTGGCCTCCACTCGCAGCGAGCTTTCTTTGTGCGTGTTCGCTTCTGGATCGGGCCGGCATTTCCTTCAGAAAGCATCTCTTCAAACGCCTGTTGGTCGAAACGGACGACCATCTTCTGTTGCGTGGAGCCAAGCTTGGCTGCATCCGAATGCGTCACCAACTTCTCAGCCATGGAGAAGTTTGTCCCCAGCAGAGTCGCCATCGTGTTTGCCATGAAATATAAAAGAGCAGAATAATTATCAGAGGACTGGACTTTTACTTCACGTTACAAACTCGCTTGTACAAAGAAAGCCTAGGGACGAAAACCTAGGTATCGCAGTCTAAGTACAATTGTTTATTTTAGATTCTGGGGGGTGACGATAGAGGCTCGGAAAAGCGACGGTAGCTCTGCCTTACTCCTTGGACGATCGGTATGCAGCCTTGGCTCCAGAAGATTGCTTGGCGTTGGAGGAAATGCTCTCTTTGCTCTCTCTCTGCTTCTTTTCTCTAAGTATCCTGGTGCTCTCTGATCTCGAAAAATTCTCTCTCTGTATGTATATGTGCCTCTCTCTTGCAAGGGAATGGCACCCTGCTATTTATAGGAATGGAGGAACCTCATTAGGGTTCATAATGATTACCCCTTAGAGTGGCGGTGGCCTGTCGATCGATCAATCTGGGCCACTAATCTTGAGCGTGATAAATCTGGGCCATTTAGTATAGATAGCACCAAATCCTATCAGTAATTAATGCTGATTGGAATAAATCTCCGTGGTGATGATTTGATGATGTCTGCGAATCTGAATGAATAAATTTAATTCATTCTCCTGCCACGTGTCCCAGATTATTGGGATCGGACCCAATCTTTGATTGCAGTAAATCTGGAAAATTGATTGGCTTTATGACACGTGTCCCGAAAGCCGCTGAGGAGGATTGAGCCGCATAAGGTTTGGGCCACGTGTCAGGGCTGCTTGGGTAATGGGCCCCCCTCGAACCTTTGAACCGCATGGAGATGATCATTGCGAGCCGCATAGGGATGCATCCGCCTGAGCCGCATGGAAATGGTCCTCTTGAGCCGCATGGGAAGGCCTCCGCTTGAGCCGCATGAGACTGTTTCGGCCTGAGCCGCATGGGAAGTCTTCGCTCGAGCCGCATACGAACGCCCACGTGGCAAGGCCACGTGGCATTTTTATGGATCTCGGGGGATTGTGTCAGAGATCTCTTTCTCTTCCCTAGGGGTCTGTCATTATGACAGAGTCATAATTGTCTCTTTTGTGTCAGGGCTGTCACTTTTTTCAGAGTTATCAGCCGTCAAAATAATTAATGCAGGAGGGCGGAGGAGAGCACTGTTACGCCACGTGTCTTCTGAGCCGCATAGGATGTCTTGGGCCGCATAGTCCCTTATGCCGCATGACTCTCTGAGCCGCATGGGCTTTATGAGCCGTATGGGGTTTCCTGGCCGCATAGATCATTTTCCATGCTTCTACAACTTGTATCTGACCGTGGCTTGGAAAAATAACTTGTTGCAGATTAGTTCGCCACATCTTGTCCTTGTTTGGTTGTAGGTATGACTTACTACTTCGATGAGAAGGTATTGAACCTTGTTGGGGTCCGGATACCATATTGGATTCATATCATGGAAAGATACGTCACCGTGAATTAGTTTACCATCTCCTGTCCTTGTTTGGTTGGGAGAATGGTACGCTAGTTCAATAGGTATGTATTGGACCATGTTATAATTCAATTGACTTATTTATTTGAGCAATATTTATTCAGTTTATATGGCATGATATTATGTGTCTTGTTACGTCCCTCTGAGGATCTGGTTATCTCGCCAGGTGTGTGCTATTGTCTTTCGCAGGTGTTCTAGCTCTAGCCGTGTTCATCACTAAATTTTGAGGATGATTGTACTTGGATCGTCTTCGCTTCGCTCGCCAAAATTATTTCATTTCCCATGTATTTTTCTTACTTGTTGGTAGTGGATTTGTCTCCGTCCAACATATTGTATCAAGACAATTCTTTATCATTATATGATATCTTTTATTTTTGGGTGGATGAGATTAGTTATGGTTCTACTGCATACAGCTTATGTTTTCATATGAGGTTTCCATATATTGGAGTATACTTCGTATGAATACAGCTGGCATGTCGATGTACCTAGTCCTACGTATTTTGGGACTGGGGTGTTACATGTTTTTATGGTGGCCCATGCAGGTCATGATAAATTGTTTGGTTACTTTACCGTACCAAGCAAGCCTGCGAATAGGATTAGAAGTCTAGGATCTCATCCACATACTTGACCTCCTATCTCGATTCCATATTCAAACTCTCACTTGACTCATTGATTGCATCTTGCTTGATCCTTCTATCGTAAATCTCATCTTTCCACGGGCTGGAGACGAAATTATTGGAGGAAACACGAGTTAAAATATTAATGGTGGGCCACAAAGGTAGCCCTAACAAGTTAGAAGTATTCCACACTAATTGCCATGTCACTTATGACCATGATAGTAGTATATACACAAGTGTTGTTAGTCATCTACCCAGCTATGTGACTGTATTTCCACCTCGACTTACTCAACCTTCCTTCAATTCTAGATCTTTTTAATTGCGACCTTCTAACCCATTTGCAATTTGAATAATGAGTTAATGGTTCCTTAACTGTATTCATCTAGAAGACTATCTTCTCACTAGAACGGTGTCCCTAAATTATTATTTTACTGGATTCGTTAATTAATTTTATTTCAAGCTTTAACTTGATCTTCTTTATTTTGTGTATTAATTATCACCTCGTGAACTCCCACTTTCTATTTTAGATCTTTTGGCGTCCCTTACCATGACTTGGATAATTGGAGCACAACACTAGACTTTTCCTTTCAATAATTTTATATATAAGATCTAAACGAGCCACCTTCATGTAGATATATCATGTCCCACTAAAACCCGTCTCCTTGTACACTATTTTTATGATATGACCTTCTGATCAAAATGGCTAAACTATAATCTTTACCATGATACCGATATATTTTTCGACCACGGATAGGGATTCAACCTCGACTCAATTCTTTCGACCGATATGTGATTTTGTTCTACTTAATTCCTTAAATGCTTAAATTTGTGCTTTATCTTGATTTCTTGACCCATTGTCCCATCACACTACTAGCTTAATTCTTGTAAGTTGGTTAGAATACCTCACCACCTAACAAACCTTTTTTCTTGTGAACCACATTGGTAAGTTCACTTAGACTATAAATTCAGAGGACCCTACCTTATCTAGTCTACCAAGCCATAAATGAGAAACACTAGGACAACTGTATAGGCCCAAACTTCAGGCGAGCCTTAATTTTAAAAGATCTTGGACTATTTAAATTTTTCTTCATCAATACCTCCCTTGCTCATATTTTGACTATCTCATGCTGCTAACATAGCTTCAGTTTTGCAAGCTTATTTCATTATCAAGCTTGATCATGACATATTTTTATTGGGTGCACCCACTAACGTATTGTCTAATCAGAACCAGTGCATGATGGTCTGATCAACCTATTGCACTTTGGTTCGCCTTCGTATATTATTCTACGTGGATGGAGACATAGTTAAACTTGCCTTAGAGTCTCATCCACGACAGCCTTGGCAATTCTCTTTTGAATTACTTTCGTCGTCTATGAACCACGTATGGTACTCAATAGCATCGTCTTGAACCCTTTATTGTTCTTGACTTTTACTTATTTTAGAGAGACAATGCACTGTACTTGAGAAATGGACCCAAGGTATCACTTTAGTCATGTGGCTATATCCTCGCATTAAACTACTCCTTCTACCCCTCAACCCCATCTACCCTATTGTTCCTAAATTTCGAGGACGAAATTCTTGTAAGTTTGGTAGGATGTAAAACCCCTATTTTTAAAATTTTTTTATATTATTTTATTAGACTTAAAAATGAATTCATACAATTTATGATTTTTATTAATTAATAAAAAGGACCTTAGCCATTTTTGAGTTTTGGAGCACTAGACGACCATGACTTTTAGCACGGAAGTTGTAGCAGTGTGCCTTGACTAGTGTACCAGTCATGACGGGGGAAGCCTAGCCATGGCGATGTCCAAACTGGGAAAACTAGGCTAAGTTGTGAATTGACTTATTTAAATTATTGTAATTAAATATTATTTTATATATTAATTTTTTAGATGACCCGGGTTGTCCAATTCAGCCCGAACTGGGCCCGAACCAAATTTAAGCCCATGTAGGCATGGGATGGGACCAAGGTGGCCATGTGGACATATTTTATGTACGTAAAAAATAATTTCTAAATTATTTTAGAATTTTATGTACAATTTTAAATCGTTTAATTATTTGTGCAATTATTGGTATTTTATTATTTAAATAATATTTTACAAAATAGTACATTTTGTGGACCCGAGAAAGGGTGTGCGGTATAAGTGCACCCATTGGGACAATTTTATAAAATTATTATTATTAAAGTTATTTTGTGGAAATTTAATAAACATGTTTTCCTATTTAAATATTATTATTATTTGAGTTGATTTATTAAGGATTGAATTTATATATATATATATGTAGATATGCTCAAATATATTAAATAAATGGATAGTTGAATTTTAAATGGTATTTGGATTTTAAATAGATTTTTGGTGTATTTATGGATATATACACACATATATATATAGATATATATATTGAAGGTTTAAAAGATAAGAAAGAAAGAGGAAAAAAATATATATATTGAGTGGTCGGCCCCACCACCTGGCCGACCACCCACAACTAAAAGCAACAGCAGCCATAGCATATGTGCGCCCCCCACATAGAACAAGTAGCAGCATCTATGTAAAGTGGCCGACCCCCTTTACTAGAAGCAATATTTTGTAGCCGAACCCCCTTCCCCTCTTTAAATGTATATATACATACATATATATGACCAAACCCTAATTTCCTTTCCATCTTCTTCCCCCTCTCTCCTCCATCCTATTCTCCCTCTCCTCGGCGTGCGTGTCAGCCTCGTCGGAGCGACAACATCCCCGTCTTCCGGTCGTCACAACAACATAATTAACACCAAGGTACCTAACTTTCCTGTGCGATTTCTCTCTCAATTCTTATTCTTTTTAGATCTGTAAATTCGTGTAGAAAGCCCACATGACCCTCTTCGAGATCCCCCAGGTGGATTTTGACATGGCCATCCAACTTGCTCGAAAAATTGAGACGAAGTTGGAGAAAAACTACTTTTCTGAAATATTAAAAACTGTTGTAAAACACCAACTTGTCGGCCAATTTTCGTTCTGTACACTAGGATTTTGTAGAAACTAATTAAAGACAGTCAAAGACAACATAACCGAGATTGTAACGCAACTTCTGGATTCACTTTTCATTTAGTGTGTAAAAAGTTACACGTTGTTGAAGTTTCACGAAAAATTGTAAATTATGTTTTCAAAAAGTAGAAAAATACCCGATACGGCGTGCGCCCCGACAAACCGGGCGACATGGTCGTGCACTATACGCATCGAAAGGAACGTATGGATGTTGTCGACGTGTGGGAACTGACGGAACCCGATTTCGTTGCATGTGCGCGACAAAATCAGTGCGTATCCGTCGAGATATCCCGTATCGACCCTTTGCAAATTAAGTCACAACTTTGTGCACACTCATCATATCGCGATGAAACTTGCGCCAATGGACTCGAAATATTTTTCTGGTCCTGTGAGCCAAGTTTGGTTCAATTCTGAGAAGATTGATCGGGATGCCATTTTAGCGGGCCCACAATCCCACTTTAGCGGGCCCACAATCCCACTCAACGGACGATTTTGTGCACAACCCACCGGAATCCAAAATTGGACATACCGTTGGGTTCGTCTCCTCAAAAAAATTCGTAGACATGTAGTTTGACGACTTTAGAGACCGTAGATATTGGCACGCATTTCGGTGCAAAGCGGGTCCAACGGCGGACATCGTTTTGACCCAAAATTACGATTTTGCTCATGTTCCGGAGCTTCTAGTGGATTTTAACTTTCATGTTGACGATTCTGATTATTGGATTTTGCTGCTTCTCGCACCACCCTCAGGCAAGACACCTTGCCATTTGCTGTTTATTTATTTAGCTCATATTTTATGTATTGTTCATTATTTTCTTTATGCAAAATAAACTGTGATACATGGCATAACCTGTTAGAACTTACTGTTCAGTTTTATTTCTTGCTATGTATTATTTTTCTTACACATTAAACCTAGATTTAAGGGACCACCTTGTGTGTTGCATTCATAGGCCTTGACACAATTATACCACGTTGTTGTGAGTCGCATATAGGACTTGGACATGCGTGATTGGCTGGCCACCAGTACGTATAAGCCGTGCGTTAGGAAATAACTGCTAATAGAATTGCATGCTAGAAGACTTAGCAGTTATGAGTTAGCATTGGACGGGAAGAACATGATTGGAAGTTGACTACCACCCTATCTATCGTAGACTCGCTCGCTACTGAGGAACGATAGATAGACTATATGCTATAGACTCGCTCGATACTGAGGAATAGTATATGGTGTTGCGACTCGCTACTGAGGTACTGTATTGGTATTTTCTTGAATTGACCCGGTAGTCATGCGACCATGAACTGTTCTTAAAACTGCATTCACTTAGAACGGTTAGGCTATCTTATCCGTTAGGTATGAGTACTCTTGATTTGGGTACTTGTATCTGACCGTGGCTTGGAACAATAACTTGTCGCGGATTAGTTCGCCACATCTTATCCTTGTTTGGTTGTAGGTGTCACTTACTACTTCGATGAGAAGGTATTGAACCTTGTTGGGGTTCGGATACCATATTGGATTCATATCATGGAAAGATATGTCACCGTGAATTAGTTTACCATCTCCTGTCCTTGTTTGGTTGGAGGGATGGTATGCTAGTTCAATAGGTGTGTATTGGACCATGTTATAATTTAATTGACTTATTTATTTGAGCAATATTTATTCAGTTTATATGGCATGATATTATGTGTCTTGTTACGTCCCTCTGAGGACCTGGTTATCTCGCCAGGTGTGTGCTATTGTCTTTCGCAGGTGTTCTAGCTCTAGCCATGTTCATCGCTAAATTTCGAGGATGATTGTACTTGGATCGTCTTCGCTTCGCTCGCCAAAATTATTTTATTTCCCATGTATTTTTCTTACTTGTTGGTAGTGGATTTGTCTTCGCCCAACATATTGTATCAAGACAATTCTTTATCATTATATGATATCTTTTATTTTTGGGTGGATTAGATTAGTTATGGTTTTACTGCATTTTACAGCTTATGTATCCATACGAGGTTTCCATATATTGGAGTATACTTCGTATGAATACAGCTGGCATATCGTTGTACCTAGTCCTACGTATTTTGGGACTGGGGCGTTACAATCTTCCTATCAGAAAGGTGCGGGATTCTTCTTTTTTTCGATCCCAATACTTATATTTATGGTTCTCAAATGATTTATGTTTAATTTTCAAATTGAGTTAGGGTTCTCAATGACAAGTCTTGATGCAAAATCCATTGGAGTGGGAGAAAATGTTGAAAACGGAGTTATCGATGATGCATCGACACCATCTTCCTATCAGAAAGGTGCGGGATTATACTTCATTCTTCTTTTTTCGATCCCAATACTTACATTTATGGTTATCAAATGATTTATATTTATTTTTCAAATTGAGTTAGGGTTCTCAATGACAAGTCTTGATGCAAAATCCATTGGAGTGGTAGAAATTGTTGAAAACAGAGTTATCGATGATGCATCGACACCAACAAAGATCGATAACAAAAAAGAATTGTGGGTTGGAAAGGTCTTCAAATCCGTTGAAGAAGCGGAAGATTCCTATAAAGAATATGCTGCAAACACTGGATTTGGTATTCGTAAAAGAACACAATATAAGGATAAGAGCAACAACGAGCTTATGTCAGTCACTTACTCATGTTCTTGTGAAGGAACTTTCAAGAAACAAGGTGAAGAAGATGATCATGGATAGATAAAAAGGAGCACATCTACAATGAAGATAGGATGTGCTGTAAGAATGTGTATCTTGCGGTGGGATAGTGAAGTGTGAGTGATTACTAAATTTTTAGATGAACATAATCATTTGTTGGTAATGCCGAGCAAGCGTGTCTTAATTAGATCACATAGAAGTGTGCCCAAAACAGCTAAAGCATTGGCCGAGCGTTTTAGTCAACAAAATCTCAGGCTTAGTAAGGTTCCTGCAATATTTGGTGGTTGTGCTGGATTTTACAAAAGAGATATTTATAATCACATGAGGAATGTGAGGTCTGTGTATTATGAAGATGGTGATGCAGAAGGTGTCAGGAATTATTTTAAGAAGATGAGCTCGGAGAATCCTTATTTTTTCTACTCCATTCAATGTGACAGTGAGGGCAGAGCTGCAAATTTCTTCTGGATCGATGCACGCAGCCGCATGGCGTATAGTCATTTTGGAGATGTCGTGTCCTTTGATACGACGTACAGGACAAACAAGTACAAAATGCTATTTACTCCATTTATAGGGGTGAATCATCATCGTCAGTCTATACTTTTGGTTGTTCTCTTCTAGAAAACGAAGTCGAAGATACGTTCATCTGGTCGTTTCAGACATGGCTTGAAGCTATGGGAGGTGTGCCACCGATTTCTATTATCACCGACCAAGACTTGGCAATGACAACGGCGATTAAAAAAGTTTTTCCTAATATACGTCACCGTTTTTGTTTGTAGCACATTAAGAAGAAATTTGTGGAGAAACTGTCGCATGTTTTTTTCAAGAAATCCAATTTCAAACAAGCAGTTAAAAGATGTACCCGCTTTGTAAAGACAACTGTAGAGTTTGAAGAGCAATGGGAATCTCTCTTGCGAGATTATAGTTTGGAAGACAATGTGTGGTTGAAGCATTTGTATGAAATTCGAGAGTCATGGATACCCATATATTGTCGGAGCACTTTCTTTGCAGGTATGAACTTGACACAGAGAAGTAAGGCCATAATGTGTTATTCAATCATTTTGTGACTTGCAAGTCTAATATGCACTTTCTTTGTAGGTATGAACTCGACACAGAGAAGTGAAGGCCATAATGCGTTCTTCAATCATTTTATAACTTGTAAGACTTATCTGAGAGAATTCGTAATGAAGTATGACCAAGCATTGGAGTCGATCTATGTGTCTGAACGCAAAGAAGATTATATTTCAATCCACAAGAAGCGTGTTTTGAATACCACTAGTTCGATATTGGCTCATTCTTCGGGTATATACATAAAAAACATTTTCGATAAATTTTCCAAAGAATGTGATCAGGTCCCACGGCTTAGGGCGGACCAAACGAAGGTTGATGGGGATATTCACACGTTTGAAGTGCGTTACAGGTCGGGTATCCCTGACGAGTAGGTTGTCAGATTCAAGGTTGTAACGAAAGAAAGGATGTCAATTGTTTGAATTTTCTGGCATACTATGTAGGCATATCCTCATGGTGTTTGATCGATATTACGTAGATGAGATTCCGGCTCATTTCATTTTGAAGAAGTGGATGAAAGATGCAAACCGATCTAAAGTGAAGGCTTCTGATGGTTTAGAAATGCAAGATAATCATTTTGGATCACAAGCCGCAAGAATCAGTGACTTATGCAGGAGATTTACACAATTGACGTAGATGGGGGGTGAATCTACGGAGGGGTACAAAGTTTTATCAAATCTACTTGATAGAGCTTATGAAGAAATCCAGGAGATAAATGATGGTTTACTTCAAAAAGAAAAAGAAGATGAAGTGAGAATTCAAGAAAATGAGGGCCATCAGGTTCAAAGGATGCAAGAATGAAGAGTGGATTAGAGCTTTGCACTGAAAAGAAAAAACTGAGAACTTGTCATTCTTGCAAAGGACATGGTCATGATAGTCGCAACTGTGCCAAGACCCCCAAGATAGTTCAAAACATTGGTTCAAGTATGTTTTTTTGTTGTTGAAAGGGATATCTATTTTTACTGTTTTATACTATTTTTATTGTACTCATGTTATGTATATCTATTCCACGCAGGAGATGATGGAGATGACTAATTCATACATATTGGATAATGATTTAGGCACTTTCTATGTAATATTTCTTCTCTATATACAGTTCAGTCCTTGGTAGGAACAGTCCATGTTAGTTAGGATGATGAATGATGTCAGGCCTTTATTGCTAAATATGTGTCCTGCATTCCTTGAACTTTCATATTGGTCTGCCCATCTGTATGGTACAATAAGTAGCATTTTCACTAGTTGGTTTGGTTAAGAAGGGATGATGCTATAGCAGCAGTATGCATGAGGGGCTTTGGTATCAATTGCCCAGATCCTATAGATAAGATGGCTGTTCTGTCCCATGTTATATTAATCCAAATTCTAACAGACATTAGAAGAGGGATAATAGGAGGAAGATGTCCAGGTATGATTAAGTCCAGACACTATAAGTTGTCATGCATACCTTAGTATGCCCAGTCCCAAATGGTAGGGGGTCCCTTGCATGTACAGTCCCCAGATATCACTTGTCCAGTGGCAAACGTTCAGGCATTGCATGTATCCATCCTGCATTCTGAGAGAGGGTGCACAAGCATTAGTTCAGTCATACATTCTTATATAAATGTTTACCGTTGATGGTATCATGATACCAACTATAGAGATACCTTGAAGATATGTTATGTGTATTCAGATTTTAGGACTATGTGACTATGGAGATTAATGTAGGATTTGAGTTCTAGATAGGTTAATCTAGGATGAATTGGGTGTGACACCAAATTGTTGCAATTGTGCTATCAGTTACTCTAAAAGGAATACCTTAGGCCTTGGGGGTTTCTAGTAATGCTAGTGACATGTATCCATTGGAACTAATACTTAGAGTATCAGAGAAGCCTTGTCCTAATGCCAGTATCAAATAGAGAGGAGTATGGGTATTGATGATGGGTTCAATATATGCATTAGCCACAACACAGTGAGTATCCTGCATACCAGAATTCATGTTCTATACTTGGTCATATCTGCAAACATCCCCCTTTACTGCGTCACTTCCATTTGGCTCACTGCACACTTGTTCACTGTAATACTTGTATTGCCCTACATTAGGAATTATCCTGCAATATTAGCCATACTGCAAACACTACATTCTGAACCCTTCATTGCATCACCTGTTTACTGCCTATACACTTGACTCATGCCTTGTAATTGGCTTCATGTTTTTAGTTCAGTCTGTACTCATGCCCTACATTAGGAATTATCCTGCAACATTAGCCATACTGTTCCAGGTTGCTGCATTTATTCACCTAGTGTTGGCCTCTACTGTTCCCGATACGGATAACTGGGAATACTACAGTTTCCCAGAATTAGGTGAATGCTAGTTGGACATGGATATCTCAATCAGTTTTAGCAAGTGTCACGTTTACCCATTCCCTGTATTGATTCATATTATGTAGTGTTTAATTAGATATTAGCCCAAATGTCAATGTGAAAACTACAGACAATTTGTTTGAAGTTCTGGAATCTATGTTGCATGAATCAAAATGATGAGTTCTGGGATCTATGTTGCATGAATCAATTATTCAGTTTATACATGGTTCTATACAGGTAATAGACTGATGTTTTGCCTAACCTGTGTTTACAGGTAATAGACTGATGTTTGAAGTTCTGGAATCTATGTTGCCTAACCTATGTTTACAGGTAATAGACTGATGTTTTGTTTGCCATCGTTCTATACATGGTTCTATACAGGTAATAGACTGATGTTTTACAAAACCTGTGTTTACAGGTAATAGACTGATGTTTGAAGTTCTGGAATCTATGTTGCAAAACCTGTGTTTACAGGTAATAGACTGAATAATCTCTGTTTCATTTGTATTATTTTTGGTTGCTTACTATATTGCTTCCTGATCTATACTATTTTCCTGAGTGCTGATTCCCTTTACAATGTTCTTTACTCCAGTTGGAATACCTTGAGGAGCGCAGGCTGAAGGATCTTGTCAAGCAACATTCTGAATTCATTACTGCTGATCAATGCATCGGAGTTGCATTTAGCTATACTGATGATATTTTTGTACTTGCCATTAGGTTCTATATTAGAAAGCTTTGGAGAGGGGTACTATTTTGCAAATTTTTTGTGATGCATGCTAGACAAATGTTATTGATTCAGTGCAATGTAGCAAAATATCAGTTGTGACTGGCAATGCAGTGATTTCTTGGTAGTTAATGCCAAACAATATCTTAAAAAAATGGAATTGTGATCCATTATTCTCAATTTACATTAAGTTGTTGTCAATACGAAATTTAGGTTATTGGAGGTGTCTCACTAGTTTTATTTCAATATTGGATTGAGTTTTGAATTAAGTCCCCTTCTGAAATTTGTAAAGTAGAAAACTGATACTCTGGTTAGAATATAGATCTTTGGTATCGATCTGAAGGAAATAGACTGAAATATATGAGTTACATGAGGATAATCGGCAAGTTGTGGAGATGACTCAAAAAGTTCTTATGCATTCCATATTGGCAGTTTAAACTTAATTTTCAAAGTTTCTGCTGAGGTTATTTCAAAAATACCTCGTTCGTGAAGAAAACATGGTTTATATCTACGATTTGGTACATGCAAGATTACCTGCAAAATCGAGGTTCTCCGTGGTTCATCTTGGAATCATTTACCTCAACATTTGAATCTTCTATGTCAAGGTACATGAGATTTATGCCAAGGTTTACAATATCAATACCAGCTGTATCATATCGTTTTTGGCATGTCCCAGTTCAATATTGAGCGCTACTAATACTCTCGATACTGACACGGGACTCTCTTTCCGACCCATTTAGGGAAGGAAAAAAATCCAGTAATAACAATAACACCAAAAGCCAGTAATAACAACAACAATTTTCTAACAAGTATCAATAAAACAAAGTCTTTTCCATTAAATTCACTTCTTCCTTCATACTTAAACACAACCCACGTCTTCAAAACAACAATAATTTACATCAATTCAAACATTAATCATCTAAAAATTGACTGCTGCAAGTAACAAAACACAAACCAATAAAAAAATAACATGAGAATGCAAGGCCTTGAATTCTTTTTTTCTTTTATATGAATTTGTGCTTCCAAATCAAATAGTTTCTCCTTCATCTCCATGTTCTCTTTCTGCAATCGGAGGATAAATTTTCGCGCTTGGACTGGAAATTCATCATCTTTTCACTCAAAAAAATTGCATCTTTTGGAAGATTTGTAGTTACCACACCCCCAAAATCGGCGTCCAGCATTTTGTGTCTTCACACATGTTGTGAGATGTGTCTCAATTTGGCAAAAACAAATCCTCCATTCCTCTTCGACCAGCTTTGAAGAGTACGTGCTGTTGGAGCGTCTCGAAATATCTGACATGGCAAACCTAAAACGGATTGAGAGTAGATGAAAGATTTTTTTAGGAAAAAAATATATTACAAAACAATTCTTAGAGATCAAATAGATCACAAACAAATTTAACCCTAAATTTTCCAAATAAATCTCGGATTTTTTATTGGCCGCAAACATTTTTTTTCTAAGAAAAAATCGAAGAAGGAAGAATTAGGGTTAAAATTTTAGGAGGAAGAATTAGGCCGTAGCCATTTTCTTTCAAATTAATTTTAGGAGAAAGAATTAGGGTTAAATTTTCCTTCAAATAAATCTCGAATTTTTTATAGACCGTAACCATTTTCTTTCAAATAAGAAGGAAGAATTAGGGTTAAATTTTCCTTCAAATAAATCTTGGATTTTTTATAGACCGTAACCATTTTCCTTCAAATAAGAAAGAAGAATTAGGGTTTAAATTTTAGAAGGAAGAAGAAGGAAGAAGAGGGAAGAAGATCAGCACAGAGAGAAAGAGCAAATACCTTCCCTCTCGTGTTGTGAAGTCGGAAGAAGATGAGCACGTGGTTGCCTTCGATTTTTCGATCGACTTCTCCCTCTCCCTCTCGTGTTTCTCTCAGATTTTTTTTGGAGAAGCCGATCGTCTTCTCCCTCTCCCTCTCGTGTTTTTTTTCCTTCTCTCTTTCTTAACTCCGCGAGGGTTTTTTTTGAACCCAGCACGAGAAAGTGAACCGGTCCGCTTACGAACTGAACCCCCCTTCCGATCTAATGGTCCTAACATATCAGATCGGACGACTGAGAGTTAGGGGTTTTTTAGGGGGCATTCTAAGGAGGCTTTTTGTCACGACCCGCACCCACCGTGAGGGTACGAGTACCTAACAGCGCCCAGCCTACGCCGCAGTGTCGGTGGTAGAACGCTGTTCTAGGTCATGAACTATAACTACATAATATGAAATACTCTCCAAGGGAGACCAATCACAGAGGTACGTCTCAATCACAATCTAAAGATAGAATATAGCACGATGGAATAGATAGAGAAATCCTCGACTGAGGTACAACAGAAATGAAATAACATAAGTCTCTACAACTACCAGTCTCCATAATAATACAACTCTGAAATCAAGGACAATAACTAACATGAAAAGAAAGAACAGTCTAAGCTATCTACATTATGCAAGGTATCGTCCTCAGCAGCTGCCTGAACCTCCCTAGGGGTCCAGGTCGCGAGTGTCATCTAGGCAAGCTCCAAAGTAAGGGGTGCAGGGTTCCTCATCATCCTCTATAAAATTTTTAACAGGTCCAGTCAGGACGGAAGCGAGCACAATACATCTCACGCAGATCATAACAGGTTAGAAAATATAAACATGTAAGAGAGTACGATACATGAAACTGAAAGAAAGTACATGATGTAAATAGAGAGAGAACTGTAATAGAAATATCTACTATAAGTAGAGAGCTACCATTTAGAGTACAAAGACGACATGTGAACGGCTGGATTTGCACATGAATATACTAAAGAGACGCACATGGTTATACTACTTTGGAATTGTTCACATGACTATTTATACTCCCCCATACCCCAATCAATACACAAGGATATAGACAAGTTATGTTACGCACATGATTTTCACATGAAAGCCCATTAATGGGTGCACATGAAGTATACATGAGGGCTCACAAATGAGTGAACATGAAATTCACATGAAGGCCCATAAATGGGTGCACATGAAATTCACATGAGGGCTCATAAATGAGTGCACATAAAGTATAGGTTATACATGAGATACATGAGAAACATGACCGAACATGAGAGCACATGAGAGTACACGAGCATACATGAACGAGCATGAAGCATATGAGAAACATGAATAACATGAGAGCGAGGAATACATGATGTACATGAAACACACGACATGATGTATCCGATACTCCCGAGGGGGATAACATTTCAATGTAGGGATCCATATAGTACCAATCCGTGATAATATCGTTACAGCATCAAATAAGGTAAACTAGAGTAGGAATATAATTCTAAGGAAGTTATGAAATGATCAGAGAATATACTCGCCTGGTATCTGAATAGCTGTAGTAAATGTATTATCCGAGATGAGGTACCTGACTCCTAGTTAGAGCAACACAAGTCAAGATGTATACAGGGGATGATAATTGTAATCTACAATGCATCTGCATGCTGTCTAGGTCAGACTAGACTATAGTCAATACTTGGTCAACTCTAGTCAACCACACTAGTCAAACTAGGTCAACTAGGCCACTCCTAACCCCAGCAAGTCTCACTAAGCCTAACCAAGCCTAGTCTAGCAAGCACCTATCATTTCACAAGTCACACCAGTCTAACAACACACTAAACTCATATGTATACATTCATATACACATAGGCTTGCACATTAGGATACCCATAGACTGCACTACATAGGCTATATGCCAAACACAATAATATAGGCATGCACACATATTCAATTTCCACATATTCATACATGTTAATTATTAAGACAATACGCATATATCTATAATACATTATATATATGTCAATAGGCAATATATATACTACATCACATTATCACATTAAGTTATATATATATATATATATATATATATATATATATATATATATATATATATATATATATATATATATATATATATATACATACACACATAGAGAGGGATAGAGGGAACATTGCATTTGTGTGTGTGTCATGTGGCATGGCAAGGGGTTTAGTTTTCACTTAGTGACATGTGTATATCCTGTGTCCTCAGGAAAATGAGGAGTGTCTAATCATGTGTGTGGGCTTTAATGTCTCAGGTTCTCAGTGTTAGGAAAATTCAGTAGGAAAGTGTGACTAACATGTGATTCAATATTCAATTCTTAAATTTCAATAACCAATCAATGTGTGTTTATAGGCATCATTCTCAGAAACAAATGGAAATCAGCCCACAGGTTAAGTGCAGTCATAGGTTCCTGTTTTTTACAAACAGTGTGAGTGAAGACTGATACCAAACTCGAGAAGACATGTGATAGTGTGCAGATAACTGTCTAATTCTCAGATGTGCAGGAACTACATGTCAAGGCAGTGAAGGATCTTGGATAGCTAGGTAGGGGGTGTGGCATGGTGAGTGCAAGTGTGTGAACATGTCTTCAAGATGTGAGTGTAGGAGCTAATGAGGAAACAGTATCTTAATGTGTGTGCAGGACGGGGGGTTTCCAGATTAGACAGTGAACCCCAGTGTACAGTTCACAGGAATTGTGTGAGAGAAATAGTGTACAAACTCAGGAATTACATTCAAAAATCAATCAATTAATAAATAGACTTTTTAATAAAACTCAGTTTAAACATCTGAAATAAATTCTCAGGTTGCAATGTGAATCAAAACTGGTTTCCTAAATCAGTGCATATGGGTGTGTGTCTCATGGTGTGATGAGTGCATTACAAAACCAACTCAATTCAGTTTAAGATGTAAAAACTGATTTCACATTCCAGTTTTCTGTCACGACCCGCACCCAGAGGAAGGGCACGAGAACGTAGGTACGTCCAGCCTACGCCGCAGTGTCGGCGGTCACTACAACAAAAAACTCTTTTAATGACGCTTGATAAGAGGATTTCATGACGGCTGATAAAGAAGCGTCATCAAAGTTCGAAATACCTTTTTTCTATGACGGTTTTGGCTAATTTTGGGCTTTCTATAACGTTTATAAAACAAAACGTTATTAATATTTTAGAGCGGTGGCAAACTTGTAATTAAGTTTTCTGTAAAATTCTTTCCACCAACGCGATATTTGGAGGCTCAAGCCTCCGCCCCTTCTCATCCCCACTCCAAATCCCTTCTCCTTTCCTCTCAGCTCCACTCCCCTTCTCATCCTCTTCCCTCCTCTCACCAAACCCTAAGCTTCTTCTCCTCCTTCTTTCAATCCTCCACATCGTCGTCCTCCGCTTAGTTTCCTCCTCCGCTTCTCGATCTGGAACCTTAAATTTCCCTCCATCCCCACCAAACCCTAGATTCTCCCCCAACCCGATCTGCTGAACCTCGGGCACAGGGCAGGCGAAGCGATGTACGGCCGCCGCCGCCACTCCCACCAGCCGACCCCCTCCCCATCCTCCGCCCACCGGACCCCTTCCCGCCACACCCTAGACCCCCACAACCCCCGCCACTCCCGCCACCCCCATGTCCTTCTCCTCCGATGCCGACGGTCTCGACCCCGCTACCCCTATGTCCTTCTCCTCCAGGACGTCAACGTCGCGATCCTCCGCCACTTCCGCGACTCCCCCGACCAGCCCGACTCCAAGTACATGCGCACCGTCCACCGCATCATGGATCTCGACGGGGGCGAGTCCCTTGACGTCGATAAAGGTATAACACTATTTCTACAATTGCAATATATTTTTTATTCACAGATGCAAATATGGCATGGCAATGTGGGCATGGCACCGATTTTGTGTAATTTTGGAGTCTGTGTTGTCTTTGATACATGTGCGATGAAGAACAAATTTTGACAAATTTTGGCATTACTGCTACTAGCATATTTCAATAGTTGACAAATTTATGACAAATTTTGGCATTAATGTCTGCCGCTCTTCTCGCTCTCCTTTTTGCCCTTCTTTCACGGTCAAATACACTTTGTGATCCATGGCACTGACAGTTGAAATTATTTATCACTTATTGGAGGTATAAGTTCTTGATTTTGGTTTGACATCACGAATCATATTAGAGCTTTTGTATAGGGAAGCCCCTTCTAAATAGTAACAATGAGTGCATGCATGAGGAATAGTGAATAAGGAGCAACAAATCGCGATTTGCATTTATATAAGGTTTAGCATTTTGAGGTTCAAAACACCCCAGAATCGTAAATTTTACTAATAAAGTGAACTTCAAGAGAATAAGGTATGAAGGCATCCAAGGATTGCAAAGATCTTAGTTTATTGCTAAGCTAGGTTCTACTACCGAAAAGGTTGACATACGTGGCCTTTTTGTGGCTAATCTAGATTCTAGGTTGATGATACTTAATGAAGCTAGGCTGATATGTTTTTCATGTTCATCTATTTTGGATGATTTGAAGTATGTCAGTAAACTAACTCAAATATGTACTTGAAACAGTAAGTAGGGAGGAAGTATTCACCAAAGTAGCATTTTGATCAAAGGCCTAAAACACCATAGAAGGAACTCCATACCAGATGTTCGTACTTGAAGCTTGGGTGGGTAAAGATGCTAAAGTAAGAGATTTGGAGGTATAATACAGGAATCAACGTAAATCAAGATGAAAAGGTATGTGTCAAACTTGATTTCACGAAGGTATGAGAATATGTTGATTGTTGACCATTTAAGACAGTGCTTAGTCTCTAATATATTGATTTCACGAAGGTATGATCTCAGTTTCCAGACAGTGCTTAGTCTACAATATATTTGATTGCGCACTTTGACATATTTTGTGGATTTCTCCATTACTTGTGGCCATTTGTAGTTCTATTGGTTCTCTCGTGCCAATGTATTCCATTCTATCCATTGTGTAGACTTACTAGGTGATATTAGAGGTAGACTTCCTCTTTCCGGGATCTTCAAGGTAGCTTCATAATCCTAACAGGAGATAACGACTAATAATTTGCTGCAAGTGCATAGTCAACTTCTTTTGTGCAAGTGCATAGTCAACTTCTAATTTTCTGCTGCAGTTGGCATTTTGTTATTCCTCTGTGGAGGGGGGTTGGCTATACTAATATGTTCCTGCAAGGTTTTGTCCTAGACTCCTAATCTCTTGGTATATTTTTTTTTGTACAAAGATTATTTCATACTATGCAAACTTGCAAAGTAATCATCTGAATACTGATATGTAGGTAGGTATAAGCTTTTGAGTTTGAAATAGGATTTCTAATGAGAATTTTTTTTGTTCCTAAAAAGGATTTCTACCATAGAAATAGGGGAGATAGAAACCCACGTTGGAGATGGCCTAAGATGCTCAAAGTCAGTGGAGATGAAGTAATGTCCTATGAAGTTTCACCAATCACTACCAGATGTTCAAATGGACCAGGTGAACTGTTGTTGAAAATAACACTCATTCTGACACATATTTGTTTATCTTTTCAGCAGTTAGATGGTTTACTAGTATTTTTCTAATAAAATCAAAGATCTTGAAATGTGATGGAGGAACATGTGGTGCTGGTCACTACCAGATGTTCATATGGACCAGGTGAACTGTTGTTGAAAATAACACTCATTCTGACACATATTTGTTTATCTTTTCAGCAGTTAGATGGTTTACTAGTATTTTTCTAATAAAATCAAAGATCTTGAAATGTGATGGAGGAACATGTGATGCTGGTATTGGTTTCCTGTTTTTGTTGGGCTTCACCGGAGGATTGCTTAATTTTTTTGTAATTTAAGTCACTTGATTAATGATCACTTTTCCAATGTGCTGAAATTTGTGTGGAAACATAAACTTATGACGTAGACTTCTATTTTTTTTTCTTCCATTTATCATTGTTGAGAAATTTAAGATTCATTAGCTAAATAACATATAGAGGTACAGAATTATCCAATTTTTCTTTTATTAATAATAGGTTGACATATGGTACTTAAAAAGTAGATTATGAACATGGGTTGGACATTAGAATGCTAGAGGTAATTTACTTTGCAAGAAAAGTCCAATGAGCGAGATTGATTTTGTATATTTTTCCCTCTCTACTTCAGGCCAGATTGTTTGAAGTTTATTGTCATTAATATCTTATGGAGCTTTGGTTTCTCATTAGCTTATGGACCTTGATATTCGTAATTATTTTATAGTTGCAGGATCATATTATCTAGTGTCTCTATTTCTTGAAGGGTTGTATTTTCCAGTTATTTTCTTCCTCTCTTCTTGAGTTCTTCTTTTAATTTAGTTTTCTTTTCTTTGCTAGTCGAACTTGTTTCTTAACTGACAGGCTTCCTTACCCGTAGGCCATATCGACGCCAAAGTAAGAAAGTATAGCAACTTCCGATGGAGTACGGAACTGACTCACTTTCTGCTACCATTCCTTATAACAGATCAAGCAAAGCTGAGTTTGAAGATGGGTAGAACTTTCAGGAATTGGATGCATTTCAAGCTGCAGCTCGGGTACATTCTGTATTTGGATAGCAAAAGAGAGATTTATTCCTATTTTTTGGGTACATTCTGTATTTAGATATTCAATGTAATGAAGATGTTGATATGTACTCTATTTTGAGAAATGTAATAAAGATGGTGATATATAATGTTAAGTTTTTGGAATGTAATATATACTGTGCAGTATAGAGCATTATAAATATGCTAATTTGAATAGTATAAAGTGTTATAAATGTGCTGCATTGAGCCTATACATATTATCTATTCATGACGTTTTAAAATTGTTCTGAATTGTGCACTATATATTAACTATTCATAACGTTTTTATAGAAACTATTCATGACAGTTATTTTATGACGCTTTTAAAAAATATTTATAACACCCGTTTTCATAACGGTTGATGTGAAAAAAAAGCGTCATGGTTCGTCATTAATGACGCTTTTTAGCCGTCATTAAAAGGGTTTTTTGTTGTAGTGGGTAGAACACTGTATAGTTCGTCTATAACATCTAACATCTAACAACAATATGATATAAACATATCATCTCCGCACGGAGGTATAATATAATATCTCAATTCTATATCTCAATCACAAGTCTAGGAAAGATAGAGCACGATATGGAAAAAAAAAAACTGAAATATAAATAGCGTTATAACACCACACAAAGTAGATGTCCAACACAAATAAATACAAGTCCTGAAATATAACTAAGTCTCAACTAACAATCGGAACAATCCGATACAAACTGAAAACTATAAATACTAGACTAGACTAGGCATCCTCTACTGAGCTAGATGCTCCTCAGGCTCCTGAAGGTCAACATTCATGTGCCCCATAGAAGGTAGGGCAGTCATCATCATCATATGTAATATTTTCAACAGGTCTAGTCAGGACAGGAGCGAGCACAATACATCTCACGCAGTTCATAACATGTTAGAAAATATAAGCGTACAAAAGAGTAAGATACATGAACTGTAAGAAGACGTATATGAAAACGAAAGAGAATTTATAACTGAAATATATATAGGATAAGTAAAACTGCAATACTAGTGATTTAGAGCACAATATGATTATGTAAACGGTTTAGGTTGCACAATAACAATAGGTCAAATCCATCATAACGTGAGTGTACAATGGAAGCGCACAATAGTCGTACCATGGGATTTGATTACATAACCATTCCTACTCACCCTCACCAATCAATACACAAGGATCCAATCCAGTTACGCTACCTTGTACAATAGTCTCCATGAAGCTCATGTGATAATGAGAGTACAATATGCACAATGAGTATACATGAATAGGGGTGTACAATAAATACAATATGTTCGTGATGATGGAACTGGGGATTCCCAGGACCCTTTCTTTGGTGTGCGTATTGATCGATAGAAAGTTAAACAGATCTAATACGTGTTCTAACCCTTTATAGGTGGAAACTAGGGTTCACGAATTATACCTGCGACGGAAAAGAGACAAGTAATTTCTGGCAATCTCGAGCGGACGACCCCAAGATCTTTTTCACGTATTCCTTCCTCGAGTTGGACGTCGTGTGGGCGACGATCTTCCAACCTTTTCTTCTCCTTGGCAGCACTCTCTTTCTCTCCTTACGTGAATCACAAATTTAGAGAAAATTTCAGATTTCTGATCAGTAATATGGCGGCCAGAGAATAGAGGATATATATAGGCTACGGCAGGGACCATGAGGAGAAATTAGGGTTAGGCCTCCTAACGGATCTGGATATCCCGTGTTCAGCCCGAACACATAATCCAGGCCCATTAACAATAGCTCGGTCCACTAATGAGCTATTGTTGCACTACCTCCCTAATCCTAAATTATGTTTGTGGGCTTCTTTTATTATATGCTCGTTTGGCTCCCCATGTTAAGATATCGTATGTCCGTCGATCAAATTAAGTTACTAACAACTATATTGATTCGACATCTTTTATCCTTAAGTAGTACCGCTCAACTTTATTTGTCATGTCGGATATAATCCACCTGCAGGGTTTACATGACAATCCTTATGAGCTCCTTAAGAGGACATCATCAACCCGATGTATCGTGACATGGATTCCATTTATAATCAACAGCCCATCATACATACAATGTTATTACCCAATTCATAGAGGTTGTTGATCCATAATGAATCTCACTCTTTTATGAGTCAAAGTAATGCACACTGCATATACATGTCCGTTATTATATCCAGATTAAGGGTACAAGCATCCATAATAACAGAGGTGTTTGTTCTCTTATGTAGTCAGTACAAAGAGAACAACCTCAACTGATCCTGTTCAATACACACAAAGTGTACTAGTGTAAACCTATAGTCAAGATAGACTAATACCGGATTATACTACAACCTTTCCAATAGATTGTCCAAGTCCATCTAGGTTGTGAACTATTTATATACTCTATAGAAAACTGATAATATGATCTTCTGTGTGACACCACACACCATATTATCTACAATATAGAATATCAGACATTTTCATTAACATTTGCAACAAATACAATATACAAACATTTGCCCATATGATTCTCATTCAAAATTTAAGGAAATAAGGTTACTACAAAAGTGATGCGTTTAGTATATAACCCTAACAATCTCCCACTTATACTCAAAGCATTGCTTTTCAGTATACTGTTACAAATCTCCCACTTATACTTAAAGCCATGCTGCTACACATCTGACTCCCATTCCCTCAACATGACTGTCAAAAGCCTTAGCTGGTAAGCTCTTTGTAAAAGGATCAGCTAGGTTGTCGGCTGATGCTATCTTGATCACAGTAACTTTTCCTTTCTTTACGAAATCTCGTATCAGGTGGTACTTGCGCTCAATGTGCTTGTCTGTCTTATGGGCTCGTGGTTCCTTCGAGTTTGCAACTGCACCACTATTATCACAATAAAGTGTAATAGACTTAGGCAAACTAGGTACCACATCCAAGTCCAACAGAAAGTTTCTGAGCCAAACTGCTTCTTTGGCTGTGTCAGAGGCTGCCACATACTCGGCTTCCATGGTGGAATCAGCAATACATTTTTACTTGATACTCCTTCACACAATGGCTCCACCTCCCAAAGTAAACACATAACCTGAGGTAGATTTCCTGGAATCCCTATCTGACTGAAAATCTGAGTCTGTATACCCCAAGGGAACTAAACTATCTGCCTGGTAAACTAGCATATACGCTTTAGTCCTTTTCAGGTACTTCAAAATATGCTTTACGGCAGTCCAGTACTCTTGTCCTGGGTTAGACTGATATCTGCTGACCATGCCTACGACAAAGCAGATGTCTGGTCTCATACATAGCATTGCATACATTAAGCTTCCTACTGCTGAAGCATAAGGAACTGCCTTCATGTTCTCTATCTCTTTAGGTGTCCTCGGACACTGCTCCTTTGATAGAGCAATTCCATGTCTAAAAGGTAAAAAACCTTTCTTAGAATTTTGCATACTAAAATAAGTTAGTACAGTATCGATATAGGAAGCTTGGGATAAGCCCAACATCCTTTTCTTGCGATCTCGTAGAACTTTGATACCAAGGATGTGACCTACTTCTCCCAAGTCCTTCATATCAAACTGTTTGGATAACCATACCCTTACATCAGATAATACCTTCACATTGTTTCCAATGAGCAAGATGTCATCCACATAAAGTACTAGGAATACCACCACATTTCCGTCACACTTTCTGTATACACATGATTCATCCTGACATTGATCAAATCCATAGGATTTTATCACCTGATCAAAACATATATTCCAAGATCTGGAAGCTTGCTTAAGTCCATAAATGGACTTCCTGAGCTTACAAACAAGATGTTCATGGCCCTTTTCAATAAACCCATCTGGTTGCTTCATATAGATGTTGAAGAACAGTTTGGCAACTCTAGAGGGGGGTGAATAGAGTATATATAGAAAAATGACCAATTAAAAATAACTCTTTCACCAATAAAAAATAATCAGAGTAAAGTGCGGAAAATAAAAGGAGATTAAAAGAGCATACGCAAACACAGCAATTTTAACCTGGTTTCCCTCGTGGAGGACTAGTCCAGGCCTGAGAACTCTAGCTCAGGATTCAAATCCACTATTTGTGAAATAGTAGTTTACAACCGTGCCTTTACTTCAGAAGAGCACGTCAACTTCTAATAGAGGATCACAGTGGCGATTTGCTTGGAATTGTCCAAGCAACTTCTTCGACTCTTGTACAAGAATCCTAACTGAGAGATGCTGAGCACTCGAGACTTAGGAGGCTTGTGGCTAGTAGATGGGAAGGGTATGGCTTATTTCAGCTATAAGAGAGAAGAGAAGAGAAGATTGGATGGTTTAGAATGAGAAAATTCATGCCCTATTTATAGTGTTTTTATAGGCAGAATTCGGCCAGAATTCGGGTAGGAAAATTCAAATATTTGGCCGTTGGACAACTAGCAACCAGCTAACCCTAAAATTAGGGTTCCTGATTTCTAGGGGACAGAGTTCGGCCCGAACTCTGTCTCCAGAGCACAGAGTGGTTCAAAGGGGATTTTTGGGCAGTGTTTGGTTCAGTGGAGCTTGGGATTTTGGGTAGGCTGTAGACTAAGTGTCAAGAGCTCAGCATGACTCAGAGTACACAAGTCTAGACTCAATGAAAATATAAAATACAGACTCGAAAACACACTGAGAACCGGAGACTGAGCTGTCGTCTGTCTTGAACGGAATGCAGACGTCGTGTGTCGTATTGAATTAATACAGACATTATTTAGTCAATGTAGTCAATATTTGGTTGACTGTGACTTTGTGTCAACAATCTCCCCCATATTGATAATTGACAAAATAATATATGTATATTTCAATATTCATACCTGGACACAGTTGATTGTAACACAGCTCCCCCATAATCGATGCCGAGCTAGAAAGAAGAGCTCCCCTGTGATCAGTGAACGGTGCCGAGCTGGAAGTAATAGCTCTCCCCCGTAAATAATGCATAGAACCTGTGGCCTGATAAATAATATCTCCCAAAAGCAAAAACAAGCACATATATACGAAACAGATATACGAAAATATACATAGTTCTCCCCCTTTTGGCAGTTAGCAATATAAACTGTAGTATAGACAATGAAGAGTGATGCAACCACACCAAGCAGAGAAGAAACAGTGTATGACTAAACAAAATGAGTCACTAGCATAAAGTAAAACTATGATAAAATGTCATCCACAAAACCAAGTGTCAAACACACAACCAGAGTTTTGAGTACATAAAACCAAGGACATAAAACCATAATAAACTAAATAACTGAAATCAAAAAGCATCAACTAAGATCATCAGCAGTAGCAGCAGCAGATCGAGCCAATCTCCATCACGGATCACGAGAAGGTCCTGGAGGATCTGAAGGACCAGGGAAGGAGCGACGGGGGTCCAGAAATGCAGCATCCGGATCCATATAACGCTTGACCCATGGATCATCAATGCGATGGCCCGCGCGCTCAGGATCCCGCTCCATGGGAATGTGCAGATGATGAGATATGGAGTACCGTATATCATGCAGGGAGTTGTCGAGGGCACTCATCTGTAGAGTAGTACGATAGTCCAGCTGTGTCCAGCGATCGTCCTCAAGAGTAAAACGATCCCGGAGCATAGTCTGAATAGACTCAAGAGTGGCAGGTGGAAGTGGTGCATCCTGACCGAGTAGAGGGGCGTCAGGCTCCTCATCAGCAGACTGCTCAGAAGTCTCAGGAGAGGCGACGACTGCCTGAGAACGTCGTGCCTTGGACAGGAAAACAGGAGCAGGCAAGAACTGACAGTCATGAATAGGAATAATGAACGCACGAAAAACCATAGGAAGATATAAAGGATAAACCAATGCTCTTGGTTTCTTCCTACAATTGATCATCCAGTCCATCATTGTCCTAGAAAGATTGAAGGGGATACGATAATGAAGGTAATACAAAGCAGATATCTCAAAGTAGGTAACTTCATCAGTGGAGCCAGCTTTTGGCAAGATAGTGTTAAAAATGATTCGATGAAGTTCATAGAAATATGGGTTGAGGTGCTTGGCCATAAGTTTGCGAGGACTTATGTTAGGAGCACATAATTCCTCCTTGAAACCTTCAAGAGAAGTATCGCCAACAAATTGAAGTTGACGAGCTTCCACAAGTTTATCCCAAGCATCGAGATTAAAAAGATCAAGAAAATCCCCCAACTCAGAATCATTGAAAGCAATGTCAATACCGGCAACCCGAGAATAGATGTGGGTTGCATCGAAAGTTAAATTACAATAAAATATTTGGATTGTGCTACGGTAAATGACAAAGTTTGAGGCAACTAACGCATCCAAACATAGATCACGAAACAATGATTCATATTGAGAAAAGATTGTAAAATTTATCGGATGTCCCCCGAACACCGGACGAGTCCGAAAGTCGCTAAACCATGCATTAGACGCGTCTAGCGACACAAATAATCGCTCGTCATATGTATTCGGATCATGGGGACGAGGCGGGTTGAACAACGGATGAATGGGTTGTTGTTCAACTACTTGCTCAATTGGAGGAGGAGGATTCGAAGAGGAAGCTCCCTCAGTTCGAGTCCTTTTCCCACAATTGGGCAAGCGAGGAGCCATTTGCAAGAAAATAGAGAACTTGAAATGGAGAGAAAGAAGGGGATATACCTGAAATCAACAACAAACAGTGGAAGAGAATGATGAGAAACCCCTTTCCCTTGATTTTGAGAAGTAATAGAGCCTTTTAGATCAAAAACTAGGGTTAGGGTTTGAAGGAAAGAGTTTGGAGAGGTGAGAAAGGAGGTAAAAGTGAAGAAGAGAGATGAAAACTCGAAATATAAGAGAGGGTTTTCGTTGGTCGGAAGAAATTCTGATCGTATGATCTAAACTGATCCAACGGCAGAGGCTGATCCCGACGCTGGACCAATAGGGACCGAACTCGGCCCGAACTCTGTTAGGGGCAGAGTTCGGTCCGAGTTCTGGATAAGTGGTCCAGAACAGAAAACAGGCTGAAAAGATGAAAAATTGGTTAAGTGTTGAAGAAAAATAGAGAGGATAAAAAGTTTGAAGAATTCAATGAAGTACATAGAGAGGTACACAAAAGTCAGAATGAACTTTAGAAAAATAAATTAGGCAATATTAAATCGAAACAACCCATATAATAAACAAGGAAATATATTGGAATTCAATATTTCGAATTTGCCATAGGTTAGCTGCAGGGGCCGGATCCCAGCTAGCGGTAGTCCTGAGGACTAGTGCACCGTGTCGCTTAGGCTTTTACGCCTTGTTGTCAGAAGGACCCTTTCGGCTTGTACCCATACCAAATTCATCGTAAAAGAATCAAAATATACTCGATATTTACGCAGGTGAGTCTCAACTTATAACTGCTTCATCCAAAATTCCGAGTTCACGACAAAGGAAATTGAAGCGCTCTTCGGATAATGGCTTAGTAAAGAAATCTGCTAGCTGATGATCAGTGTCAATAAACTCTAAGTTAATCGTGCCATTTTGCTGATGATCACGCAAAAACTGGTGTCTGATCTCAATGTGTTTAGTACGTGAGTGACAGACAGGGTTCTTAGTCAAATTAATGGCACTAGTGTTGTCACAGAATATAGGAATATGCATGAAAGATAACTTATAGTCTTCAAGGGTTTGCTTCATCCACAGAATTTGTGCACAACAACGCCCAGCTGCTATGTATTCAGCTTCTGTTGTGGATAGTGCGACAGAGTTCTGCTTCTTGCTAAACCAGGAGACTAAAGCCTTTCATAATAAATGACACGTGCCGCTCGTACTTTTACGGTCGACCTTGCATCCAGCGAAGTCAGCATCAGAGTAACCAATAAGGTCAAATGATGTGGACTTGGGATACCATAGGCCCACTGTAACCGTACCCTTAAGGTATCGAAAGATACGCTTAACCGCGGTCATGTGTGATTCCTTAGGATTAGCTTGATATCTAGCACATAGGCAAACACTGAACATGATATCGGGACGACTAGCAGTTAAATAAAGTAAGCTGCCTATCATACCTCGATACTTACGTTGATCAACAGGTTTGCCGCTCTCATCTGGTTCGAGTTTGGTTGAAGTAGCCATTGGAGTGCTGATTGGTTTGACGTTGTCAAGATCGAACTTCTTCAGCATGTCCTTGGTATACTTCGATTGACAGATGAAAGTTCCATTAGCCATTTGTTTCACTTGCAGGCCAAGAAAGTAGTTGAGATCTCCCATCATGCTCATCTCAAATTCTGTCTGCATACACTTGGCAAATTCATGACAGAGGGTTTCATCAGTAGACCCAAAAATGATATCATCAACATAGATTTGAATCAACAGAATAGTGTCTTTAAAAGATTTTATAAACAGTGTAGTGTCAATTTTCCCTTTTGAAAAACCTTTCTCAAGTAAGAAGCTACTTAGCCTTTCATACCAAGCTCTGGGGGCTTGTTTGAGGCCATAAAGCGCTTTCTTTAGCTTGAACACGTGGTCGGGAAATTTGTGATTTTCAAAGCCAGGAGGTTGTTTTACATAAACTTCCTCCTTAATAAAACCATTCAAGAAAGCACTTTTCACATCCATTTGAAATAATTTAAAGTTTTGAAAATTAGCAAAAGCACAAAGCATCCGAATGGATTCTAGTCTAGCAACAGGAGCGTACGTCTCATCGTAGTCGATACCTTCCTCTTGGTTGTATCCTTGAGCTACTAGACGAGCTTTGTTACGTGTGACTGAACCATCTTCATTTACTTTGTTTCTAAAAACCCATTTAGTACCAATTATCGAGTGATTAACCGGTTTAGGAACGAGTTCCCATACTTGGCTTCTCTCGAATTGGTTGAGTTCTTCTTGCATAGCAGAAATCCAAAAATCATCATTAAAGGCTTCAGAAATGTTTTTAGGCTCTACTTGTGAAATGAAGGCAGTGCTAGCAACGGAGTCTCTTAGTGATGATCTAGTAGTTACTCCACGTGAAACTTCTCCTATTACTAAATTTTCTGGATGAGAAGGTTTGAAAGAGAATTTCTTAGGCAAACCCTCCAGAGAATCAGTTTTGGTTGAAGTATTCATTGGAGTAGAAGTTGATGGCTCAACGTCATCATCAAGAGTACTTACTGCACTGTTATCTTCATCAAAAGTCACATTTGTTGACTCTTCCACAATAAGTGAGCGTTTATTAAAAACTCTATATCCCTTACTCTTGGCGGCATAACCAAGAAAGATACCATCGTCAGCTTTGGCATCAAATTTGCCTAAGTTGTCTTTGGTGTTAAGGATAAAACATCTACAACCAAAAACTTTAAAATAAGAAATATTGGGGGTTCTCCCAAACCAAAGCTCATAGGGTATTTTCTTCGTAATGGGACGAATCAGCACCCTATTCAAAATGTGGCATGCTGTACTGACAGCTTCTGCCCAAAAGTATTTCGGAAGTGAAAATTTATTCAACATGACTCTGGCCATATCGTCGAGAGTTCTATTCTTCCGCTCCACAACACCATTTTGTTGAGGAGTTCTAGGACAAGAAAATTCATGATCAAAACCATTTGCATTACAAAAATTTTCAAAATCATAATTTACGAATTCACCTCCATGATCAATTCGGATTCGAGTAATCATGTAGCCTTTTTCGTTTTGAACTTTCTTTACAAAAACTTTGAAAACCGAAATAGCATCGCTCTTATTAGCGAGAAAGAAAACCCAAGTAAATCTCGAAAAATCATCAACAATAACAAATGCATAAAGTTTGCTACCAAGGCTAGCTATTCTACTAGGACCAAATAAATCCATATGAAGTAGTTGCAAGGGTCTAGTAGTACTTACAGAGTTGATGGAATGAAATGAGAATTTAGTTGCCTTGTTTAGTTCACATTCGGCACATACCGTGTCCTTTTTGAATGTGATATCAGGCAATCCTCTCACTAGCTTCTTGGTAGACAGTCTGGATATAGCATCCATGTTGGCATGACCAAGACGCTGGTGCCAAAGTAGTCGTTCGTCTTTGTGGGCATATAGACATCTACCTGCATTGTTAGTATTTATAGAAAGATAGAAAATATATATGTTGTCCTCTCTTTTCCCTTCAAAAGCAATGTCTCCTGTTGACCTATCATAGATGTAGCAACTGTTTTGTCCAAAGTTAATATCATATCCATGATCAGCAAGATGACTAATGCTGAGCAGGTTATGCTTTAACTCGGTCACTAGGCAGACATCCTTTATTACAGGAGAAGGAGGATGACCAATGATACCATTACCTATTATGTGCCCTTTGAGATTGTTACCGAAGGATACATATCCTTCTCTTTTCATCGATAGTGATGCAAAAAGATTTGCGTCTCCCGTCATATGTCGCGAGCATCCACTATCGAGAATCCACTTACTTTCAGTTGAAGAGGGAAGGTCCACCTACATCAAGAGTAGATGTGACCTTTGGTACCCGAGTTCTTGAGGGTCCTGAAAAGTTAGTCTTTGGAAACCAAGTATATATCTTTTTATCTACAAGTCTTCTAAATTTGCACTGTGGAGAGATGTGTCCATGTAATCCACAGTAAGTACAGATAGCATTCTTATTTATACTAGGAGCATGAGAATAATATCTATAAACAACAGGATGAGGATGGTCATGATGTGAAGAGTTAGCATGGTGATGATGATTATGCATAGAATGAGTGGCATGGTGATGGTGTCTATGAGGCATATCATGATGGTATTGTCTATGATGTGTGACATGCTGATATTGTCTATATGGCATGGCATGATGATTTTGTCTATATGGCATATGATGATCTTGTCTATATGGCATTGCATGATGATCTTGTCTATATGGCATGGCATAATGATTCCTATGTGTGGAGTGATGTTGATTGTGTCTTTGTACATGATGATTGTGTACTGAGTGAGAATTATTCTTACGTGCACGTGGTTTGTGAAAGTTTGTGTATATAAATGCATGGTTATGTGCTGCATGAGAATGATGTGGTTGACTAGCATGAGTGGTGTTGTGCCCATGTGACTGGGTTTGAGGTTGAACAACCTGTTTACCCAATTTGGTTTCTAATCTTTTAGAAACAGCTTGCAGTTCATCAACCTTAATATTTAAGCCATATATCTTAGTCATGGAAATCTTGTGTCTACTCTTTTCTTCAGCAAGCAACGTGTTGAGTGTAGTGATTTCTTGAGTTTGTTGCTCAATACGTGCTTCAGCATCATGTAAGCTTAATTTAAGCTTGGATACTTCATCAGGGTCATTAGTGGGTGTCGTGTTTCTAACATTATCAAGAAGTAAGGAAATTCTTTGTATCTCATCTTCAAGACTTTTGATTTTGTTCTTGGCATGTTTGTATTTACCGATGACCTTTTTATGATCATCGAGTAAATCAGTGAAAGCATCGCCAAGTTCATCAAAAGAGAAGTCATCTAGAGTTTCGTTAGATACCTTGTTGGAAGTTGCCATTAGGCACACATTTGCTGTATCTTGAGGAGAGCCTTTTTCTTCCTCGGAGTCACTCGCTTCACTTTCATCCCAAATTCCTGTGTTGGCATATTTCTTTGATAAGTTCTTTTTGTATGGCTTCTCATAGCGGTTGCTCTTCTTCAAGAATGGGCAGTCTTTTTGGACATGTCCAGTCTTCTTACAACCGTAACAGGTTGGCTCTTCTTCATCATCTTCTTGTGAATCCTTCTTCCTTCGATTGAAGCGAAGGAATTTTCTGAAGTTGCGAACCATGAGAGCTTGGTCTTCATCATCCGAGTTATCGTCTTCGGTCTCATCGTGATCAGCCCTTCGTCGATGAGCTTTGAGTACGGTTTCCCTGGTCTTCGGAGCAGGCTCTTCGAAGTCCTTGAGGTCAAGCTCGTGAGTCATGAGCTTACCCATCAAGGTCTCCATTGACATTGATGTGAGATCGTTTCCTTCTATGATGGCCGTCACCTTAGGGTTCCAAATCTTTGGCAACCCTCTGAGTAACTTACGAATCTTCTCGTGGTTTGAGTACTGCTTACCAAGCGAGGATAGAGGATTGATGATGTCGAGGAATCTTGTAAACATTTGAGTGATCATCTCATTTGGCTTCATCTTGAAGGCTTCGTATTCTTGAGTGAGACGGCTTATTTTAGATTCCTTGACTTGTGTGGTTCCCTCATGCGTCACTTCTAGAAGTCTCCATACTTCATGAGCAGTGGTGCATGTGGAGACCCTGTTGGATTCATTCCTGTCTATAGCACAGAATAAAGCATTAATAGCCCTAGCATCTAGACTTGCCTGTTTTTTCTCCTCGACATAATATTTGTCGTGTGGTTTCTCAATGAGGTCACCATCGACAACTATCCTGACGGACTTTTTGTAACCGTCAGTAACGACAGTCCACAGGTCAAAGTCTAGAGACTTAAGATAGAAGCTCATCCTTGTTTTCCAATATGTATAGTTAGTTCCATCAAATAGGGGAGGCCTATGAGTGGACTGACCTTCACCATGATTGGAAATCAAGGATTGTGTGGTTGCCATGGATCAGCTCTTAGGATGTTAGTCCTTAAAAAGAGAACAGAGCTCTGATACCAATTGAAGAACAATTTGGCAACTCTAGGGGGGGATGAATAGAGTATATATAGAAAAATGACCAATTAAAAATAACTCTTTCACCAATAAAAAATAATCAGAGTAAAGTGCGGAAAATAAAAGGAGATTAAAAGAGCATACGCAAACACAGCAATTTTAACCTGGTTTCCCTCGTGGAGGACTAGTCCAGGCCTGAGAACTCTAGCTCAGGATTCAAATCCACTATTTGTGAAATAGTAGTTTACAACCGTGCCTTTACTTCAGAAGAGCACGTCAACTTCTAACAGAGGATCGCAGTGGCGATTTGCTTGGAATTGTCCAAGCAACTTCTTCGACTCTTGCACAAGAATCCTAACTGAGAGATGCTGAGCACTCGAGACTTAGGAGGCTTGTGGCTAGTAGATGGGAAGGGTATGGCTTATTTCAGCTATAAGAGAGAAGAGAAGAGAAGATTGGATGGTTTAGAATGAGAAAATTCATGCCCTATTTATAGTGTTTTTATAGGCAGAATTCGGCCAGAATTCGGGTAGAAAAATTCAAATATTTGGCTGTTGGACAACTAGCAACCAGCTAACCCTAAAATTAGGGTTCCTGATTTCTAGGGGACAGAGTTCGGCCCAAACTCTGTGTGGAGGCAGAGTTCGGCCCGAACTCTGTCTCCAGAGCACAGAGTGGTTCAAAGGGGATTTTTGGGCAGTATTTGGTTCAGTGGAGCTTGGGATTTTGGTAGGTTGTAGACTAAGTGTCAAGAGCTCAGCATGACTCAGAGTACACAAGTCTAGACTCAATAAAAATATAAAATACAGACTCGAAAACACACTGAGAACCGGAGACTGAGCTGTCATCTGTCTTGAATGGAATGCAGACGTCGTGTGTCGTATTGAATTAATGCAGACATTATTTAGTCAATGTAGTCAATATTTGGTTGACTGTGACTTTGTGTCAACAGATGTCTTCCTCAAGACTTCCATTAAGGAAAGCTGTCTTGACATCCATTTGCCAAATCTCGTAATCGAGATGAGCTGCAATAGATAAAAGAATCCGAATAGACTTAAGCATGGCTACAGGAGAAAAGGTTTCCTCATAATCGATACCCTCTCTTTGAGTAAAACCTTTTGCTACAAGCCAAGCTTTAAAGGTTTTAACCTTACCGTCTGATACTCTTTTTCTTTTATAGACCCACTTGCATCCAATGGCTTTTACACCAACGGGTGGTTCTACAAGCTTCCAGACCTGATTAGAATCCATAGATTCTATTTCAGATATCATTGCCTTTCGCCAAGACTCTGTATCTTTATCTTGGAGTGCTTTATTGTAGGTATAGGGATCATAATCTTGTTCCTCAGGGACGAAGACTGACGACTCTCCCAAGAACATATATCTATCAGGTTGTATCACAACCCTCCCACTACGACGAGGCACTATCGGTTGTGGTGTAACATTTGTGACACGTTGTGCAGTTATTTGTGGTTCATCCTCTTGTATTGTTGGTACTGAAGTACTTGGTGTCTCACGTCTCAGTTCTTCTAGAACAACTCTACTTCTGGGTTTATGGTTCATCACATAGTCTTCCTCTAAGAATCGGGCATTGGTGCTAACAATGACCTTCTGATCCTTAGGACTATAAAATAAACCTCCTTTCGTTCCTCTTGGATAGCCTACGAACAAGCGTACTTCTGTACGAGATTCCAACTTATCTGCTTTCCCATTCAGTACATGTGCTGGACTACCCCAAATACGAACATGTTTCAGACTAGGCTTACGCCCAATCCACAGCTCTGTGGGAGTAAGAGGTATTGAATTAGAAGGAACCAAGTTCAAAATATAAACTGCAGTCTCTAAGGCATATCCCCAAAACGAATATGGCAAATTCGAATAACTCATCATTGATCTAATCATCTCCATAAGAGTTCTATTCCTTCTTTCGGCTACACCATTCTGTTGGGGCGTTCCAGGTGCAGTCAATTAGGATGCAATTCCAACCTCTGATAAATAATCCCTAAACTCTCCAAAGAGGTACTCGCCACCACGATCTGATCGTAATGACTTGATACATTTTCCATAACGTTTCTCCGTTTCAGCCTTGTACTCTTTGAATTTCTCAAAGCACTCAGACTTACGGCGCATCAAATAAATGTATCCATACCTTGAATAATCGTCAATAAATGTGACAAAATATTCAAAGCTACCTCTAGCTTGGATAGTCATGGGTCCACACAAATCAGATGAACCAATTCCAACACATCTTTGGTCCTATACCCCTTTGCCGTAAAAGGCCTTTTGGTCATTTTACCTTCCAAACAGGATTTACAGACTAGTAGTGCCTCCACTTCCAATGAACTCAAAGGTCCATCTCCAACCAGTCTTTGAATCCTTCTTAGGTTAATATGCTCCAATCGTAAGTGCTAAAGATATGTTTGGTTCATACAATAAGGTTCTTTTCTCTTATTTAAGTTAGATGACATATTATTCATTTCCATAAGTTGCATTGTGGGTGAAATAAGATTAATGACATACAAATTATCAACCAATGCACCAGAACAGATAAAATGTTTATTCTTTCTAATAACAATATTGTCATTAAAATAAACTGAATATCCAGCCTTAACTAACATAGAAATAGAAACTAAATTCCTTCTAAGTGAAGGTGCATAAAGACAATCTCTCAATGTCAAAGACTTATTTCTACCAAAAGATAAAGTAACATCTCCTAATGCAACGACCAATACTTTTGTAGCATCACCCATGAACAAGCATATCTCTCCATCACTGAGCCGTCTGGTTTCCTGGAACCCCTGCAATGTATTACAGACATGATTAGTGGCTCCTGTATCTACACACCAGGTGCCGGTAGATAACACCGCTAAACATGTTTCAACTACTAGTAAATGAGATATTCCTTCTTTGTTCCCTTGTTTGAGTAGTGGACAATCAGTCTTCCAAAGTCCTGACCCTTTGCACTTGAAACATTTGCCTTTCAGCTTTTTCACCGCGCCTTGAGGCCCCATGCCCTTCTTTGCTGAGTTTGCCTGTTTCTGAATGTTATTCTTCTTCTTACCCCCTTTTCGCTTAGAAGTAGAAGCCTTTTCAGAAACAAAAACATGACCACTCTGCCTAAAGAGAGATTCAGCATCATGTAGCTCTTTTGCAAGTTCTGCCAAACTATACAACCTTTTGTTCATGTTGTAATTAAGGCAAAAATTGTCAAAACTTTTAGGTAGAGTCCCGAGAATGATATCGACCTGGGTTTCCCCATCGATTTCAGCTCCAAGGATCTCTATCTCATTCAGATGACCCATCATCTTGAGAACATGATTCCTTACTGGTGTACCCTCATCCATTTTTGTATTCATCAAACATTTCATAGCAAACTGCCTAGCTGCTCTACTCTGATGTCCGAAGAGTTCCTTGAGGTTATACATCATGTCATAAGCTGTGGCCATGGCCTGATGCTGATGTTGCAGTACATTTGACATAGATGCCAGAATGTAACACCGTGCCATCTCATCTGCCTTTTTTTACTTCTTATAAGCCTCTTTGACCTCTTCATCAGAGTTAGCATCAGGCTTAGGTGGACATTCCTCAACAAGTACATATTTGTACTCCTCAGCAGTCAGAACAATGTCCAAATTACGTTTCCAGTCAATATAATTAGGTCCAGTAAGTTTGTTTTCTTTAAGAATCACCATAAGTGGACTGAAAGAACCAATTTTTGAAATCCTGAGAATTACATAAATAAAATTATGTAGGGCAAAAAAAAAACTTTTTGAATTAACTAAATATTGATTCCCTCAAAACAATAATAAGAAATTCACCAACACCTTGAACACCATGAATTTAGCATGCCACGATAGTGTGGACGTATACAAATTCAACTTTGTTCAAGTAGATTTTTCTTATTAATTTTACTATCATGTCAATATAACTTTATGACAAATAAAATTAATATGCTGGTCTTGCTCTAGTAATACAAATAATAGCAGTGACTCCGATGGGGAGGATACCATTATTTGTATCTAAGTGTATACCATTACTTAATACTAAGTCCATTACCTTATAATGAGTTCCTTCAGATGGAGAAGTGAACACATACTAGGTAACTTTCTACAATTATTCCTAAGGAAGTTTGTACTGGTGATCCATAATTATACTCATCTGATATGGAGGAAAGCACTAAAGCCAATACGCAAGTATAATTACATCACCTACAAACCAGTAATGGAGACCATAGGATTTATACTAAATAAAAATTCTCTCCCACTTAGTTATTTAACAATGAGGGTTTTTCTACTAGTTGATATTATGTCCATGTTGTCCATTATTAATGTAGGCTTAGTTTTTAAAAAAAAACAACCACACAATAATAAACATGCATAATCAGAAAAAACAAAATGACAAAAATAAGAGAAAATATCCAACTATTATGGTCATCTTTGCTGCTCCGTCCTCAACTATCCGAATCCAAAATCTGGCGCTGCGCAGATCTATACGGGGTTCGACCTGCCCGGTCAGGTCGCGGGGTTCGGGGCAGCGCCCCGATTTTTAAAAAAAAAGGTTTTGGCTGTCAATTCCTTCATCAAAAATCATCTGTCTGCCTCTTGACTTCTTAAAACCAGCATCTCGTCCGGCGTCAGAAACAGCCACCACCGCCATCACGATTGATAAAAAATAATTAAATTTACATCAATCATATGCCTCCCGAAGGAGTTCACACATAATCTAGATTGAAAAATTAAAATAATAAGCACGATCAACCCTCGTGATTTTAATTACATCCACAGCAACAACAACATCCACGACATGTCCGTGGTTTCAACAACACAATCAAAAAACATGCATTGGACCATAATAGTTGGATCTATGTCACGCCCCAGAACCAGAATACTGGAGAGCGGGGGCAGACATAGCCAGCTACGTATATTGAAATGGAAAGCACCTCGATATACGGTCACGACTGTCTAGATATGTGAGGGTTTTCTACAAGCCAACAGTCTCTTATGGTCATGAACAAGCCTAGCGTCTCAATCACCACAAGTAAGTAAAGTTGTAAGATGTATGATCATTAAATATACAATAATAAGGCGTCCCAAATATTACATATTTAGCTGATCATGAAGCTAGTCCTTACAAAATGTTAGGACTAGCAAGAGTTTAGTCATACATGATCAACCCTAGGATTTGTCAATCATGTTTATAGCCTGTAGGCAGACAGTAAGTAAAAGTGCATCGAGCTAACAGGTGCTCGTCGGCTAAACGCCTCAAAAGAATAATTTTTACAATAGAGTGAGCGAAACAAAATAGAAAACCCACTCTTGGCCCGGATTCCGTCTAGTATTCACCATTGGGTTGGAAGCTTGGTAGATCCTCGAAAGCTGCTCCGAAATCTGGCCACACAAAACCAGCTGGGTCGACCCCAGAAAAAGAGTAAGTGCCACAAGGGGGCCACAAAATAAGAACAAAAGCCAGCAATCAGCACAGAAAATCTAATATTAAAACTAAAATTATGAAAACATATCAGGATGATATACGACGAGATAACCATGGAACTATTCCGATAGCCAGGTTACAACCCGTAAACCAAACAAGGACCGGGGTTGTAACCCTTCATCTGAACATAGCTTGGTTTTCCACCATTTATCGGCAAGATAAGTAATGTAAGTAATCAAGACATGAAGCAATCTTGCATGGGATCAAGACATGACTAGACTGGTTATACCTCATTCAATCAATCACGGCCAAGCAGATCCTACGGCTTACTACTTTAACTAACTAGGGTTATCACAGGCCTAATTAATAACAAGATGCAGTGAGATTGTTCCACAGCCACAAGCCCTGCAGACCATCCAGGCTACCCAGGTCGAAAATTAGGGGTTAAATTCAGGTGGGTACATCACCCGGGAGACAAATGTACCCTTAGGTGACTTAGAGGGTGCAACACTCGACGGTGCGCTGGAAATGTGCCCTACTCGACGGCAGGCTACAGATCCCAATAGCGCCCAGGTAACGGGATTGCCTGTAGCTGTGTCATCTCATCATGACTACTGTGTTATTCTAGTTATTAACCTAATCCATTTTGGTAGGTACTCCTGACCGTGGTACTCAGGAGTCCCATCCTAGACATGATGCGAGACTGGACAAGTGGATTTAACAAACAAGCAAGAAAGAACCACCCACGGTGTTAAGACATGTCAAGTTACAAGTTACAAGTCAAGTCAAGTCAGGAGTGCGCCGCCACGGGCCACCGTCAAGTTATCAAGATAGATCAGGTCAGGATACTTGTCAGGAGTGCGCCACCACGGCCACTATCGTGTTATGCTAGTTCTTGTCATACCACGCCATGTACAATAGTCATTCCAAACATATTAAGTAAAAATCAAGTTCAGGACAAAAGACGTAAGGATATAAAATGGGCGTAAAATATCTAATAAAATATCAATATACAGGACTATAGAAAAGCCAAGCTTAAAGAAATAAGACCAAAACTCCAAGAGCCAATGGGTTAAGCAAGGGGTTCAGGGGAGCAGCGTACGCGAAAGTCACGCACGCAAGGCTCGCTCAAGTCTGCGTACCAAGGCACACTCAAGAGAGCAGCGTTGGTGAAAAGTCACGCACGCTGAGAGAGCAGCATAGGTGAAAAATTACGCACGCTACGAGAGCAGCGTAGGTGAAAAGTCACGCACGCTACAGAGAGCAGCGTAGGTGAAAAGTCACGCACGCTGAGAGAGCAGCGTAGGTGAAAAGTCACGCACGCTTCAGGGAGCAGCGTAGGTGAAAAGTTACGCACGCTCAAGGGAGCAGTGTACGTGAAAGTCACGCACGCTGAAGGGAGCAGTGTACGTGAAAGTCACGCACGCTCAAGGGAGCAGTGTACGTGAAAGTCACGCACGCTCAAGGGAGCAGTATACGTGAAAGTCACGCACGCTCAAGGGAGCAGTGTACGTGAAAGTCACGCACGCTCAAGGGAGCAGTGTACGTGAAAGTCATGACGCTGAAGGAGACACGCTTCCAACAGGAAGCGTACTCAAGCCTGCGTACGCAGCGCTAAAGAGCGCGCATAGCTCAGTGTGCGTAAGCTAAATAGCTCTGCACACTGCTCACTGTCTTCTCCAAACAGCAAGGACACCATGGATGAACCCAAAGTTCCAAAAGCTCATAACTTGGCCATCCGAACTCCAAATCCGGATTTCCAAAGCTCTAACTTGGGTGAAATTGAACTCTCATCCACATGGAAACACCAAAACCCATGAAAATCCAACTTAAAGAGATCAAACCATGCAAAATCCGAAAATAGAAATAACTTAGATCTAGAGCAAAGGAGACTTCAAATCACAAAACACCAAGTTCTAATGTTGTTCACCATGTCCTAATCTATCAAATGGACAAAGAAAAGAGGGTTCTCATGTAGTGGCCAGATGCACTTGCCTAGGGTTAGGAGAGTTGTGGAGGAAGGAGAAGAAGAAGAAGAAGGAAATTAATGGTGGAAGTTATGAGAAGAGAGAGTGGTAGGTGGGGATATAAAGAGGGGGAGTTGTGGTGGGTTGAGGGGGTAGCATAGGTTATGGTGATCCAACACATAAACCGAACCAGACCAACCCAATAAAACCGAGCCAGGAGAGAACCCAAAATACAAGAAATACCGATATTCCACAAGCTAAGAAAAATAAAAATACATGCCAAAATCCAGATACGAGTAAAAATACGAAATACGGGAAAAATACGGGAAATACGGGAAATGAGGGTGACAACTCTACCCACCTTAAAAGAATTCCGTCCTCGAAATTTAATCAAGAAGCTAGAGATTGCCACGACAAGCTACACTAAGCAGTCCAATCATACAATCATACAATGCAAGCAAGGAAGGGAAAATGTAAGGCATAAGAAAGACATTATACCTCACGAGTCAAACAGGTAGGGATATCACGATCGGATGTCGTCCTCACGCTCCCACGTCGACTCACCTAGAGAGTGATGACCCCAAGTAACACGGACTAATTTAATAGTCTTGTTCTTGAGTATCTTCTTCCTCCGGTCCAATATAGACACGGGCCTCTCCTCATACGAAAGGTTGGTACCGACAACCAATTCCGAATGGTCTAGGATGTGGCTCGGGTCCAAAATATACCGTCGTAATTGGGACACATGGAATACATCATGCACCTCACTTAGCGACGGCGGAAGAGCGAGACGATAGGATACATCTCCTACTCGCTCTAGAATATCGAACGGCCCTATATACATAGGACTAAGCTTTCCCTGCACGCCGAAGCGAATGACGCCGCGGTTAGGCGAGATCCTAAGGAATACATGGTCACCGACAGCAAATTCTAAGGGACGCTGATGAGCATCGGCCCAATGGCGCTGGCGGTCCTGGGCAACTCGGAGGTAATCTCTGACCTTCCTGACCACTTCAACCGTCTGGGAAATCAATTCGGGTCCGAGCATCTGCCTCTCCCCGACATCGTCCCATGCTAGCGGAGATCTGCACTTCCTGCCATAAAGAGCCTCGAAGGGTGCCATCTGGATACTGGCCTGATAACTGTTGTTGTACGAGAATTCCACCAGGTGCAGATGATTCTCCCATGAACCACTGAAGTCAAGGGTACAGGATCTCAATATATCTTTAAGAGTCTAGATTGTGCGCTCTGACTGACCATCCGTCTGCGGATGATAAGCTGAGCTGAACTGAAGGTGAGTCCCCAAACTCTTCTGCAAGCTACGCCAAAAGTGTGATGTGAATCTTGAATCCCTGTCCGAGGTGATGCTGACTGGCACACCGTGAAGCCTGACGATCTGCCTGAGATACATCTATGCTAACTGTGCCGTTGACTATCCAACTATAAAGGGGAGAAAGTGTGCCACCTTGGTAAGCCTGTCCACAATTACCCAAATAGTATCTCTGCCGGCCGGAGATCTGGGCAATCCGGTCACGAAATCCACGGTTATATGTTTCCATTTCCATTCTGGGATCGGTAAGGGTTGAAGAAGTCCAGCGGGCCTCTGATGTTCAGCTTTAACCTGTTGGCAAACCAAACATCGAGAGACAAATCGGGCTATCTCCCTCTTCATGCCATTCCACCAGAAATGCTGACGAATATCACGGTACATCTTCGTACCACCCGGATGAATAAAATATTGAGAACTGTGGGCTTCTGCCATAACTTCCTGTCTGATATCTCTACTAGGTACACAAAGACGAGTGCCGTGCCGAAGGGTACCGTCTTCATGGATACATAACTCTGGCCTTCTTTCTGCTTCACACTCTGCTCTGAGTCGCTGGATCTTGGAATCTGTTGACTGCGCCACCCGGATTCTCTCAACTATGCTGGACTGAACCTGTAGACTGGCCATCAATGCCACACTGGTTGGAAGAACCACTTCAATTCCCATCTTCTGAAGATCTGCTAATAATTCTGGTTGTGCCGTCAGGAAATAAACTCCGGCTCTCCTGCTCAATGCATCTGCTACAACGTTGGCCTTCCCGGGATGATACTGCAAATCCACATCATAGTCCACTAGTAGCTCGAGCCATCTTCTCTGCCGCATATTAAGGTCCTTCTGGGTGAAAACATACTTCAGGCTCTTATGATCAGTAAAGATCTCCACTCTATCTCCGTACAAGTAGTGTCTCCACAACTTCAAAGCAAACACTACCGTCGCCAATTCCAAGTCGTGGGTCAGGTAATTCTTCTCATGATCACGAAGTTGACGTGACGCATAAGATATTACCTTCCCATGCTGCATCAAGACACATCCCAATCCTCTGCCTGAAGCGTCGCAATAAACTGTGAATCCTCCGGTCCCATCTGGAAGGGTAAGAATGGGAGCCGTTATCAAACCTCGCTTCAACTTCTCAAATGACTCCTGACACTCTGCTGTCCAAACAAACGACACATCCTTGCGGGTCAACTGGGTCATCGGCGCTGAAATCCTTGCGAAATCTGAAACGAACCGCCGGTAGTAGCCGGCCAATCCAAGGAAGCTGCGAACCTCTGCCACTGAGCTGGGTACCGGCCATGACTTGATAGCCACAATCTTCTGGGGATCCACTTCCACTCCTCCTTGGGTAATGATGTAACCCAAGTACGAAATACGATCGAGCCAGAACTCGCATTTACTGAACTTGGCGTACAACTGATGCTCCCTAAGCGTCTGGAGGACGACTCTGAGATGCTGCTCATGCTCTGCTTCACTCTTGCTGTAGACCAAGATGTCATCTAGGAACACGATCACAAATTGATCCAAGTAAGGCATAAAAATACGATTCATGAGGTCCATGAATACGGCCGACGCATTGGTCGCTCCAAAGGGCATAACAAGGAACTCCCAATGTCCATACCTCGATCTGAATGCTGTCTTCGGGATGTTCTGCTCTCTGACTCTGATCTGGTGGTATCCAGACCGCAAATCGATCTTCGAGAACACTGAAGCCCCTCTGAGCTGATCAAATAAGTCATCTATCCTCGGAAGAGGGTATCTGTTCTTGATTGTCACCGAATTCAAGGTACGATAATCAACACATAACCTGGACGTACCATCCTTCTTTTTCACAAGAAGCATCGGGGCTCCCTAAGGCGATCCACTAGCACGGATGAATCCCTTGGTCCTCAGTTCTTCAATCATCTTGTACAAAATTTCCAACTCTGAAGGCGCCATCCTGAAGACTCGCTCTGATACTGGTGCTGTCCCGAGAATCAAGTCTATAGTGAACTCAATCTCCCGTTCCGGCGGCATCCCTGGAAGCTCCTCTGGAAAGATATCTGGAAACTCTTCAACTATCCGGGGTAACTGCACTGCTGCTACTGCCATCCGCAATGCTGGGAAAGATGGCTCCACTGCGCCTCTGGAAAACGAAAACTCTGGCTCGCCGGGGATACTAAAGACAACTCTGCCAATATGGCAGTCTCTCCTAGCATACTGGTTCCTCAACCAATCCATGCCTAGGACTACATCATAGTCTTCCATAGAAAACTCTATGAATCTAGCGGAGAACTCCCTACCGCTAACTACGATCCGACACGAGGAAAACACTCGATCTACTCCCACAAGATCATTACCAGTAAGTATATTAAGCCTCACTGATAATGACTCGGGCTCCAATCCTATCCGTGTCGCGAATCATGCGGACATGAATGAATGCGATGCACCAGAATCAAACAATACCGAAGCTGGAAAGGAGTTGACGAGAATAGTACCTACCACTACCTCACCTGGTGTAACTTCTTCTTCCATAGCCATCATCATGGCCTGACCTCTAGCTGCGGGTCCCCTCTGCTGAAAACCTCTCTGCCTATTCTGGGTCTGAACTTGGGCTTGTACATACTGCTGGGGGTGTTGTTGCTGGAATGCCTGAGACTAAGGCGGCAAGGGCCTCGAAGACTGATACTGCTGCTGCTGAACTGGTGCTGGGGCCGGTCCTCTCACCGAAGAGCTAGAAGGGTTGGATGCTGATGAACCACCTCTATTCGGGCAAGCCCCAATCCTATGATCTGCTGCTCCATAAGCCAGGCACAATCCCTGCGCCCTGCGACAATCTGCCACCACATGCCCTGGCTTCCCGCAATGAGAACATCCTATCGCGGAAGTCTGCTTCTGCTTTTGCTGCTGCGGGTACGTCGGGGTCGAATGCTGAACTGACGTTACTGAGGCCGCCCGCCTCGGAGTTCCAATGGTCAATCCCCTAGCTGCCGTGGCTGGAGCTGATGATTGGTGCATCTGACTGTGGGACCGCTTCCTACCTCCGGTCCTATCCACGATCCTCTGGGAGGTATACTCATGCCTCCTAGCTGCTCTCAAGACTGCATCGAACGTCGGGTGCTCGAACTGCTCAACCGCCAACAAGATTTCCAAATGCAGTTCCTGCTGGAACCGCTGGGCCCTATCAAACTCGGTCGCCACCAAGGTGGAGGCAAACCTACTGAGCCTAGAAAACTCCGATGCATAACTATCGACTGTTCTGCCTCCTTGCTTCAAGTTGGTAAATCTGGTCTGCAGGTCGTACCGAGCCACAGCATCGAAATACTTCATCTAGAATCTCTCCCTAAACACTGCCCAAGCAATGTGTGCCACTAATCCCATGGCTTGCGCCGTCCACCAACTGCGAGCTAAATCCAACAACTACAAGCGTACCACCGCCACCTTCTCATTTTCGGGAGTCCTAGCTGCTTCCAGAATTACCTCGGTATCCTGAAGCCATGCATCCGCGGCAATCGCATCCTCGGTACCGTCGAAGAAAGGAGGGTTCAATCGCTTGAAGCTGTTGGCCGCCTGGTTCCCTGGATGACCACCTCGGGTCAAAGCATCTTGAACTGTGTGGTGCAGGGCGTCACTTCGACGATCCTGGGAAGCTATCAAAGTGCTGATGAGGCCTACTAAGGTACCATCATCTGGCTCTGCGGGCTGGACGGGCCGAACTGGTGACTCTCCTCCAGTAGGCACAACTCTGGAGGCTACCCCGAAATGCTGGGCTTGATCTCCGGGTTGCTGCCGATCCACGGGATGTGCTCCACCTCGTCGATTGGTAGGACCAGGTGCAGTGCCGCTGAAGAAGATGACACAGGGAACAATAAGGAAAGGACCAGGACAGATCAATAATATAAGCAAAGGATCAGGGCAAGAATCCAGGGATTCAGAAGATACGAACAGAGATCAAGGACGAGTACTGATTGAGACATCTATCTGGTAAACCCCCACACATCTTGATTTACAAGACCTGTATGGGCCACCACTTAAACCATGTCACGCCCCAGAACCAGAATACTGGAGAGCGGGGGCAGACATAGCCAGCTACGTATATTGAAATGGAAACCACCTCGATATACGGTCACGGCTGTCTAGATATGTGAGGGTTTTCTACAAGCCAACAGTCTCTTATGGTCATGAACAAGCCTAGCGTCTCAATCACCACAAGTAAAGTTGTAAGATGTATGATCATTAAATATACAATAATAAGGCATCCCAAATATTACATATTCAGCTGATCATGAAGCTAGTCCTTACAAAATGTTAGGACTAGTAAGAGTTTAGTCAAACATGATCAACCCTAGGATTTGTCAATCATGTTTACAGCCCGTAGGAAGACAGTAAGTAAAAGTGCATCGAGCTAACAGGTGCTCGTCGGCTAAACGCATCAAAAGAATAATTTTTACAATAGAGTGAGCGAAACAAAATAGAAAACCCACTCTTGGCCCGGATTTCGTCTAGTATTCACCATTGGGCTGGAAGCTTGGTAGATCCTCGGGAGCTGCTCCGAAATCTGGCCACACAAAACCAGCTGGGTCAACCCCAGAAAGAGTAAGTACCACAAGGGGGCCACGAAATAAGAACAAAAGCCAGCAATCAGCACAGAAAATCTAATATTAAAACTAAAATTATGAAAACATGTCAGGATGATATACGACGAGATAACCATGGAACTATTCCGATAGCCAGGTTACAACCCGTAAACCAAACAAGGACCGGGGTTGTAACCCTTCATCTGAACATAGCTTGGTTTCCCACCATTTATCGGCAAGATAAGTAATGTAAGTAATCAAGACAGGAAGCAATCTTGCATGGGATCAAGACATGACTAGACTGGTTATACCTCATTCAATCAATCACGGCCAAGCAGATCCTACGACTTACTACTTTAACTAACTAGGGTTATCACAGGCCTAATTAATAACAAGATGCAGTGAGATTGTTCCACAGCCACAAGCCCTGCAGACCATCCAGGCTACCCAAGTCAAAAATTAGGGGTTGAATTCAGGTGGGTACATCGTCCGGGAGACAAATATACCCTTAGGTGACTTAGAGGGTGCAACACTCGACGGTGCGCTGGAAATGTGCCCTACTCGACGGCAGGCTACAGATTCCAATAGCGCCCAGGTAACGGGATTGCCTGTAGCTGTGTCATCTCTTCATGACTACTGTGTTATTCTAGTTATTAACCTAATCCATTTTGGTAGGTACTCCTGACCGTGGTACTCAGGAGTCCTATCCTAGACATGATGCGAGACTGGACAGGTGGATTTAACAAGCAAGCAAGAAAGAACCACCCACGGTGTTAAGGCAGATCAAGTTACAAGTTACAAGTCAAGTCAAGTCAGGAGTGCGCCGCCACGGGCCACCATCAAGTTATCAAGATAGATCAGGTCAGGGTACTTGTCAGGAGTGCGCCACCACGGCCACTATCGTGTTATGCTAGTTCTTGTCATACCACGCCATGTACAATAGTCATTCCAAACATATTAAGTAAAAATCAAGTTCAGGACAAAAGGCGTAAGGATATAAAATGGGCGTAAAATATCTAATAAAATATCAATATACAGGACTATAGAAAAGCCAAGCTTAAAGAAATAAGACCAAAACTCCAAGAGCCAATGGGTTAAGCAAGGGGTTCAGGGGAGCAGCGTACACGAAAGTCACGCACGCAAGGCTCGCTCAAGTCTGCGTACCAAGGCACACTCAAGAGAGCAGCGTTGGTGAAAAGTCACGCACGCTGAGAGAGCAGCATAGGTGAAAAGTCACGCACGCTACGAGAGCAGCGTAGGTGAAAAGTCACGCACGCTACAGAGAGCAGCGTAGGTGAAAAGTCACGCACGCTGAGAGAGCAGCGTAGGTGAAAGTCACGCACGCTTCAGGGAGCAGCGTAGGTGAAAAGTCACGCACGCTCAAGGGAGCAGTGTACGTGAAAGTCACGCACGCTCAAGGGAGCAGTGTACGTGAAAGTCACGCATGCTCAAGGGAGCAGTGTACGTAAAAGTCACGCACGCTCAAGGGAGCAGTGTACGTGAAAGTCACGCACGCTCAAGGGAGCAGTGTACGTGAAAGTCACGCACGCTCAAGGAGACACGCTTCCAACAGGAAGCGTACTCAAGCCTGCATATGCAGCGCTAAAGAGCGCGCGTAGCTCAGGGTACGTAAGCTAAATAGCTCTACACACTGCTCACTGTCTTCTCCAAATAGCAAGGACACCATGGATGAACCCAAAGCTCCAAAAGCTCATAACTTGGCCATCCAAACTCCAAATCCGGATTTCCAAAGCTCTAACTTGGGTGAAATTGAACTCTCATCCACATGGAAACACCAAAACCCATGAAAATCCAACTTAAAGAGATCAAACCATGCAAAATCTGAAAATAGAAATAACTTAGATCTAGAGCAAAGGAGACTTCAAATCACAAAACACCAAGTTCTAATGTTGTTCACCATGTCCTAATCTATCAAATGGACAAAGAAAAGTAGGTTCTCATGTAGTGGCAAGATGCACTTGCCTAGGGTTAGTAGAGTTGTGGAGGAAGGAGAAGAAGAAGAAGAAGAAGGAAATTAATGGTGGAAGTTATGAGGAGAGAGAGTGGTAGGTGGGGATATAAAGAGGGGGAGTTGTGGTGGATTGAGGGGGTAGCATAGGTTATGGTGATCCAACACATAAACCGAACCAGACCAACCCAATAAAATCGAGCCAGGAGAAAACCCAAAATACAAGAAATACCGATATTCCATAAGCTAAGAAAAATAAAAATACATGCCAAAATCCAGATACGAGTAAAAATACGAAATACGGGAAAAATACGGAAAATACGAGAAATAAGGGTGACAATCTAAGATGCCTATAAAACCGAGTTAGAACAGATCTACATCTACCGACTATTACACAGCGCAGGTTTTATTGGACAACATGGACGTATCAATCAATACGTAGATCCAAAGTGGCTTTGATACCAATTGATGGAACTGGATATTCCCAGGACCCTTCCTTTGGTGTGGTATTGATCGATAGAAAGTTAAACAGATATAATACGTGTTCTAACCCTTCATAGGCGGAAACTAGGGTTCACGAATTATACCTGCGACGGAAAGGAGACAATTAATTTTTGGCAATCTCGAGCGGACGACCCCAAGTTCTTCTGCACGTATTCCTTCCTCGAGTTGGACGTCGTGTGAGCGACGATCTTCCAACCTTTTCTTCTCCTTGGCAGCACTCTCTTTTTCTCCTTACGTGAATAACGAATTTAGAGAAAATTTCAGATTTTTGATCAGTAATATGGCGGCCCGAGAATAGAGGATATATATAGGCTACGGCCGGGACCATGAGAAGAAATTAGGGTTAGGCCTCCTAACGGATCTGGATATCCCGTGTTCAGCCCGAACACACAATCCAGGCCCATTAACAATAGCTCGGTCCACTATTGAGCTATTGTTGCACTACCTCCCTAATCCCAAATTATGTTTGTGGGCTCCTTTTATTATATGCTCGTTTGGCTCCCCATGTTAAGATATCGTATGTCCGTCGATCAAAGACAACTATATTGATTCAACATCTTTTATCCTTAAGTAGTACCGCTCAACTTTATTTGTCATGTCGGATATAATCCACCTGCAGGGTTTACATGACAATCCTTATGAGCTCCTTAAGAGGACATCATCAACCCGATGTATCGGGACATGGATTCCATTTATAATCAACAACCCATCATACATACAATGTTATTACCCAATTCATAGAGGTTGTTGATCCATAATGAATCTCACTCTTTTATGAGTCAAAGTAATGCACACTGTATATACATGTCCGTTATTATATCCGGATTAAGAGTACAAGCATCCATAATAACAGAGGTATTTGTTTCTTATGTAGTCAGTACAAAGATAATAACCTCAACTGGTCATGTTCAATACACATAAAGTGTACTAGTGTAAACCTATAGTCAAGATAGACTAATACCAGATTACACTACAACCTTTCCAATAGATTGTCCAAGTCCATCTAGGTTGTGAACTATTTATATACTCCATAGGAAACTGATAATATGATCTTCTGTGTGACACCACACACCATATTATCTACAATATAGAATATCAGACATTTGTATTAACACTTGCAACAAATACAATATGCAAATATTTGCCCATATGATTCTCATTCAAAATTTAAGGAAATAAGGTTACTGCAAAAGTGATGATTTTAGTATATAACCCTAACACGTGAAACGCACATAACAATATGTATCTGTTAAACACAATAGAGATAATATCGCAAGAGAAGATCCATATAGTACCAATCCGTGATAATAATCGTGCCAGTATCAAGTAAAGTAATCTAGAGCAAGAATATAAGTCTTGATAAATATGAAACGATCAGAGAATGTACTCGCCTGTCACCCTGAATGACTGATATGAATAGATGTTCGAACTGGTGTCACATAGTCCTATTTAGAGTAAAATAGGTTTTGATGTATTCAGAAATAAGGTAATTGAAGTGTATGATGCAATCTATATGATTTCTAAGTCAATTTAGACCAAAGTCAACTCTAAGTCAAATCTGGTCAACTGGCTAGGTCAAACTAGGTCAACAAGTCCATATTGGTCAAACTATGAGTCCAACTTAGTCATACTAACTCACACCAAGCCAAACTAAGTTACATTAGGTCAATCTAAGTCAAACAAGGTCATGCCATGTCAAATTAGGTCACACAAAGTCAACTTGGTCAAGTCAAGTCTAAGTCTAGTCAAAACAGTCAATCTAGTCTAACCAAGTCTAGGTCAACTAGCCAATCTAAGACCCCACCCTTAGTATCCTAAGATACTAAGATAGGATACTAACTATCTATAGGTTTCTAACATCTAGACACTAGTTAATACTAACATATCATATGTATCTAACATATCAAAAATTTAACCAATACCTTAACCAACAACATTCTAACATATAACTTCTAACCATCTATTCTAACTTAGAAACCTAACACAACTAACATCCACTAACTAATATCTAACCATAACATATATGCATATATATCCATCTCTAACTCTAACCAACTAACATATGTCATCTCTAACTAACAATAACATAGACTAACACAACTAATTATCTAACTTATATAAGATGTCACCATCTAACTTCTAAGATATCTCTAACCTCTACATAGATTCTAAAATAACTAGTAACATACTAACATATCCATACATACAACATCTAAATTCTTCTCTACTCCAATACTAACACACACACAAACATATATACCAAATCCACCCCATCTCTTCTAAGACACCCACACACGTCTATATACAAACACACTACCACTCAACCAAAATACAAATCACTCAACAAACCACACTAACCTCAAGTTAAATAGGATGGCATGATCCTTCCAACTCTCTCACATTCACAACACACACTATACCACCATCTATACAACATCAATCACATACTAGCACATATCCTCTATCAATCTCACTTCTCTCCACTAACCACACACATCCTTATCTCATTCAAACACACACACTATACTAACATATATTACATAACAATAATTAATTTATATATATACATATATGTACTATATCATATATATTCTTGACAACCTATGATATCTATATTCACATGATATCCATAGTATATAGGCTCATAGGTTACACAAAATGTCTATATCGTATAGTTACTCTTCTACTTAAAACCAATACTGTACCAATTGGGCCTTCACTAAATTCTAGGATTAAAGTATATCGTAGCCCTTTGTGTTAGCTTTTTGAAAATTTAAATGGATCGCATTTTCGTGTCTGGAAGCTCCCGAAATCGCAAAAATATCGAAACACGCTCGTCTTTCGTACAACTGACACTCAAATAATTTTACAGAAAGTTTTAGAATGAATTTGGCTTATTAAAATATATATTTGGAAAGCTAACTTCGATACGGTTCTTTTAAAAAAACGAAAGATAAATCGGAGTTCTAAGCTAAAAGTTATGATATTTCTAAGTTGGTCTGGCTACTAAAAACGTGGATAAAAATTATGACGAATTTGGGTTGGCCAAGATACTTGGATACCAACATAGGTATCCAAATGAAACTCATTCTAACCATCCTAACTAAGATCAATAAACTCTCTAATCATTCTAAAACTGAATATAATTATCTATTTAAACTATTATCATACATACATACACATGGGGTGTCCTAATTTGGGATCTATCAAGTAGGACACAAGACACACCTATAACATCCTCAAATGGACTCCAAATGGTCTCAAAATTGAATCTAAAGGGGACACATGCATGATGGTGGATCCTTTGGATTCAAAACTAATTAATATAAAAAGTAAATCAAGTTAGAGGATAGGTTTTACCTATTGGGAGTAAAATCCCAATGAAAATCTTTAGGACACGGCTCCGATACGAAGATCTATCCAAAAGGACACCTCCCTTTGCACCTTGCCCAAATTCTTGGATAGAATCCTTCCTTGATAGTGTGGGATGGATTAGGAGAAGTTTGGATGGAGGAATGTGAGGGAAAGGAAATCAAATCAAAGAGGAAAGCTCTCTAATTTGGGGAAGAACACTTAGGGTTCTATGTAGAGGTAAAAAAGAGGCAAGGGTTTTCTTAAGAATTCTTTATAGGAAGGGAGGGGGCACTTGATGGCTGGTCATTAGATGAATTAGGGTTAATTTTTTATGTAGATGAGTGGCTAGGAGTTGTCCACCCAATTCTAATCCTTCCTATTGGTTCAACTAGTCATAAGGCTTTCTTTTTCACAAATATCCTAAGGGGTAAATATCGTAATATGAAATATCTAGATATTATTAATCTAACTTAACCATTAAGTCTCTAACCTTCTAACTAAACCTCCATGAGCATCATTAACATCAAGGTTTAGTCGAAACTAGGTTAGTCTCTAATAATTCAATTAGCACAATACTAATTAATCAAAATTCATTTTCATTAACAAGCCATAAATGACCAAAATACCCTTAGGCTAAAAAGTCACAATTAGTCATCCTAATCACATGGTTAGGTCCCCATGGTCATGGTTAGTCTCTAGGTCATGCAGTCTCTAGGGTTACACTAGTTAACCATCAAAATCATAATTCAACATTTTAAATAGTTTTAAAATAATTAAAAATTACCAAAAATTATAACATGGTTTAAATATCATTATTAAATGATTATAATTATAAAATTTCAAAATTACCCTCATTTTAGAAACTGGGTGCTATATTTTCAGTCCAAAAGCAATTTGAAAACCTAAAATACAACTTAACATAAATCAATATAAACCCACACATGCCATTCAATCTCAGGAATTGAATACAACCCAATATAACATCTAAGTGGTCGACAGATACTCAATCTGAATATCAGAACAGTAATTTCTCATGCCTACAACTAAATCAACCCATTCTCAGGTTACCTAGAGTTCAAGTGTGTGGGTGAGTGAGCTGTGTCAGGTGTCTGAGATTTCAAAGTGTAGGGTGTGCTCGAGTGTCAACAAGTGTGTGTGTGAAGGTGAGGGTGAGGGTGATGTGTGTCTCAGTCATCTATGGGTGGTAGTGAGTCAATGTGACAGGTATTTGCGTGTGTAACAGTGATATAAAATTCATATATGTGTGTTAACAGAGGTCTTGACCACACATGGAAAATCTGTGGGTGGAAGAACTCGATGAACACAACACTAAACCAACTCAGCTATAAAACATGAGAATTGACATGGAATTAACCCAACCAAATAGTAAAACCTATGTCAGTTCAATCTCAGGTTAATGGTGTATGTGTATAGGAATGTCTTAGGTAAATCTATATTTGAAACAAAACCCACAATGACAGTTAACCTACATTTGTATTCCAGGACTAAAGGACAGTTAACATATAATTCATATTTGTATACATGCATTAACCAATTTGAAAACAAGACCAAACCCCAAATTGAAAATAAATCATAAAACCTAAATCTCAGTTACTCAGTCTACATAAAACCAGTTTTCATGTGTATATGAGTGTCAATCTCATTCTCAGAAATTAAACAGTGGGTGTGTATATAGGAATTAGTGCATTCAGTTCAACTTCAGTGATATATGGATCAATATGAATTTGAACCTACCCATTCAATGTAAACATTCAATGCAATCTCAGATTTATTCAACAATGTATATCAGTTAGATATCAGTCAAAGGAAATCCCAACCCAATTGCAAATTCGAACTAATAAAATATGAAAACTAAATCCCTACCATGTGAACCCTAGTATTCTAGCTAATCCCTACCATGTGAACCCTAGCATTCTAGCTAATCCCCAGATATACATAGGTGTACAAACAATTAATTTAAACCCATAAAATAGGTTAAACAAAATCGAATTCAAGAACCCCCAAACTGACAGTTCTTTATGTATCAGAAAAATAAGGGTTTTCCCCATTTTCGAATTGGAAAATCATAGTAAAATGCCAATTAAATGGTTGATAACTATAGTCACACATGTGTACGTGTCATAGGGCGTGTTCGTGCCAACCAAGTGGACACAACGTGTCCAAACAACCAATATTACACAGACACAAAAACTGCGTTCAGACAGTGTCGTGCACGCGTGCACATCATTCGTGGACACGACACGACACGAATTAGGACACGTGCCCGTGGCTATAGGTTCACCTAGGATAAGGGCTAAGTGCCTAGGGTCCTGATACGTGTCCAATATTTGTCTAGGTGAGACACGAATACCGTTTCAGTGCGCATTCTGTGCGGGTACTCCTCCAATGCACGAACAGTACGGGCCAATTTTCTCCCTAACCACTCGATAAGGTCCCACGAGATTTTGTGGGCCTTGTGTCAGTCACCTAAGGAGTGTCCACACCAATTTTGGTGTCAAGAGATGGCGTGTCCAGTGAGATATAGGACACGGGCAGCAGGGGCAGGCTACAGTGCCCTGTGCTGTGTCTAGTCAGTGAGTTCGTGTCCAAAATGGACCCGAACAGTGCACAAATTAAACACAGTCACCTGGAATATTAATCTACACATATTAAGCTACCAAAATATGTAATTTGTTTTGGAAAACATAAAGTTTTAATCTATTCAAGCATTTCATCAAACACCTATATAGACATATTGATACGTGTCCGACACGGACACAAAATGGACACGACTTGACACCAACCCTATGCTAACAGCTAGAGGACTCCTAGGGCTATGCACTTATGCAAATAAATTAAAATCTAATGGTGATTATGAGGGTTTTACCTATATGTGTCAATCTCAAGAGAAGCTTCAAATGGGGGGTGTTCTTCTTGATAGCCAAAATCCCCAAATTGATTTGAACCTAAGATTTCTCTCTATGAATACAAAATATGGCTAGATTAGGATCATATGAAAAAGACTAGAGTGAAAAAGGATTAAAATTGAAGAATCTAGGGATTGGGGAAGAAATGACATTATCTCTTTCTTCAAAATGTTGAAACATTACAAAAGAGGCAAGAACATGGAGGAGATGACTTTATAGGGTTGGGAATGACCTAGTGGCTGGTCATGAAGGATAAAATTAGGGTTAGGGTTTCTAGTTAGTGGGCTTTAGGCTAAGTCACATGAGCAATGGGCGCTCTACCTTAGCCTTAAGTCCAACATTAAAATCCTTCCTAAATTTCTCAAGAGCTAAATCACTCAAGTCAAAACCAAGTCGACTTAAGTTAGATTAGGGTCTCACCATGCTAATCAAGTCACCTTAACTAGAGTCAACATCTAGGTTAGTCTCTTAAGTCACAACTAGTAAAAGTAAAAATCAACAACCGTCAATCCAATAAATAAATCAATAATTCTAATAAGTCAAAATGACCAAATTACCCCTAGACAAAAAATGATAATTAGATGTTCCAAATCACATAGTTAGGGTCTAGGGTAGACGGTCTCTAGGGTTTCACTAGCTGCACATCAAAATCACAAGTCATGATTTTTAAATAGTTTTAAAATGATTAAAAATCACCAAAAATCATATTATTATTTAAATATCATAATTAAATAAATTAAAAAACAAAATTTCAAAATTATCCTCATTTAGAAAATTGGGTGTTACAAGTCTACCCACCTTAGAAAAATTTCGTCCTCGAAATTTAAGATGGTAGTACTACTTCTAGGTTAAACACCCCCACAATCATAGTCTCAAATCACACAGTTCGATAATCATATGCGTCTGTCCAAAATCATGATACTCAGAATCTTCGTCATGCTAGTGAGCAAGGCTACGATAATCACAGAGTCCTTGACTAAGGTACATCCCTCTAGAATTGTGGTATTTAAAATTTTTGCATTGCCGCGTGCGACGACGAAAACCTTAAATTCCCACAGCAGTGAAATACGTCCAAAATCTGACTATATGTCCTCACTATGCCAGCTAATACGACTATCGAAGATTCTAGATCCCATGATTGAGATGACCTAGCCCATATAATTTTCTCAGAAGAAAAACAAACATAACACAAGAATAACAGAACAAATTGATCAGTCAACAAGGAGCAGATGGAATCGAATTTCAAGATAGTTATAAGAGGCAATTGTGGAAATGGAATCGAGAAGATCGAAACCTGCAGCAAGATCTCCAATGGCCTGTGCATCATCGACTGTCCTGGCAAAAGCTCGCCCTTGCTAGTTTTTTCTGGCCTGCTGCTGATGCTGCATGTACCTCTGCTGCTGAGAGAGATCGAGAAGGACAGGAAAAAGGTCTCTGTATAGGCGGAGGTGCACCTCCAATATTGCAGAAACGTCAACCTGAGTCGGCACAATAGAAGCTGCGGTCTCGAGGCCCTGTTGAACAGGACGAGAGGTGGCCAGCCTCTCGATAGTATCCCCCGAACCGGAGCGATGAGATCTGTAGAAGCATGGAATTTCACAACCAGAAAGCCCATGCGCCAGACACTACATGCGCCAGAACTCAGATGAAGAACTTCACAGCAAAGTCAATAACTATAGACATTTGAAGAAGGACTTTTTATTTATATATAAAAGTCTATTACATGTCTAGAAAAGGCTGTACAAAGGAGAATTCCTACAAAGGAAAGAGCCTAAGTCTACAGCATGCGCCTTCAGATAAGCGCAGCAACCACCATGCACCACCAGATAGGCGCAGCATCACTATGCGCCACCAATAAGGCGCATCAGATATCATGCGCCTCCATCCAGGCGCATCCCATCATCTCTTCAGCACCTCAGTTATGTGCATCCCTTCAGCCAAATTCTTCCAGCCAGGCTCACCTGGCCGAGCAGAGCCCAGTTATGTGTCGCTCTCCCAACCAGGCTCGCCCGATAAATGCTTCGACACAAAGCATTTAACCCTCTGGCTGGAACCAAGGAAGAGAAGAGCACCGCAAATGCTGTGGCCAGGGGAGGCTTCGAAAGATCCTCCAAAGCCGAAGGAAGACCGTGATCGAAACCGTGGCTAAAGGAGCAGCTTTCGACACGATCAAAGTGGGGAAACCCCACTTTGCAGGAAGAGAGAGCCTTGCACCGCCATTCCGATCTACGGCTCTTCCGGAATAACGGAGACGAGGCTCGAGCATCCTTATCTTTGGATGCAACAGGCACCTTCCGCCTGCCTCAGAAGCCCTCGACTCCGTCTTTTGGATGTAACAGTCACCTTCAAGTGCATCAAAGATAACACAGCGTCTCATCTTCACCCTCGGGAGCACTTCGTCAGCAGAATGCACCCGTATGTTCAAATTCATATTGGAAGTACGTGAGGGAATGAGAAGCAAATCTTCTCTCCATGCCACTATTTATAGGCCGGGCAGATCAAACCCACGCGCCAAGTGGATGGCCCTCCGAATTCCGTGCAATAAATTTACATTAAATGGATGAACCGGACGCCTCGAATTCAGCCAAACGGCTATTTATAGCACTCGAAGAGCGAGACAGCCGCATCATTAAAAGACATGTCCGATGCGCCAGCCAGACAGCGCATCACACGGACGCGCCCTTCGGCGTCAGGCGCATCACACAGACGCGCCCTACAGTACTCGGCGCATTACAGAGGGTGCGCCCTCACACATCTCCATACCGAGTGGAACGCCAACCGACGCGCCCACTCAGCTGTCCATCGAACATCACCAACATTAAATGCTGAACTGACAGAGTTGGCAGCACGCCTCCCAAAGTCTGAACAGTTGACAGCTTTTCAGAAAACGAAGCGTCGACAACGTCAGCATCATCATGACCTTGTTCCGACGGCTACTGCCACGTGGCCACTCCACCATCAGCATGCGCCTCTACGGCCATGCGTCCAAATCAGCATGCGCCTCAAAAGCCATGCGCCTCAGACTGCTCTCTGATCCCGAAAGACAGAAGGAAAGTCGCCTGCATGCGCCTCAAAAGCCATGCGCCCCAAATGGTTTGTAACTCCTAAAGGTTATGAGCCGCAGCCTCCTCCTGCGCCCAATCCAAGGCGCAGCCCACCAGATCACTCCTCTCCACCAAATCCGAGATCTTCGAACCATGAGTCGACGACACGTGTCTTTTGACTCAATTCGTCCAAGATTTCAGCAACGGAAAGATCTTCTCTCTGCTACGTGCCGGCTCACAACAGCAGTATGAAGAGTTCTCTCCCTCGATCAGGGCGCAGCATCCATGCGCCTCCATCAGCAACCTCCACGTGGCGTTCCCACACCGGCGCATCCTACATGCGCGCATGAGCAGCCAGCCTGCAAAACTATAAATAGAAGGGTCATCTCCTTCACACACACACACAGAGACTCAGAACAGAAGACTCACAACACAGAGAGAATCACCGAGAGGCAGTTCTAGACACTCAACGTCTTCCTCCTCTCAGCAAGCTCCAGCACCCAGAGCAATCCACACCTTCAGAGAACCGATAACCGTCGTCAGCCGGTCAACAGAGTCAACGCATTACCACTCGCTCCATTGGCACTAAGGACCCAGCTTAAACAAAAGTGTACTCCTAGGACTACATCTAAGTCCTATATTGTATTACTGTTCTATTTGTATTAAGATTTCAATCAAAACAATTTTAATGGCAAACAAGCTGGCGACTCTGCTGGGGACCTCTTTCTCCTCTACCGAGAAAGTCGTGTCACAGGCCGACGACGTGAAGGTGGGCTCCTCCCACAAGACGCTGGTAGTGCGCCTCAATCAACAGGCGTACGAGGAGTTCATTTCTGAAGGAAGTGCGAGTCCTTCGAAGCGGCTGTCGAAGCCGAAGAAGACCCGCGCAGTCTGGGTGCGCAAAGTCGACGCCTCGGGCACCACCGTTGAAGGGGATGCGCCCGTCCAGCCTTCCCTTCCTGTTGACGTCCTCAGCAGTCAAGGTGCGTCCGCTGATGCAGCGCATCTCTCGGGGAAGCGTGCGGCTGACCACGTTCCCCAGCCATCTTCCTCTCAGGCGAGGAAGATACGTCGACGGAGCAGGGGCGCAGCCAATGCCCCGCGCATTATTTCTGATGCGCCACAAAGAGCCTCTGTCTTTGACAGACTCACTCGCTGTAACGGCGAGGAGAATTTGGATGCTGAGTACTATGCGCCCCAGCGGGCTGGTACGAAGAAATCTAAGGCGGCACGGGCCATGCGCCACAAACGTGCTATGCCAGCAGCCGGCCAGAGGCACGCGCTTACAATCACACGCGCTGCCGATGGCAAGCTGTACAAGGTTGACTCAAGTGCTCCTGCACCGACAATGAGTCGACCTTCAAAGTCCTCATCTCACTTGGGCGCATTTACTGCGTGCACAACCAAGCCGAGAGAGGCAAACTCAGTGGTCTTGAACTCCCGCGCCTCCTCTGGTTGTACGTTTGAGGTCCGTTCAAGTCACTTCAAATGCTGTGGTTCCCCCACTACTGATCGTGATGCCTGCTTGGTATTAGATCAGAGGGCGCAGCACTCACCCGACCACCCCGGCGCTTGGCCCTGCCATGCGCCTGAGAGGGGTGTGAGGGTAGCACTCTCCTCCAACGACTTGCGCAACGTGATCACTCACAAGCGCCGGTCAGGAGAGCTGACCAACAAGCACGATGCGCCTCTCACGGGGCACACTTGTGCAGTGGTCACCATCAACTGCTGTTGCAAGACGGCAGTACCGCCAAAGCAGTCGGTCTTCCAACGGCTACAATCATCGACACCCCTCCGACATCGCCTTGGGACAAAGGTGTCAGCAGAAGAGGAACTAAAGATTGCGTCATGCAACGTGATCTCCAATTCCTCATCTGTCCGGAAGACGACTGCCAATTCCTCGTCTTCATCTAAAAGCCAGTCGAGGAAAACCAAGGCAGCTGTCACAACCTCTGGGGTGTTCGAAGGCACTCGGTCAAGGAAGAAGTCCTTGGAGGAAGCTGGGGGTAGCCAGACCCTTGTTCAGCCTCCTTCCGAAGATGAAGATGTCCAAAGCACAGCTGCGGCGGATCTTCATCAAGGCGAAGATGGCCTCCCTGAAGCCCCTCAAAATGACGATGTCCTCCAGGACACCGCCGGGGGTAGTACTGAAAACGAAGAGGCCCTCCAAGATAGAGCTGAGGGCAGTCAGGCCCTTACAGATGCGCCTGTCGAAGACGAACTCCAGAATGTGGCTGGGGGTGGCCAAACACCAGGAGAAGTAACTCCCCCACATGAAAGTGAGGCTGAGAGCGAAGCCTCAACTAATCCATCCACTTCCGGCCGTGTCATGACAGTATACATGACCGGGGGTGATCTTGAGGCTGATGCGCCGCCACAGGACATTGTCCAGCGCATAGACTCGTTAGAGGGAGGACTCAAAACTCTCTCTGCCTCAATGCAAGCACTGACTGAAGCAGTGTTTGAGATGCGGTCGGCCTTGATCAGGACACCTTCAAATGGTCCCGACCCAGGAGCTAATGGAGAGTCGAGTGTGCCCCTCCAGCGGACACCCTCAGACACAGAAGCACCCCGGACATCGGAGCCCTCAAACGCTCCACTCCAGGTGGTACCTCCTTCCCCGGCTCCTAGCTCCACGGAGGACGTGGTCGAAATGATCAAAGATCTGCGGGAGCGCTTCGAGTCCAGGAACAGGCAGGAGGAACGCCAGAAGATGGGCATTCTCCAGCCTTATCCACTTGAGTGGAACAAGGTGGTTTATCCCCCAAAGTATAAACCACAGACACTCACGCCGTATGACGGGAAGGACTCTCCACGACGGTACTTGACGTACTTCCAGTCGCAGACAGGGCATCTTCCGAAGGAGGACGCGCTCCTCACCAGCATCTTTGTTGGGGCCCTGAAAGGGGTGGCGTATGACTGGTACTGCAGCCTCCCCGACAATTCCATATCGTCCTTCGACGACCTGACACGCCTCTTCCTCGACCGCTTCTACGACGGTGGGAAGGACATGACGATGGCGTCTCTCATTGAGATACGCCAGAAGGACAAGGAAACGGTTCGGGCATTCATCGAACGCTTCCGTCAGGCCTGCTTCAGGTTACCTCCAGGCATGCCAGAACATGCGCTTCTCTCCGCTTGCAGTATGAACATGCTACCTGCAGTAAAGCTCTGGCTTAACTCTACTCCCCCTTCCGATTGGAGCTCCCTAATCATTGAAGCTGAAGCTGCAGAGAAGAAGGCGGCCAATGCACGTCTTCTGGGTGTTAGCTTCCCCGCCTTTGACGATAAGGGGAAAAAGTCCGCAACCAACAATTCCGGACGAGAAACAAAGAGGAAACAGGCATTGACAGTTAATGCCTCGAAGGGCGCATCGGCGCCTACTCAAAAGCCTCCATTGGCACCGAGACCCAAGGAGGTTTATTCATTCAATGATGACGACACCCTGCAACTCTTTGAGATACTGAAGCAGGGTGACAAGATCAAGCTTCCGGACCCGAAGCGGCCCGATGAAGTCGGGAAGGTGGACAACCCAAGGTACTGTCACTACCATCGGTTTGTCGGACACCCGACTAAGGACTGCTATATCCTCAAAAATTACATCCAGCGCATGATCAATGCGGATGTAATTTCCGTCGATTACGAAGAGAAGACGGTGTCAGCTAATGTGGTGTCACTACAGTTCGGCACCTTGCCGCCGACTACCACACAAGATGGCGTCGTCCCCATCCCTAAGGCGACAATGGAGGTGGTGAATTTGCCACCCACCCGTGACAATGTGAGTGGACTTGTCCCACTCACCACATCTCGAGGAGAGGTCCTCTGGGTTCACCCCGACCTCGTCTCCGAAGTAACTCAACCGGAGGTACGCCCTACCTCCAAAGCAAAAGGCAGGAAGATCAAGTCTTGCCGCACGGTCTCTTCTTCAGCAGAAGAGGCGCTTCCTGTGCAGACGCGTGCACAACAGAACTCCCAGCCCGGTGAAGCTGCCGCCGAAGGGGTGCCTCCTGGCACCATCCCTGAGGAGGGTCCATCCAAGCCCTCAGCAGCCAATAAACAAAAGCAAGTGGAGGCCCGTTTCGACAGACCTCTGCGGAAAGAAAATGCTTCGGGGCTAGCCAAGCCCCACAATTTTGACATTCTGGCACAACTGGCCAGTACTCCTGCACGCCTGTCTTTGTTCGAGCTCCTGCGTCTCTCTAAGGACTCCCGAGAAGCTCTCTGCGAAGCTCTAAAGGATGCCGAATCCTTTCTCAGTCAGGTCAAGCAGCCTGAAGACCTCCTAACTACTTGTGCACACTGTCATTGTGCGGATGAAGTTATCCCAAACATAACCTTCACCCAACAAGACATGCTGCTCAAGCATCACCGACATAACCGACCGTTGTATTACACAGGGTACATCGGTTCGGTAAAGGTGAGCAGGATTCAGATCGATCCGGGGTCTTCCCTAAGCATCATTCCAAAGGCGCTGCTATCAAAGCTGGGGATCCCAATGTACCGGCTGGCGCCCTCCAATACGACCATCAGTGGCTTCAACGCCAGCAAGAGCGAGCCACTGGGCAAGATCCGGCTGAAGTGTCACATCGGCAGCCTCAAAACTGAGGTAACTTGTTATGTGGTGGATGCCGAGGTCAACTACAACATCTTACTCGGACGACCATGGTCACATGAGTACATGGTGGTGCCCTCCACGCTCCACCAATGCATGAAATATGTATCCACCAACGGCGTCATCCGGACGGAGTTTGCAGATATCGATCCCTTCAAAGGGATTGAGGCCTACTTCACCGACTCCGACTTGTACAAGCCACTTGACGAGGAGGAAGCCAACGACGCCGATGATGAAGCAGAGACGGCAACAGAGCCGGACTTGGAACCCGAAGCGACTCCTGACGCCCCCTTGAAAATCCGTCTGAATGGGAGACCACCCCAGAAGGCGCCTCCAATGAGCATCAAGCTATCAGGAAAAGCGCCAGCTCGCGAAGCCCCCCTGAAGATACGCCTCAAGGGCAAGCCACCACAAACAGCGGCTCCCCTAGCGGTAAAATTACAAGGGAAGGCGCCACTCATCGAAGGCGCAACCGAGGCACCCCTCAAGGTGCGTCTTAAAGGCAAGCCGCCGCAGTCATCCAAGATGCCGGAGAGGGCTCACATAACCCTCTCAGACCCCAAAATCGGAGCGGTGGAGGACTCTCCTGATCCGGCCCCAGTGCTTACAGATTAGGAGCTTGGCGAATATATCTCTGCCGATGTAGACGCACCCTCCTTCGACAATGTAATCCCACGGGATAAAATCTCGTACTTTATCAATAATAGAGTGTCTTTCAATTATTCTTGTCTTCCACACTGGAATGCCATATATACATTAGACAACGCTCTACGGTCGTTGCAAACACAAGTAACGATCGTCTACCATAATCAAATAGTCCCGTCTCAAGGAGTCTTCATAGTCCCTCCACGAAGCCGAGACGAAGGCACCATCATCTCGGGCAAAATCGAGCGTCGTCGGAACCTCCCGTCGATCGAGCCCGAACCTGATACCGGCAGGGTACAAGTATATCGATACACAGATGCGGCTAAGCACATCATCCAAAAGATGGGCTACGACCTGAAAAGCAACAAAGGCCTAAACTACGGCAAGGGTCGGCATCTCCCTGTCCGGCTTTCGATGCCCAATGGAAAGCCACAGGATTACTATAATCGGACTCGACGGGGGTTAGGCTATGTCACGCCGCCATCAACTCCAGAAAGTTCGAACGCAGAAGACATAGAACATTCCCACTCATCAGAAGCATCGACGTGGGATTCCGATACCAGTATTGGATCAGTCTTCAGAAAAGTGCTGTCAGCTAACATGACATCGGCGCAGCCTCAGAAAGATGAAGGCGAAGACCAACCGCCGGAACCCTTCGAAGAGGAACCCTGGGCTCAACGCCTAGGAGAGCAATGGGAGTCTCGTTTTGAGTTACGAGAACCTCCCACCGAAGACGAAGTCGAGCAAATCGACCTCGGGGATGGGTCTTCTTCTAAACCCATCTTTATCAGCAAAAGCTTGGAAGGAGAAGACCGAGAATCTTTAGTCCAACTCGCTAAGGAGTATATCGACGTCTTCGCTTGGAGCTACGAAGACATGCCGGGTCTCGATCCACAGATCGCGATCCATAGGTTGAACATCTTACCAGATGCCAAACCTATCAAACAACAACAGCGACGCTTCCGCCCGGACATCATGAACGCCATCGATCAGGAGGTAGACAAACTCTTGACCAGTGGCTTCATCCGTGAGGAACAACACCCAGACTGGATAGCCAACGTCGTCCCTGTCACCAAGAAGAACGGGAAGATACGAGTCTGTATCGACTTCAGGGATCTCAACTCCGCTTGCCCGAAGGATGAATTCCCGCTCCCAATCACCGATGTAATGATCGACAACACATGTGGCTTTGAACGCATGTCCTTCATGGACGGGTATTCAGGCTACAATCAAATCAAGATGTTCCCCGATGACGCAAAACACACGTCATTCAGGACTCCAAAGGGTGTTTTCTGCTACACCGTAATGCCCTTCGGCTTGAAGAACGCCGGTGCAACGTATCAGCGAGCTATGAGCACCATCTTCCGTCAACATCTTCGCAAGACAGTTGAGTGCTATGTTGACGACATCGCAGTCAAGAGCCGCCTCAAAAGAGATCACCTACAGGACCTGAAGACGGTCTTCGATCTCATGCGGGCGCATCAACTCAAAATGAACCCCGCTAAATCCTTTCTGGGGGTTTCTAGCGGCAAATTCTTGGGCTTCGTCATCACAGCGAAAGGCATTCATGTTGATCCTGAGAAGACCAAAGCCATCCTTAACATGGACCCTCCGAAGAACCTTCGAGAACTTCGGGGCCTACAGGGACGTTTGGCATACATCCGGAGGTTCATAGCAAACCTCTCCGGTAAATGTCAACCCTTTACTCAGCTCATGAAGAAGGGAGTCTCTTATGTCTGGTCAGAGGAGTGCCAAAAGGCTTTTGACGACATCAAGGCTTACTTAACAAGCCCGCCAGTCCTAGTGGCACCTGTCGCCGGCAAACCATTCCTCCTCTACGTCCGTGCCATGGATCATTTCTTCGGCGCTTTGCTAGCTCAAAACAGCGATGCAGGCTACGAGGAAGCAATCTACTACCTCAGTCGAACACTCATCGGGGCCGAACATCGGTACAACCCCGTTGAAAAGGAGTGCTTGGCTTTGGTGTTTGCCATTCAGAAGACTCGTCATTACATCTCGGGCCAGACAATTCACGTCATCTCTCGAGTCAATCCGCTCAGAGTTCTCATGACAAAGCCAGGGTCATTAAACTCCCGGCTGGCTACATGGGCGATCCTACTAACACCATACAACATGGTGTTTGTCCCGCAGAAGGCAGTCAAGGGTTAGGCTCTGGCTGACTTTTTAGCTGCACACCCCATCCCAGAATCTTCAAAACTCTATGAAGACATCCCGGATGAAGTTCAAGAATCAAATGTCACTGAAGGAAGCCCCATTTGGCGGATGTTCTTCGATGGCGCTTCAAGAATGGGCCCCAATGGCCAAATCATCGCAGGAGTGGGGGTAGTCTTAGTCTCCCCCGATCAGCTGGTCATCCAGCGCGCATACTCCCTTTCGAAGCCGTGCTCCAACAATGTTGCTGAGTACAATGCACTCGTCATGGGACTCCAGCTAGCACAACAGCTGGGAGTGGATCATCTGGAAGCCTACGGCGACTCGAAACTCGTCGTAAACCAGATTCGGGGGCAATACGAGGTTCGCCATGAAGATTTGATCCCTTACCATGAAGTTGCATTGAACATCATTTCAACCTTCACTGGGTTCTTCATCGAACATGTGCCCCGCCTACAAAACTTGGAGGCTGACGCTCTAGCTGGCCTCGCAGCCTCATTGGCCGCGCCCCTTGGGACTCAACACTATGTCACGGTAACTGGCCGAGACTTGATTTGTCCCAGAAACAACCTATGTTTGCAAATGGCTCACGCCATGCCGACAAACACTGGGGTTAATGTCCGAGACTGGAGGTTCCCGTTCATCGACTTCGCTGTCTACGGAATCCTTCCAGAGGACCCGAAGGAAGCCGTCTCAGTCAGGAGACGCTCTCTTCGATTCTACTACGATACAGCCACTAAAACGCTGTACCGACGCTCCTTCGACGGGCTTCTCCTTCGATGCCTGTCTAACGAAGAAGCGGCCGAAGCTCTTCGAGAAGCTCATGACGGAACTTGCGGAGCTCACCAACCAGGGCCTAAGTTGCAAGATCAACTGCGACGTATGGGCTACTACTGGCCGACCATGGTTGCCGACGCAGTGGAATATGCTAAGAAGTGCCATGCATGCCAACTTCATGCAGACTTCATACATACACCATCTGAACCTCTACATCCTACAGTCGCCTCCTGGCCATTCGAAGCCTGGGGCATGGACATTGTAGGGCCAATCACCCCTCCTTCATCGAGAGGACACCGCTTCATCCTGGCCATCACCGATTACTTCTCCAAATGGGCGGAAGCAGTCCCACTAGCAGAAGTAAAAAGCTCCAGGGTGGTCAGCTTTATCAGACACCATGTCATTTATCGTTTCGGGGTACCCCGGCGAATCATCCATGACAATGGTCCTCAGTTTATCAGCCACATTTTTCAGCAGGTTCTGTGACAAGAATCGCATTCAAAATGTGGCCTCAACCGCCTACAATCCGGCAGCAAACGGATTGGCCGAGGCATTCAACAAAACTATCGTCAGACTACTCAAAAAGGTCGTGTCATCCAACAAACACGACTGGGACGAAAAGCTTGGCGAATGCCTTTGGGCCTACCGCACAACGGTACGGACCCCAACAGGCAACACTCCATTCTCCCTGGTCTACGGGAGCGAAGCAGTACTGCCTCTCGAGATACAGATACCTTCGCTCCGCGTGGCCATCACAAACGATCTCACAGAAGAAGACAATCAACGTCGTCGTCTGCGGGAATTGGAGGCACTTGACGAAAAGCGTCTCCTAGCTCAACAACGCATCGAACTTTACCAAGCCCGTATGTCACAGGCTTTCAACAAGAAGGTCAAGCAAAGAACTTTCCAAGTTGGCGACCTGGTTTTAGCAGTCAGAAGGCCAATGGTGTTAACTCACAAGACACCAGGGAAGTTCGAGCCCAAATGGGAAGGACCTTTCATCATCGAGACGGTATACTCAAACGGTGCTTACCGGCTCGCCAAACCCAATGGGGACTTGTTCATGATGCCCATCAACGGCAAGTTCCTAAAGAAGTACTACTCTTGACATCCTCCAAGACATGTATTTCCCCAAATAGCCTCTTTTCACAAAATCAATCGCTTCCGGAACCCAGCTGTTCCGTGGCATCCTTCCGTAGAAAGATAACCACGTCCACATTACCTCTGAGTTGTCTCTCTACATCCTACAAAGCGGAACCTTACACTTCGTGAGCTTACGCTATCCTTCATGTTTACCACGTCCACATTACCTCTGAGTAAACATCCCGTACAAGCAACTCCTACGTTGTCGTACATTTGATCGCAGAACTTCTACGTCCACATTACCTCTGAGTTGTTCAGCGTACCCACAGGATCATTCCTACCACGTCCATAAACACCTCTGAGTAGGAAGATTCTATCATTTGAACCTAATGATTGCCATGTCCATATTACCTCTGAGCAAACATGTTGGTTCCTTTATACTTATTATCTGTACCTAAAAACCAAGGTGCGCAAAAGATAATAGGTCCACATAAATCATCAAGTTCATGAAATTAAAAATGAACACATAAAAGAGATAGTGTATTTCTTTATTTTAAAAAAAAAGGGAGTACAGAAATACGCTATTTCCCTAGCAAGAGTTGCAAAAACACACAAAAAAAGAAGAGAAGCTACAATCCCCGATCCTCCCCAGGGTGGAATGAGAGTTCTCTGACTCGACGTCTCAGGTCGGCAGTGCGAGTTTCCACAGTCGCCTGGACTCGCAGCTCGGCTTCTTGACGCATTAACCCGACAGCCTCAGCAGAAGTTTTACTCTCATACTTCTCATCAAGCTGTCGTCGCTGTTGAGCCAAAGCAAGGGTCCGCTGAGTAAGAGTCGTTTCCTCCCGTTTGAATGCCACGTGTTCAGCCAGGACGCGCTCAGCCTCTAGTTGAAGTTGGGCCCGCTGGTCTTCAAGACGGCGCATCTGAGCATCAACTTCTGCGATGTTAGCATCCACCGCAGCTCGCTTTTCCGTCGTCTTCTTCATAGATTGAGACAGCTGCTCCGCCGCAGCCTCAGTCCCAGCCACTTCACGCTCCCAACTGCTCACCTCGGCTCGATGGGAAGCCTCGATCTCAGCCATCGACTTTCCTATCTCTGCATCTACCAAGACCGAGAGGTCATTTCGTTGGATGCGCTGCAGTTCCGCGAGCCGCTCGTCCAGCTCCATCACCGAAACCTCCAGAATTTCGGCCATATGGTCATGGCCCTGGTGAATGCGGATCAGCTCAATACAAGGCATTGCCAAAGCTTTTGCCGCCGCAAAGCTCCCCTTGGCATCTACCACTGCAGATACACCTTTCTCCAGCATTTTGTACACTCCCTCGACGAGGAATTTCACATACCCGTCGGCTTCCGCCAGCACCTGCGGCGTCATAGCAGGAGTTGAGGGAGCTACTACAGTTTGCGGACCGGAGGAAGATCCGCCGACCTCGATCTGAGAGGTTTGAATCTCGGCAGCAATAGGCTCTTCATCAACAGGGCCCAGACTGCTGGCCCGAGGAGTCAAAGGAACAGAAGGAGCAGGCATATGCGTCGTGATAGTACCCCAAGTGGAAGGAGCAACAGAGGGTTCCACACCCTTACCCTTCTCAAGACTGGAGAAATCACCGACGTCAACGGCTACCTCTTCCCCCGACATTCTATCAGCATCAGCCACCTCCCCCGACAAAACGGAGAGGTCAACATTTATCTCTTGGCCAGCCCCAGGAGACAAGACTGGCAGAAGAGTCTCATTCTTCTCAAGTCCCTCTACAGGGACAGAATCTGTCGCTACCGCCTGATCGGTAGCCATCTCTATGTCCATGGTTGAAGCCAAGGAAGGATTCGGCAATGATTCAGCCGACCTCCCCTCATCATGACCAGGAGGGGAATCAACCCTCTCCTCTATCCCCACTGCTTCTGCTGCCCCCGCAACGGACCCTTGCAACGTTGGGGGGACGTCACCAGAAGGCGACGAACTCCAATCCACTTCATCATCAGGATGCCTCGAGTTGGTAGGACCCTCAGCATCCAAGGCCTCCACGGCAGATGGTACTATCCCAGAAGTTGTCGCGACTTCAAAGTCAGGAGATACTAAAACCTCCGCGGGAACATCTTCGGGACCCTCCTCCACAGGAGACAACATCGTTGGTGGAATGCGCTCCTCAGAAGAGCCTGCCACCTCCTTCGGCTTACTGGTGCCCGATTTCGAAGCACGAGACTTCTTCTTCAATCCCTACAAGAAGAAGAGCATAAGTCGCCACAATGACAAAAAAAAAAACTGGAATTATGAAGCACTCCTTACCTCAGCGGGGGCTAAGCCCGTTGGAGTTACAAGTGGCGTTTCCATAATCTTCGGGGTCGACGTCCTTCTCGACCTTTTCAGTACGGAAGAACCAGCTTCTGGGTCAGCTCACTTTTTTCCGACAGACGAGTCTCTCGCTGATGCCATAGCAGCAGCCTGATACCCCGCCAATTCTGGCGGACGATATGACCGAGCCGCCACCAACATATTCGCTGTTGCCTCCAACTGGGTTCCAATGATGAAACTAGTCTCCCTGTCATAACCAGGAGACATAGTATTCATAGTACAATACAGCTTGGCGGCCGGATATAAGATCGGCGGCCGAGGATTGCGAACTGGTGTGGTAAACTTAACGCTAGTGCATCCAGCGTTATAATACTGCCAGCCCCGGGCTCCATCCAGCAAACTCCCGATGAAGCCTAGACTGCTACTGGGATTCCGCAGCATTAGCTGAGTGTAGCCAAATTGACGAGCAAATCGGCTTGGCAAGTATGGTTCCAGATAACACCTGTTCTGATTACGGTAGACCAGATGCGAAGGCCGGATACTCTGCAACCAACGAAAACTCCATTTCGGCAAAGTAACCGCATCCTCGCCAGAATCAACCAAATCCTGGTCGGCCTCGAAATTCTTGAAGATCGGGCCAACTTTCACAATTTCCCACCCCTGAAGGAAGGACAAAACCCTCCTACAAACAGGGACGCCAGTGTAAGACCACTTCCTCTTGTAGAAGCGGCGAATGAAGGCATCTCCTTCAACATGGTCCTCCTCAGGACCAGGACTTATCACATTCGGATGATGTAAAATCAGCCAACCCATGAGATAATGGAAAGGCAGCTCGGCCCGGGGAAAGTTGTCATTATTACCTTTCTCATGGATCACATCATCAGTGAAAGACCTCAAACCGCGCAGCAGGTTGCACACCATCGCGGGGAGGAAGAGCCAGAGGTCGTCCAAAGGCCAACTTCACTACAGGCAAAATGAGATTCCGATGTACCCTCTCAACAGCACCGGATCCCCCTGCAAATATGCAATCCCGGAGCCATATCATCAAGTAGGCCGTCAACACTGCCTTAGATGACATCCGGTGCCCGCAGTGCCAGAAATAGCTGTACGTGTTCTTTCCGCTCTCATTTGAGTGTGGGGTCCTCTCGTCCAGCCGGGTTATTTCAGAACTCACTTCTGCGGGTGTCAAGCCCTGCGGAGTCGCAAACCGGATCCTCGAAGGATCCGCCAAATCCTGTCTGAAAATATAGTCCCTCCAAGCAGTCACGTGAGGCTGGGTCTTACCCTTGTCCCTCCGGTGCATCAGATAATGATGGCTCGTCACCTCCTTGAAAACGGCCATCATCTCCGGGTCCTTATCTTCCAAGACCTGGATCTCTTCATTTGATGGGAAATATTCCTCGTACGGTTCCGAGCCCCAAGGAAGCTTGGACACTTCATACATCTCATGAAGGGCCAATCCCAACTCCCCCACTGGAGTAAAGAAGCTGCCAGTCTGGGCGTTGAAAAGCTCCAAGAGCGCAAGGAACATCGGCTTATTGAGGTCCACGCCTGCCTGCGTGGCCCGAATGGCGGCAGTCAGCCCTATCTCCTTAAGCTCAACTTTGAACCTAGAAAGCACCCAGGAGGTCAACTCGTCCCACTTTGGGATGTAGTGACACCAACCTTCGACTCTAAAACCAGCTGTCGGATACGTGACCTTCGACGTCAGCATCCGATTTGCAAAAGTCGGGGCACTGAAGGGAAACGTGTCATTTGGGACTTCACTATAGATGCTCCCAGGACGCAAAGCTCGGTAACTGAACGAAGAACCAGTTCGTGAAGCGGTCAAAGTGTCTCGCTGGTTCGAGGTGGTGTCAATCGAAAGGGAACCCCCCAAGGCACCTCCTTGAGAAGGAGTAAGTTCCCAACCCATCCTTCTCTTCGAAGCTAGACGATAAAAGGCTGTCAGTGGCAACTGGCGGTCAACCTGCCGCATGTATAACATCATGCCCTTAGCAGCAAAGAACCAGTCTTCTCTGATCTTTAATATCTTCGCCTCGGAAGAGACTAATCGGTCGCCAAACAGAAAGGCAGGCTTTAAGAAAGTCACACCTTCAGAATCAGCAGACTTCAGTTTACCGCTCTCCATCATACTCTGGAGGAAAAGCGGCAACTGGACCTGGATTTGTAGCATCCTCTCACGAGGTTGGTCCTGAAGGATAGCATCCTTTGCCGGGTTGATCACCGCCTCATCAAAATCAACTCCCATCTGACAAAGAGAAGCGTCCAGAAGGACCTCATTCAACAAAGGGATCGTCATCGACACTGGCACAACAAAAGAGGAAGTCAGGCAAAAAGACAAAATATGTCAAGCTGACTGGCGCATTGCCAGGGTATGAACCCATGCGCATCTGCTTCGGCGCATCATCAGGGCATAGGCCCATGTGCGTCAGCATGTCTCGGCGCATCATCTGGGCGTAAGCCCATGCGCGTTGGCATTGGAGCTTCGGCGCATTATCAGAGCATGAGCCCATGCGCGTTAGCAAAGGCTTCGGCGCATCTTCAGGGAATAAAACCCATGCGCGTCAGCCATTAAAACCTCGGTGCATAATAAAGGTATAAACCTATGTACGTCGGCAGGATAGAACCTCAGCGTATCATCAAAGACCGAAGTCTATACGCGTCGGCAGTTAGGGCACAGGGCCCAAAGCAGAGACGAAACTCACCTGTCACCTCAGGACGAACGTCGGCAAGAGTGATAGGTACATCCTCATCGACAGACTCCTTCGCTTTCTCCTTTCCCTTGCCGGCAGCGCCGCGAGGAGTCTTGGGAGCCATTCTCTCGAAGAAGGAGAAGTTAGGGTTTTGAAGAAGAAACTCTAAAGAAGCAGAGGCACAGAGAAGAAGAACTCTTTCTCTCTCCGACTCTTACCTATTTATAGGGCATGGTCGCACGCGTGAACAGATGACGTGTGATCTCAGCCGTCGCCTCGGGTTCTGTACAAGGATAGCAGCAAATAAAACCAAAAGATCATCATTAATCTTTTCGGTTACCGAGGCACCATCATCATTAACTGAGAAGAGCATGCGTCCGAACAGGCATGCGCCCAGAAATCATGCGCCCTGACCTCCATGCTTCTTATTCAAAGTATTCCAAAACTTACTCAAAAGTTTTGAAAACTTTGAAGGGGGTCTTGTAGAAGCATGGAATTTCACAACCAGAAAGCCCATGCGCCAGACACTACATGCGCCAGAACTCAGATGAAGAACTTTACAGCAAAGTCAATAACTATAGACATTTGAAGAAGGACTTTTTATTTATATATAAAAGTCTATTACATGTCTAGAAAAGGCTGTACAAAGGAGAATTCCTACAAAGGAAAGAGCCTAAGTCTACAGCATGCGCCTTCAGATAAGCGCAGCAACCATCATGCACCACCAGATAGGCGCAGCATCACTATGCGCCACCAATAAGGCGCAGCAGATATCATGCGCCTCCATCCAGGCGCATCCCATCATCTCTTCAGCACCTTAGTTATGTGCATCCCTTCAGCCAAATTCTTCCAGCCAGGCTCACCTGGCCGAGCAGAGCCCAGTTATGTACCGCTCTTCCAACCAGGCTCGCCCGATAAATGCTTCGACACAAAGCATTTAACCCTCTGGCTGGAACCAAGGAAGAGAAGAGCACCGCAAATGCTGTGGCCAGGGGAGGCTTCGAAAGATCCTCCAAAGCCGAAGGAAGACCGTGATCGAAACCATGGCTAAAGGAGCAGCTTTCGACACGATCAAAGTGGGGAAACCCCACTTTGCAGGAAGAGAGAGCCTTGCACCGCCATTCCGATCTACGGCTCTTCCGGAATAACGGAGACGAGGCTCGAGCATCCTTATCTTTGGATGCAACAGGCACCTTCCGCCTGCCTCAGAAGCCCTCGACTCCGTCTTTTGGATGTAACAGTCACCTTCAAGTGCATCAAAAATAACACAGCGTCTCATCTTCACCCTCGGGAGCACTTCGTCAGCAGAATGCACCCGTATGTTCAAATTCATATTGGAAGTACGTGAGGGAATGAGAAGCAAATCTTCTCTCCATGCCACTATTTATAGGCCGGGCAGATCAAACCCACGTGCCAAGTGGATGGCCCTCCGAATTCCGTGCAATGAATTTACATTAAATGGATGAACCGGACGCCTCGAATTCAGCCAAACGGCTATTTATAGCACTCGAAGAGCGAGACAGCCGCATCATTAAAAGACATGTCCGATGCGCCAGCCAGACAGCGCATCACACGGACGCGCCCTTCGGCGTCAGGCGCATCACACAGACGCGCCCTACAGTACTCGACGCATTACAGAGGGTGCGCCCTCACACATCTCCATACCGAGTGGAACGCCAACCGACGTGCCCACTCAGCTGTCCATCGAACATCACCAACATTAAATGCTGAACTGACAGAGTTGGCAGCACGCCTCCCAAAGTCTGAACAGTTGACAGCTTTTCAGAAAACGAAGCGTCGGCAACGTCAGCATCATCATGACCTTGTTCCGACGGCTACTGCCACGTGGTCACTCCACCATCAGCATGCGCCTCTACGGCCATGCGTCCAAATCAGCATGCGCCTCAAAAGCCATGCGCCTCAGACTGCTCTCTGATCCCGAAAGACAGAAGGAAAGTCGCCTGCATGCGCCTCAAAAGCCATGCGCCCCAAATGGTTTGTAACTCCTAAAGGTTATGAGCCGCAGCCTCCTCCTGCGCCCAATCCAAGGCGCAGCCCACCATATCACTCCTCTCCACCAAATCTGAGATCTTCGAACCATGAGTCGACGACACGTGTCTTTTGACTCAATTCGTCCAAGATTTCAGCAACGAAAAGATCTTCTCTCTGCTACGTGCCGGCTCACAACAGCAGTATGAAGAGTTCTCCCCCTCGATCAGGGCGCAGCATCCATGCGCCTCCATCAGCAACCTCCATGTGGCGTTCCCACACCGGCGCATCCTACATGCGCGCATGAGCAGCCAGCCTGCAAAACTATAAATAGAAGGGTCATCTCCTTCACACACACACACACAGAGACTCAGAACAGAAGACTCACAACACAGAGAGAATCACCGAGAGGCAGTTCTAGACACTCAATGTCTTCCTCCTCTCAGCAAGCTCCAGCACCCAGAGCAATCCACACCTTCAGAGAACCGATAACCGTCGTCAGCCGGTCAACGGAGTCAACGTATTACCACTCGCTCCATTGGCACTAAGGACCCAGCTTAAACAAAAGTGTACTCCTAGGACTACATCTAAGTCCTATATTGTATCACTGTTCTGTTTGTATTAAGATTTCAATCAAAACAATTTTAATGGCAAACAAGATCGTGTCTCCATAACCATCATGAAGACAGATCAAAACAAAAAGCAATTACTGAGAATGAAGCGAAAAATCAAAAGAGGACAGTTTATATCCAAGGGAAGACAATTGTGAGCCCTTGACCCGAAATCCTCAATTATTTATTTATTTATTAAATATTGCTGAATTATTAACTATTGCATATTTGTAATTAAATAATAAGGTATATATATGTAAAACATACATATTAGTACTCATTTGTAAATAAATAAGGGATAGAGGGGTTTTTCTCATATATATCAGGGAGGAGGGACCAGAATATAGATTTCATAATCGAGAGGGGGGTGATTGCATTTTTGCCCATTCAAGTTTTCTAAATGACCAAATCGGGATAAGAGTAGAACTCAGTTTAAATTCTAATCCATCCGAATTAGATTTAAACTCTAACCGATACTCTCAATCCCTGGGAGATTCAGCTAGATCCTAAGCTCGGATATATAAGCACAGGGCAGTTGACCCTGCCCTTCTCCAAACCCTAGCAACCCAAAATTTTCTTCTGCCGCGAGGACACCCAAGAGAAGCCTGAAGGATCACCAACCCTGCTCTCAGAACCTCAGGTATTCCCCTGTTCTTATAAGCAATCTTTTCTATCGTATGCCAGGTATTTGATTTAATGGACATGAGGGTTTTTGTATAGGTGGTGTTCTAAGCCATTAAGTATAGGAAGCAAGGGGGGTCAACTCGTAGACTTGGAGTGTGAGTTCATGTGTCAGGTGTATCAACTCTTCAATAAATGGCAGTAGATAGGGGTTAGGGGTTATGAGAGAGATGGTTCATGAGGAGATTGGTCTGTGTTTTATGTGGACTGGTCGATGGAGAGATGTCTGGACCAGGAAATCCTTCTCTCCTACATGTCCTAGGCCTAGTTACAGCTTACCCTGTCTTTATTTAATCTATTCTGCATTATAGGTGGTGTACCCAGTTGATGGTTTGATGGCTCGAGTATTCATCTATATAATGCTCTGATGCCAGGTTTATTCCTGTAGGGGTGTTCAGTATAGGACACTCCTTGTGTTCGTCACACTCATATGTTTAATACTCAACTGATTATGTTTCTTGCTTATTACATTTCACTTTTGTTTCTGACTTCTCTAAGTTAAATAACTTGACCCACATCATGTATGTCCTGCATATAGGATTAGTGAGTAGCAGATATTTGCATCTGTCCAGCATATCAAATTCCAACCGCCCTGTTCCTGTATCAGGGGCATAACAGGTCAAGTGGGTTCATGAGTACCAGTGAGAATAAGGCATATCAATGTATGACAAGTAACAAGGGACATTAAGATAGCTGTCAGTCATTTTTTTACAGAAATTGTTAGTTGTCTATCCTTGTATTAGATTGTGTTAGCCACCAAGACATATGTATCTGTCGGATGGGACCTAGGGGCATTGGGTTCTTGTGCTGCACTTGTGCAGACTTTTTCCCTGATGTCTAGTCCAATGCTCATGTGTGAAGAGCAAACCTTCATGAACCATTGGATGGCCCTGACCATTATTCTTGAAGTATTAACCTTGCCAATTAATGGGTAGGTAGGCTAGAGTGGGCAGGCTATACCCAACTCTGGGATATTACTGAGTATCAATAGTATTGTGAGTTACTGTGTTACTACATAACCAGGGCTGGTATCAGGACCATGTGGGTGCAGTTTTAACTGAGTAGTTAGCTTATTTGAATAATCTGATGTACGTCTATCTTGACTCAGTTAGTCTCCATATATTTGGTTCAGTTTTCATCTTCACATATGTCCATTCCCCTTGAACAGTCGATATCTGTTCTGTATTCTTTAGTTTAGCCCCTCATTGACAAGAGTACCAGCCCTTGTATCATGAAGCTTTAGCATTTGAGTGTGTGTCAGGTTTCACATATCAATCCATGGTCATCCTATTGATTTACTCTAACACCTTAATATTATTTCCTACTTCTATGTGATTTAGTTCCCTTTTCTACCCTTGCATATTTGCCCTACTTTAGCTTTAGTCAAGTCCGTATTTTGATATTAGGTTCAAGCCAATTGCAGTTGTATGTCTAAGAATAGGAATGCTTTGCCATACCGATTAGTTCCAGAGTATCCAAATAGTATGTATCAGTCGAAATTGCTTATGCCCTGTCCATCTGTTAAAGTTATTCAGTCACTAGGAATAGATGTAAGTAGAGATTGTGTACATGAAGGTGTCCTCATTGAATCCAATGTGCTGGATATGAGTACTCGAGTAATGTGGTCTAGGTAACCCTACATTGAGAGAGTGTATCAACCCAAGGTAAGACTGTATGGTGCAGGAAACGAGCAAGACAATAGTACATAAGGGGATTCATATGTATATGACAGTCTATCTATTGTACTATTTAGCCATACCCTATTTTAGTTAATTGATGTTGCCCTGTTTCAACTCACTGATATCAGTCTAACCCTTTAGTGTTATATCCTACACTAATGGTATAGTCCATTTCTCTTCCTATTTATTCAGTCTTAGCCTAGATATAACCTAGTAGCCTAGGCACCCAATGCATATATTCATTTACAGGGAGGACTTACCTGTTGAGGTTAGCACAACCTTAGTAAAGGGTCAGCAGTTACAGGTTTGCCCATTAGGATTTCTGTGTAAATGTTAATCAGTCTAATGCAGGAAGTTCCAGCCTATATTTGGACAGGCATGAGCAGTCATGCTTAGGAACCTATAGCTGCTGGACATGAGTTAGAATCCTAGTAGAGCCAGGGTATCAGGGGAGAACTCACAGGATATCCTAGTAGGAGATATTGAAGTTGATGAGATACATGCATGTATCTGATGCAAATAGAGTAAAACTTATGGGATACTTTAAATGTCAAAGTATTAGAAAGTTAGTTAGGGATATAGATAAGAGGACCATGTTGATATTGGAGAATAGAAAGGGGATAGAAGTCTAAGGATAGATAGATTGCTAATTTTTTTATTATCATATTGACACCGTAAACTCTAAAAACAGGTTATTTGGACTTTTGACTCTGTGCTCGATTCATACCAGCAGCTCAGGACCACAGGCAAGTATACCTTGCCATTCATTACAGTTTTATTTACATGCTTCTCTGCTTCGTTATTCAGTTGACTGCTGACATGTGCTTTACCATTGCTCACAGTTAGCCTTATAGCTTTATTGGACATACTTTTCACTTGTATTGGTTTGAGTTGTATCGTAGGACGATCACGTTATAGATTGAACTGCTATTTTTCTCATTTTGTTTGTTTCCAACCTGCGAGTCCACACACGGGATGAGGGTTGTCCATTGCACCCGCGAGTCCACACATGGGGCGAGGGTGACTTGTCTTGAAACTGACCTGCGAGTCCATATACGGGGCGAGGGTTGGTATTACATTGATTTTCTTGTTTACTTGTTTTCAGCAGTTCGTTTATACGTAGTTGTTCCTACATTCATGTCTCACGCTTGTTTAGTTTTCCTGCTTATATCCTGGACTTCTTTCATGTATGTTAAACTGTTAGAAAGGCTTGTATATTATGTATCTTGTTAGTCCTCTGAGGACCTGATGATCTCTTCAGGTTTAGCCAAGTATTGAGCCAGGTGCATGCGGGCAAGTTTGAGCTATCATTGGACCACGGTGCCACTACAGACGAGGGTACTTTGATGATTAGCAGTTTTGACTCAGTTATTTCCATTCTATGTATTACTTTTATTCCATCTACTGGTAGTGGATTTGTGTCCACCGGACGAGACCTGGATTCATGATGAGTTTGATATTTCAGTTTATTCATTCTATATTCAGTTGATTGTGTCATATTTCTGTGGATGAGATCTAGACTGCCTTGTTAGATTCTGTGACTTGTTTATGTAATAAACATCGTTCTATCGCCGACACTGCGGTGTATGCTGGACTTGGACACGTCTCGTATCCGAAACGTGGGTGCGGGTCGTGACAACAATAAGCAGCAAATTTAGATAAAAGGAATTTGATTAAGAGTTTTTTCCTAGTGTGATTGAGTAACCTCAAAATATCCTAATACTACTGCAGGCTGTAGTGATACTCTAGTTCGAATACCACTACATAAACTCGACCTGCATTGGCCACTACTAAAAATGTGTCACGATCCGTACCCACAGTGAAGGTACGAGTACGCAACAGCGCCCAGCCTATGCCGCAGTGTCGGCAGTAGAACGTTGTTCTAGGTCATGAGCTATAATTACATAATATAAAATACTCTCCAAGGGAGACCAATCACAGAGGTACATCTCAATCACAATCTAAAGATAGAATATAGCACGATGGAATAGATAGAGAAATCCTCGACTGAGGTACAACAGAAATGAAATAACATAAGTCTCTACAACTACCAGTCTCCATAATAATACAACTATGAAATCAAGGACAATAACTAACATGAAAAGAAAAAACAGTCTAAGCTATCTACATTATGCAAGGTATCGTCCTCAGCAGCTGCCTGAACCTCCCCAGGGGTCCAGGTCACGAGTGTCATCTAGGCAAGCTCCAAAGTAAGGGGTGCAGGGTTCCTTATCATCCTCTGTAAAATTTTTAACAGGTCCAGTCAGGACGAGAGCGAGCACAATACATCTCACGCAGATCATAACAGGTTAGAAAATATAAACATGCAAAAGAGTATGACACATAAAACTGAAAGAAAGTACATGATGTAAAAAGAGAGAGAACTGTAATAGAAATATCTACTATAAGTAGAGAGCTACCAGTGACAAGTGATTTAGAGTACAAAGTCGACATATGAACGACTGAATTTGTACATGAATATACTAAAGAGGCGCACATGGTTATACTACTTTGGAATTGTTCACATGACTATTTATACTCTTCCATACCCCAATCAATACACAAGGATCTAGACAAGTTATTTTACGCACATGATTTTCACATGAAAGCCCATAAATGGGTGCACATGAAGTATACATGAGGGCTCATAAATGAGTGCACATGAAATTCACATTAAGGCCCATAAATAGGTGCACATGAAATTCATATGAGGGCTCATAAATGAGTGCACATGAAGTATAGATTATAAATGAGATACATGAGAAACATAACCGAACATGAGAGCATATGAGAGTACACGAGCATGCATGAACGAGCATGAAGCACATGAGAAATATGAATAACATGTGAGCGAGGAATACATAATGTACATGAAACACACGACATGATGTATCCGATGCTCCCAAGGGGGATAACATCTCAATGTAGGGATCCATATAGTACCAATCCGTGATAATATTGTGACAGCATCAAATAAGGTAAACTAGAGCAGGAATATAATTCTAAGCAAGTTATGAAATGATCAGAGAATGTATTCGCCTGGTATCTGAATAGCTATAGTAAATGTATTATCCGAGATGAGGTACCTGACTCCAAGTTAGAGCAACACAAGTCAAGATGTATACAGGGGATGATAATTGTAATCTACAATGCATCTGTATGCTGTCTAGGTCAGACTAGACTATAGTCAACACTTGGTCAACTCTAGTCAACCACACTAGTCAAACTAGGTCAACTAGGCCACTCCTAACCCCAGCAAGTCTCACTAAGCCTAACCAAGCCTAGTCTAGCAAGCACCTATCATACACAAGTCACACCAGTCTAACAACACACTAAACACATATGTATACATTCATATACACATAGGCTTGCACATTAGGATACCCATAGACTTCACTACATAGGCTATATGCCAAACACAATAATATAGGCATGCACACATATTCAATTTCCACATATTCATACATGTTAATTGTATAGACAATACACATATATCTATAATACATTATATATATGTCAATAGGCAATATATATACTACATCACATTATCACATTAAGTTATATATATATATATATATATATATATATATATATATATATATATATATATATATATATAGAGAGAGAGAGAGAGAGAGAGAGAGAGAGAGAGAGAGAGAGGGATAGAGGGAACATTGCATATGTGTGTGTGTGTGTTATGTGGCATGGCAAGGGGTTTAGTTTTCACTTAGTGACATGTGTGTATCCTGTGTCCTCAGGAAAATAAGGAGTGTCTAATCATGTGTGTGGGCTTTAATGTCTCCGGTTCTCAGTGTTAGGAAAATTCAGTAGGAAAGTGTGACTAACATGTGATTCAATATTCAATTCTTAAATTTCAATAACCAATCAATGTGTGTCTATAGGCATCATTCTCAGGAACAAATGGAAATCAGCCCACATGTTAAGTGCAGTCCTAGGTTCCTATTTTTTACAAACAGTGTGAGTGAAGACTGATACCAAACTCAAGAAGACATGTGATAGTGTGCAGATAACTGTCTAATTTTCAGGTGTGCAGGAACTACATGTCAAGGCAGTGAAGGATCTTGGATAGCTAGGTAGGGGGTGTGGCATGGTGAGTGCAAGTGTGTGAACATGTCTTCAAGATGTGAGTGTAGAAGCTAATGAGGAAACAGTGTCTTAATGTGTGTACAGGACAGGGTTTTCTAGATTAGACAGTCCCCCAATGTACAGTTCACAGGAATTGTGTGAGAGAAACAATATACAAACTCAGGAATTACATTCAAAAATCAATCAATTCATAAATAGACTTTTCAATAAAACTCAGTTTAAACATCTGAAATAAATTCTCAGGTTGCAATGTGAATGAAAACTGGTTTCCTAAATCAGTGCTTATGGGTGTGTGTCTCATGGTGTGATGAGTGCATTAAAAAACCAACTCAATTCAGTTTAAGATGTAAAAACTGATTTCATATTCCAGTTTTCAGTCCAAAAGCAATTTGAAAACCTAAAATACAACTTAACATAAATTAATATAAACCCACACATGCTATTCAATCTCAGGAATTGAATACAACCCAATATAACATCTAAGTGGTCGACTGATACTCAATCTGAATATCAGAACAGTAATTTCCCATGCCTACAACTAAATCAACCCATTTTCAGGTTACCTAGAGTTCAAGTGTGTGGGTGAGTGAGCTGTGTCAGGTGTCTGAGATTTCAAAGTGTAGGGTGTGCTCGAGTGTCAACAAGTGTGTGTGTGTGAAGGTGAGGGTGAGGGTGATGTGTGTCTCAGTCATCTATGGGTGGTATTTGTAGAAGTATGGAATTTCATGATCAGAAATCCTATGCGCCAAATACTACATGCGTCAGGGAGCTCAGACAAAGTACTTGAGACAGCAAAACAAAAGTATAGACATTGAATGAGAATTTTTATTTACATATAAAAGTCTATTACATGTCTAGAAAAGGCTGTACAAAGGAGAATTTCTGTAAAAAGAAAAGACCCTAAGTCTACAGCCAGGCGCAGCGATCATCATGCGCTCTTGAACAGGCGCAACAGCCACCATGCGCTCTCAGTCAGGCGTATCCTACCATGCGCTCTCAGTCAGGTGCAGCAGCCACCATGTGCTCTCAGTCAGGCGCATCCCACCATGCGCCCGCAGCAGGGCGCATTCTTTCAGCAGCTCAGTTATGTGCATCCCTTCAGCAGCTCAGTTATGTGCCACCCTTCCAGCCAGGCTCACCTGTTTATTGAGCAGAACGAGGGTGGCAATCAACCCTCTAGCTGGAGGAAGAGCTCCCCAAACCGAGGAAGAGAGGAGCACCGCAAATCAACCTACGGCTAAAGGAGCAACTTTTAACCCAACCAAAATGGGCAACACCCACTCTAGCGGGAGGAGAAGCTCTCCCAAAGGCCAAGGAAGATGATCGCAGCATCGCAATTCTGATCTGCGGCTCTTCCAGCATAACGGAGACAAGGCTCGAGCATCCCGATCTTTGGATGCAACAGGCACCTTCCGCCTGCCTCAGAAGCCCTCGACTCCGACTTTTGGATGTAACAGTCACCTTCAAGTGCACCAAAAAAGACATTGCGTCGCATCTTCACCTTCGGGAGCATCTCAAACAGAGTGTGCTCGAGCAAACAAATTTACTTCGGGAGGACGTGAGAGAACGAGAGATAAACTCTCTCTATGCCTCTATTTATAGGCCGGACAAATCAAACCCATGTGCCAAGTGGATGGCTCTCCGAATCCCGTGCAACGAATTTGCATTAAATGGATGAACCAGACGCTTCGAATTTAGCCAAGTCAAAAACGACTATTTAAATCACTCGAAGAACGTAACAGTCGCACCATTAAAGACGTGTCAGACGGAGCTGATGCGCCGGTCAGGCCGCGCATCACACAGACGCGCCTCTCGAAACCAAGTGCCTCATAAAGCATGCACCCCCATGCGGCCCCATGCGCCTAGTAGAACGCCGATCGATGCGCCCACTCAACAGTCCATCAAATATCAAAGAACATTAAATGCTGAAGTCTGACAGAGTTGGCAGCACGCCTCTCGAGGACTAAACAGTTGACAGCTTTTTTAGAAAATGAAGCGTCGCCAACGTCAGCATCATCATTACTCTTCTCCGACGGTTACAGCCACGTGGCCGCCCATCCACTCGCATGTACCTCCGCAGCCATGCGCCCAAAGCTCTGCATGCGCCTCGAGCCATGCACATCAGACTTTCTTTCTGATCCCTAAAGACATAAGTAAAGTCACTACTGAAGCTCTGCATGCGCCTCAAAAGCCATGCACCTCAAACTTTTTTCTGATCCCTAAAGACAGAAGTAAAAGTCACTACCGAAGCCTCGCATGCGCTTCAAAAGCCATGCACCCCGAATGGTTCGTGACTCCCAAAGGTTACGAGCCAAAGTCTCCTCATGCGCCCAATTCCAGGCGCATCCTACCAGATCATTTCCTACCAAATCCGAGATCTTCGAGCCATGGGCCGATGACATGTGTCCTTTGACTCGATTCATCCAAGATCTCAGCAACAGAAAGATCCTCTTCTCTGCTACGTGCCGGCCCACAACAGAAGCATGAAGAATTCAACCCCTCAATCAGGGTGCATCGTCCATGCGCCTCCATCAGCAATCACCACGTGGCGTCCCCGCGTCCAGGCGCATCCTACATATGCGCGCATGAGCAGCCAGCCTGCAAAGCTATAAATAGAGGGATTATTTCCTTCTTCCATACACACGGACGAACATACCTATACAGACAGAGACGTCGCACAACCACAGAGGCAGATACAGACACTCAACGTCTTCTTCCTCTCCACCAGCTCCAGCACCCAGAGCAACTCAGACCTTCAGAGAACCGATAATCGTCGTCAGATCGTCAACGGAGTCAACGTATTACCACTCGCTCCATCGGCACAAAGGACCCAGATAAACAAAAGTGTACTCCTAGGACTACGTCTAAGTCCTACATTGTAACACTGTTCTGTTTGTATTAAAATTACATCAAAAGATTTTAATGGCAAACAAGCTGGCGACTCTGCTGGAGACCTCTTTCTCCTCCACCGAGAAAGCTGTGTCGTAATCCGACGACGTAAAGGTGGGCTCCTCCTATAAGACGCTGGTCGTACGCCTCAATCAATAGGCGTATGAGGAGTTCATCTCTGAAGGCAGTGCGAGTCCTTCGAAGCGGCTGCCGAAGCCGAAGAAGACTCGTCGAGTCTGGGTGCGCAAGGTCGACGCCTCTGGCACCACCACTGAAGGGGATGCGCCGATCCAGCCTTCCCTTCCTGCTGACGTCCGCAGCAACCAAGATGCGCCCACCGGTGCAGCACATCTCTCGGGGAAACGTGTAGCTGACCACATTCCCCAGCCATCTCCCCCTCAGGCGAGGAAGATGCGTCGACGGAGCAGGGGCGCAGCTAATGCCCCGCGCATCACCTACGATGCGCCACAGAAGGTCTCTGTCTTTGACAGACTCACTCGCTGTAGTGGCGAGAAGAATTTGGATTCTGAGTACTATGCGCCCCAGCGGGCTAGTACGAAGAAATCCAAGGCAGCACGGGCCATGCGCCCCAAATGTGCTATGCCAGCAGCAGGCCAGAAGCATGCGCTCACAATCATGCGCACTGCCGACGGTAAGCTGTATAAGGTTGACTTAGGTGCCTCTGCGCCAGAAACGAGCCAAACTTCAAAGTCCTTATCTCACTTGGGCGCATCTGTTGCATTTGCAACCAAGTCGAGTAAGGCAAACCCGGTGGTCTTGAACTCCCGCGCCCCCTCTGGTTGTGCGTCTAAGGTCTGTTCAAGTCACTTTAAATATTGTTCCCCCACTACTGATCGGAGCGCCTGTTTGGTGTTGGATCAGGGGGCACGGCATTCACTTGACCACCCCGACGCTTGGCCTTGCCATACGCCTGAAGGGAGTACGAAGGTGGCACTCTCCTCCAACGATCTGCGTAACGTGATCACTCACAAGCGCCGATCAGGAGAGTCGACTGACAAGCACAATGCGCCTCTCACAGGGCACACTTGTGCTGTAGTCCCCATCAACTGCTGTTGTAAGGCAGCGGTCCCACCAAGACAGTCGGTGTTCCAGCGGCTGCAATCATCGACACCCCTCCGACGTCGCCTCGAGAAGAAGGTGTCAATAAAAGAAGAGCCAAGAGTTGCTTCATGCAACGTAATCTCTAACTCCTCGTTAGTCCGAAAGGTGACTGGCAATTCCTCGTCCTCATCCAAGAGCCAGCCGAGGAAAACCAAGACAACAGTCTCATCCTCCGGAGTGTTCGAAGGCACTCGGGGGAGGAAGAAGATCTTGGAGGAAGCTGGGGGTAGTCAGACCCTTGTTGAGCCTCCTTCCGAAGACGAAGGTGTCCTCCAAAGCACAGCTAGGGTGGATCTTCATCCTCGAGGCAGAGTCAGCCTCCCGGACGTAGCTGAGGGTCGTCTAGCCCCTATTGATCTACATCTCGAAGACGAAGAGGTCCTTCAAAGGACTGGGGGTAGTCAGACCCTTGTTGAGCCTCCTTCCGAAGACAGAGGTGTCCTCCAAAACATAGCTGGGGGTAGTCTAGCCCCTGCTGATCTGAGTCTCGGAGACGAAAAAATCCTTTAAGACAGAACTGGGGGTAATCAGGCCCTTGTAGATGCTCCTGTCGTGAATGTTCTCCAGAACATAGCTGGGGGTAGCCAAGACGAAGTTCCAGGAGAGGCAACTCCCTTACAGGAGAGTGAAGCTGAGAGTGAAGCGATCCATCCACTTCCAGCCGCGTCATGACATTATACATGGCTGGGGGTAATACCGAGTCTGATGCGCCGCCACCAGACCTCGTCCAGCGCATAGATACGTTGGAGGGAGGACTCAAAACCCTCTTTGCCTCTATACAAATACTGACTCAAGCAGTGTTTGAGATACGGTCAGCTTTGGCCAGGACACCTTCTACCGGTCCCGACCCAGGGGCCAATAGAGAGTCAAGTGTACCCCTTCAACGGGTATCCTTGGATACGGATTGCCGTGAAGCACCTCGAACATCGGAGCCCTCAAATGCTCAACTCCAGGTGGTACCACCTTCCCCGACTCCCAGCTCTACGGAAGACGTGGTCGAGATGATCAGGGACCTGTGCGAACGCTTTGAGTCCAAGAATAGACAAGAGAAGCGCCAAAAGATGGGCATCCCCCAACCTTATCCCCTCGAATGGAATAAGGTGGTTTATCCTCCCAAATATAAACCACAAACATTGACGCCATACGACGGTAAGGACTCTCCGCGTCACTATCTGATGTACTTCCAGTCCCAAATGGGACATCTTTCGAAGGAGGACGCGCTACTCACTAGCATATTTGTCGGGGCACTGAAGGGAGTGGCGTACGACTGGTACTGCAGCCTCTCCGACAATTCCATATCTTCCTTTGACGACTTGACGTGCCTTTTCCTCGACCGTTTCTACGACGGCGGGAAGGACATGACAATGGCGTCCCTCATAGAGATATGCCAGAAGGAGAAGGAAACGGTTCGAGTGTTCATCGAACGCTTCCGACAGGCCTGCTTCAGACTACCTCCGGGCATGCCAGAACATGCACTCCTCTTCTCCTGCAGCATGAACATGCTGCCTGCAGTCAAACTCTGGCTCAACTCTACCCCTCCTCCCGACTGGAGTTCCTTGATCATCGAAGCAGAAGCAGCAGAAAAGAAGGCGTCCAATGCTCGCCTTCTGGGAGTTAGTTTCCCTGTCTTTGAGGACAAGGGGAAACAGCCTGCAGCCAACAACCCCGGACGAGAGACGAAGGGGAAACAGGCGTTGACTGTCATTGCCTTAAAAGGTGCATCAGTGCCTACTCAGAAGCCTCCACTTGCACCAAGGCCAAAGGAGGTTTATTCGTTCAACGATGAAGACACCCTGTAACTCTTTGAGATACTGAAGCAGGGTGACAAGATCAAGCTGTCGGACCCAAAGCGTCCCGACAAGGTTGAAAAGTGGACAATCCGAGGTACTATCACTACCATCGGTTTGTCGGACACCCAACCAAGGACTGCTACGTTCTCAAAAACTACATCCAGCGTATGATCAATGCGGATGTTATCTTCGTTGACTACGAAGAGAAGACGGTATCGGCCAACGTGGGGTCACTCCAGTTCGGTACATTGCCGCCAACTATAACACAAGATGGCATCGTCCCCATCCCTAAGGCAAAAATGGAGGTAGTTAACTTACCACCTACTCGTGACAACGTGAGTGGACTCATCCCACTCACCACATCTCGGAGAGAGATCTTATGGGTTCACCCTGATCTTGTCTCCGAGGTTACTCAACCGGAGGTACGCCCTACCTCCAAATCCAAAGGCAGGAAGATCATGTCTTGCCGCATGGTCTTTTCCTCAGCGGAAGAGGCACTTCCTGTACAGATGCGTTCACAACAGAATGCCCAACCGAAGAAGCTGCCGTCGAGGTGGTGCCTCCTTGCACCGTCCCTGCTGTCCAGGAAGAGGGCCCGTCTAAGCCCCCAGCAGCCAATAAGCAGAAGCATGTAGAGGTCCGCTTCGATAGGCATCTGCGAAAGGAGAATGCTTTGGGGCTAGCCAAGCCCCACAACTTTGACATACTGGCACAACTGGCCAGTACTCTTGCCCGCCAGTCCTAGTGGCACCAGTCGCCGGCAAATCCTCTATGTCCGTGCCATGGATCATTCCTTCGGTGCTCTGCTGGCTCAGAACAGCGATACAAGCTATGAGCAAGCTATCTACTACCTCAGTAGAACATTGATCGGGGCCGAACACCGGTACAATCCCGTTGAAAAGGAGTGCATGGCTTTGGTATTTGCCATCCAAAAGACTCGCCATTATGTCTCGGGCCAGACAATTCATGTCATTTCCCGAGTCAATCCGCTCAGAGTTCTCATGACGAGGACAGGATCATTAAACTCCCGGCTTGCCACCTGGGCGATCTTGCTAACGCCATACAACATGGTGTTCGTTCCACAAAAAGCCGCTAAGGGTCAGGCTCTGGCCGACTTTTTAGCTGCACACCCCATCCCAGAGTCCTCAAGACTCTATGAAGACATCCCGGATGAGGTCCAAGAATCAAACGTCATCGAAGAAGGCTCCGTCTGGCGGATGTTTTTCGATGGCGCTTCAAGAACAGGCCCCAAAGGCCAAATCATCGCAGGAGTGGAGGTAGTATTAGTCTCCTCCGATCAGCTGGTCATCCAGCATGCTTTCTCCCTTTCAAAGTCGTGCTCCAACAATGTTGCCGAGTACAACGCACTCATCATAGGACTCCAGTTGGCACAACAACTGGGGGTGAATCATCTGGAAGCCTACGGCGACTCAAAACTCGTCGTAAACTAGGTCAGAAGGCAACAAGAAGTTCGCCATGAAGATCTGATCCCTTACCATGAAGTTGCATTGAACATCATTTCAACCTTCACCAAGTTCTTCATCGAACACGTACCTCGTCTACAAAATCTGGAGGCTGATGCTCTGGCTGGCCTCGCAGCCTCATTGGCAGCAACCCTCGGGACTCAATACTATGTCATGGTAGTTGGTCGAGACTTGGTCTGTCCTAAAAACAATCTGTGCTCACGAGTGGCTCATGCCATGACAACAAGTGTCGGTGTTAATGTTCGAGACTGGAGATTCCCGTTCATCGACTTCGCTGTCTACGGAATTCTCCTAGAGGACCCGAAAGAAGCCGTCTCAGTCAGGAGGCGCTTCCTTCGATTCTACTACGATACGGCTACTAAAATGCTGTACCGACGCTCCTACGATGGACTTCTCCTTCGATGTTTGTCCAACGAAGAAGCAGCCGAAGCCCTTCGAGAAGCTCACGATGGAACCTGCGGGGCCCATCAACCTAGCCCTAAGTTGCAGGACCGACTGCGACGCATGGGCTACTACTGGCCAACCATGGCCGCTGACGCTGTCGACTATGCTAAGAAATACCATGCGTGCCAGCTTCACGCAAACTTCATTCATACACTGTCAGAACCACTACATCCTACAGTCGCCTCCTGGCCCTTCGAAGCTTGGACATGGACATTGTGGGACCGATCACCCCTCCTTCATCGGGAGGACACCGCTTCATCCTAGCCATCACCGACTACTTCTCCAAATGGGCAGAGGCCGTTCCACTGGCGGAAGTGAAGAGCTTCAGGGTGATCAGCTTCATCAAGCACCATGTCATCTACCGTTTCGGGGTACCCCGGAGGATCATCCTCGATAATGGTCCTCATTTCATCAGTCATGTTTTCAGCAGATTCTGTGACAAGAATCGCATTCAAAACGTGGCCTCAACCGCCTATAATCCGGCAGCAAATGGATTGGCCGAGGCGTTCAACAAGACTGTCGTCAGGCTACGCAAAAAAGTCGTGTCATCCAACAAATGCAAATGGGACAAAAAGCTCGGCGAATGCCTTTGGGCCTACCGTACAACGGTATGGACCCCGACAGGCAACACACCATTCTCCCTGGTCTACGGGAGCGAAGCGGTACTACCTCTCAAGATCCAGATACCCTCACTCCGCGTAGCAATCACAAACCAACTCACAGAAGAGGACAATCAACGTCGTCGTCTGCGGGAACTGGAGGCACTTGACGAAAAGCGTCTCCTAGCTCAACAACGCATCGAACTCTACCAAGCCCATATATCACAGGCTTTCAACAAGAAGGTCAAGCATAAGACTTTCCAAGTAGGCGACCTGGTTCTGGCAGTCAGGAGGCCGATGATGTTGACTCACAAGACACCAGGAAAGTTCGAGCCCAAGTGGGAAGGACCTTTCATCATAGAGACGGTATACTCAAACGGTGTCTACCGCCTCGCCAAACCCGATGGAGACTTGTTCATAATGCCCATCAACGGCAAGTTCCTAAAGAAGTACTACTCTTGGCATTTTTCAGACATGTACTTCCACAAGGGGATCTGTAGACCCAATCATCAGGGCTCGCATACAATTCCCTTCCACAAAATTATACGCTTCCGGAACCCAGCTGTTCCATGGCATCCTCCAGTAGAAGGACAACCACGTCCATATCACCTCTGAGTTATTCCCCTATGCCGTACAAAGCAGAATCTTACATTCCATAAGACTACGCTACACATCATATTTACCACGTCCACATTACCTCTGAGTAAACATCCCGTACAGACAACCCCTGCGTTGTCGTACATTGATCGCAGAACTTTCACGTCCACATTACCTCTGAGTAGTTCCGCGTATCCCCCAGAGTCATTCCTACCACGTCCATAACACCTCTGAGTAGGAAGATTCTATCATTTTGAATCCCATGTTTCCATGTCCACATCACCTCTGAGCAAACATGTTGGTTCTCTCAAACTTATTATCTGTACCTAAAATTCAAGGTGCGCAAAAGATAATAGGTCCACACAAATCATCAAGTTCATGACAGCAAAAATGAACACATCACAAAAAAATTTGTATTTCTTTATTCTAAAAAAAGAGAGTAAAGGATTACACCCTCCCCAGCAAGAGTTGCAAATACACAAAAAGAAGAGACTATGATCCCTAAACATCCCCAGGGTTGGCTGAAAGCTCTTCAATCCGATGCCTCAAGTCTGCCGCCCGAGTCTCCACAGTTGCCAGGATCCGGCGTTCAGCTTCTTGACGCATCGCTTCTATGGCCTCAGGAGAAGTGTCATCCTCATGCTTCTCATCCAACTGCTGCCGCTGCTGAGCCAGAGTAAGAGCCCGGTGGGTGAAAGCTGCTTCCTCCATCTTGAATGCTACATGTTCAGCCTGGACATGTTCGGCATCTAATAGGAGTCGGGCCCGCTGGTCCTCAAGGCGACGGATCTGGGCATCAACCTCCGCGATACTAGCGTCCAACGCAGCTCGTGACTCCACCTTCTCCTGCGTAGACTGAGACAACCGCTCCACTGCAGCTTCAGTCTCAGCCACTTCGCGTTTCTAGACACTCACGGTGGCCTGGTAAGTCTCAGCGATCAGCTTCTCCTTTTTTGCGTCTATCAGGACGGAGAGGTCTTTTTGCTGGATACACTGAAACTCGGAAAGCCGCTGGTCCAACTCGACCACCGAGGCTTCCAGAATGTTGGCCATATGATCATGGCCCTGGTAAAGACGGATCAGGTTGATATGAGGCAGTGCCAAAGTTTTTGCCGTTGTAAAGCTCCCATTGGCGTCCATCACTGCCGATACGCCCCTCTGTAACATTTTATACACTGCCTCGATGATGAACTTCACATATTCATCTGCATCCGCCAGCACCTGCGGCGTCATAGCAGGAGTCGGAGGAGCTGCTCTAGATAGCGGACCGGAAGAAGGCCCGTCTGCCTCAACCTGCGAGGCTGGAACCTCGGCATCAACAGGCTCTTCATCAACAGGGGCTTGACTACTAGCCCGAGGAGCCAAAAGAACGGAGGAAGCCGAGAGAGGCATCGATATAGTACCCCAAGTAGAAGGAGCAACAGAGGGTTCCACCAAACCCTTACCCTTCTCAAGCTCGGAAGAACCACCGACGTCAGTGGCTACCTCATCAGCCCCCAACGTGCTATCAGCAGCCAGTACGGGACATTCCCCCTGGCAGAACGGGAAGATCAACAATTGTCTCCTGACTCGCCCCTGGAGTCAGGACCGGTAGACGAGTCTCATTTTCCTCATCAAATCCCTTTACAGGGACAGGATCTGTCACTACCTCCCGATCGGCAGCCACCTCAGCTTCCGCTGCTGAGTCTGGGGTAGGGCTCGACAGCGCTTCAGCCGACCTCCCCTCATCATGACAAGGAGGAGAATCAACCCTCTCCTCTATTCCAATTACATCTGTTGCACCCGCAACAGACTCATGCAACTCTGGAGGAACGTCACCTGAAGACGACGAACTCCACTCTACTTTCTCATCAGGAAGCCCCGTGTCCGTAGGACCCTCAACGTCTAAGGCCCCCATGGCAGCTTGTACCATCCCGGAAGTTGTCGCAACCTCAGTGTCTCTTCCGACCAATTCTAGAGATACTAAAACCTTCGCAGGAATAATATCTTCAGGATTCTCTTCCATTGGGGACATCACCATCGGAGGAATGCGCTCGTCAGAAGAGCTTGCCACCTCCTTCGGTTTACTAACACCCGGTTTCGAAACACGGGTTTTCTTCTTCGACGATCCCTACAAGAAGAAAAGCACAAGTCACCAAAATGACAAAATAAGCCAAATTACGGAGGACTCTTTACCTCAGCAGGGACTGATTCCAGTGATGCAGCCCTTGGAGTCGTCACTTTCCTTGGCCTTTTTGGTACAGACGACCCGGCTTCTGCGTCAGCCCATCTCTTCCCAACAGAGGGATCTCTCACTGATGCTACAGCAGCAGCCCGATATCCCGCCAATTCTGGTAGACGATATGACCGAGCCGCTACCAACATATTCGTCGTAGCCTCTAGCTGAGTTCCAATAATGAAACTGGTCTTCCTATAATAATCAGAAGACACTGTATTCATGGTACAATACAGCTTAACGGCCGAATACAGGATCTATGGCCGAGGGTTGCGAACAGGAGTAGTAAAATGAACACCAGTGCACCCGACATTGTAATATTGCCAGCCCCGGGCTTCGTCCAGTAAACTTCCGGCAAACCCCAGACAGTTACTGGGATTCCGTAACATTAGATGGGTGTAGGCAAACTGGCGAGCAAACCGGCTTGGCAGATATGGCTCCAGATAACACCTATTTTGGTTGCGGTAGACCAAGTGAGAAGGCCGAATACTTTGTAACCAATGAAAACCCCATTTCGGCAGAGTAATCGCATCCTCACCAGAGTCGTCCAAATCTTGGTCAGCCTCAAAATCTTTAAAATGGGACTGACCTTGACGATCTCCCATCCCTGAAGGTAGGACAAAACTCACCTGAAAACGGGGACGCCAGTGTGCAACCACTTCCTCTTATAGAAACGACAGACAAAGGCATCACCTTCAACGTGATCCTCCTCCGGGCCTGGGCTCATCACGTTCGGATGATGTAGAATCAACCATCCCATCAGATAATGGAATGGTAGCTCAGTCCGGGGAAAGTTGTCGTTCCTACCTCTCCCATGGATCACATCCTCAGCAAAGGTCCTTAAGCCCCGCAACAGGTTACACACCATCGCGGGGAGGAGAGCCAAAGGGCGACCAAAAGCCAATTTCACTGCTGGCAAAATGAGGTTCCGGTGTACCCTCTCCACAGAACTAGGTTCGCCCGCGAACACACAATCCCGGAGCCATATCATCAAGTACGCAGTCAATACTGCCTTAGATGACATCCGGTGCACACAATGCCAGAAGCAGCTATACGCGTTCTCGCCACTCTCATTTGAACGGGGGGCCCTCTCGTCCAACCGGCTCATTTCAGAAGTCACTTCCGCAGGTTTCATCCCTTACGGAGTCATAAACCGGACCTTCGAGGAATTCGCCAAATCCTGCTTGAAGACGTAATCCCTCCAAGCAGTCACATGAGGCTGAAACTTGCCTTTACCCCTCCGTTGCATCAGATAATGATGGCTCGCCACCTCTTTGAAAATAGCCATCATCTTCGGGTCTTCTTCTCCAAGACACGGATCTCTTCGTTTGACGGGAAGTATTCTTCGTACAGTTTCGAGCCCCAAAGAAGCTTGGATATCTCGTACATTTCATGGAGAGCCAATCCCAACTCCCCCACTGGAGTAAAGAAAGTACCAGCCTGGGTATTGAACACTTCCAAGAGCACAAGGAACATATGCTTATTGAGATCCACGCCAGCCTGTGTGGCACGGATAGCGGCCGTCAGCCCAATCTCTTTAAGCTCAGCCTTGAACTTCGACAACACCCAAAGGGTCAACTCGTCCCACTTCGACATGTGGTGACACCAACCTTCAACCCTAAAGCTACCTTTCGGATACATGACCCTCGATGTTAGCATTCAATTTGCAAAGGTTGAAGCACTGAAGACAAAGGTGTCATTAGGGACCTCACTATAAAGGCTCCCAGGACGCAAAGTTCGGCAACTAAACGAGAGACCGGCTCGCAAAGTGGCCAAGATATCCCTTTGATTCGAAGTAGCATCAATCGAAAGAGTACCTCCCAATGCCCCTCCTTGAGAAGGAGTAATTTCCCAGGGCATCCTTCTCTTGGAAGCTAAACGGTAGAAGGTCGTCAGCGGCAACTGGCGTTCAAGTTGTCGCATGTACAGAACCATGCCTTTTGCAGAGAAGAACCAGTCTTCTTTGATCTTCAGTATCTTCGCCTCGGAGGAGATCTGTCGATCACCGAACAAAAAGGCAGGTTTTAAGAAAGTCACATCCTTGGATTCAGCAGATTTCAGTTTACCGCTCTCCATCATACTCTGGAGAAAAATCGGCAACTGATTCTGGATCTACAGCATTCTCTCAGGAGGTTGATTCTGTAGGATAGCATCCTTCGCAGGGTTGATAACCTCCTCGTCAAAATCAACTCCCATTTGACAAAGAGAAGCATCCGGAAGGACTTCATTCAGCAAAGGGATTGTTATCAACACTGACACAACAAAAACAAAAGTTAGGCAAAAAGCTTTAAGAAGACAAAGTGTGTCAAGCAACCTGGCGCATCATCAGGGTGTGAACCCATGCGTGTCAGCAGTGGCTTTGGTGCATCATCAGGGTATAAACCCATGCGCGTCAGCGGTGAAGCTTCGGCGCATCATCAGGGTGTAAACCTATGTGCGTCAGCTGTGAAGCTTCGGCGCATCATCAGGGTGTAAACCCATGCGCGTTAGCAGTTAAACCTCGGTGCATAATAAGGGCCTAAACCCATGCACGTCGGCGGGATAAAACCTCGGCGCATCATCAGGACAGAAGTCCATGCGCGTCGGCAGCAGAGAGTTAGGGCACACCAACTGTAGCTGCCCTTCCCAGAAAATTAGAATATATTATTATTATTTATTTTATTGGAATGGTGATTTTTAGATTTTATAAATAATTACTTAGTTAATTAGTACGATAGATGACTTTAGCCATGGCAGAGTTTGGAGTGCATGGTGACTAGAAATCGTGGCACGGATAGTACGATGGCGTGCTTTGACTAGAGTACTAGCTCTGGTAGGGAAGGCCGGGCCATAGCGATGTCCTAACTAGGAAAACCAGGCCAAGATGCGACTTAACCCTTACCGAAGACTTATTTATTTATTATTTATATTATTGAGTTTTAGGGAACCCGACTGTACCGAATTAGTCCAGATAGGACCCAAGACAAGCCCAAGCCCATGTAGGTCATGCGGCACGTCCAATGACATCCATATGGATATAATTTGGTATGAGCGTGTTGTATTCCATTTAATGATTTAATAAATATTCCTAGATATTCGTAATTTAGATATTATAAATATTATTATTATTAATATTTCGTGACTTTTTGTATAATGGGACCTTGTGCATTACGGGATTATTAGACTGTGTAAATGATATATATGCATTATTGATTTATTGCATTTCGTCATTATTATTATTATTATTATTATTATTATTATTATTATTATTATTATTATTATTATTATTATTATTATTATTATTATTATTTCTATTATCGATATTATTGAGGTTATTATTATATAATAATATTTTATTATTGGTTATATCATTATTATTATCTAATAAAGGTATAATATATATAGATTATATATTATTAGATTTTGTATGTGAATATATGTTGAAGAAGTATATATATATATATATATATATATATGAGTATATATATATATATATATATATATATATATATATATATATATATATATATATATATATATATATATATATATATATAGTGTAATAGAAAAGAAAACAAAAAAAGAGAGAAAAGAAACAGCAATAAAAGCAACCCACGAGATATTGGATGGGGGTCCAATATCTCGCGAGTGAACCACAGCAGGCCTAACCCGCGCCTATATTTACCCAGCCAAACCGAGAAGCAGTAGAACACCTATATTATTATACGGGTATATATTTAAGTCCAGAACAAAGTGAGCAGAGGAGGAGGAGAAGCTATTAAACCCCTTTTCCACCCCCACAGGCCAGCAGCAAACGGCCTAAACCAACCCGAGCCCTGGAATAAGCCCAAACCCGCGCAGCTGCCTACCCTGTATGCAAAAAACCAAACATATATAAGTATGAGGTTTCGAACAGAGGAGTCACGCAAACACAAACCCTAGCTCATCCACGCCACCAACACCCGATGCCACCTTCTCCGACCCTAGGCGCACCGCCCGCCGCTGCCACGACGGCCAGATTCGGCTGGACTGCCGCCGAGACAGGGCTGCGCACGTGCAAGCCACGCGCACAAGGAAGAAACAGCAGCAGCAGCAGTTGCACGGAGATACAACTTCGTCGTGAGAAATCTTTGCGCACAGTCGACCATTTCATGAGCCACTTCTTCAGGTATGAACCCCATATATACACCTTCACATCCATTAGATAAGTCTGGATGGAAACGAATAGAAATCGACCCAAAAATCGATGTGTAGTTGACCCAAAAGTCTGTCCTAAAACAGAACCCAAACTGTCCAATCTCCTATTTTGGAAGGGGATTCTAGAACAGAATAATAGAAATTTTAGGAATCTATTTAAACACCTTTTTAGCCAACATATACAGGATTACAACACCTTTTATAGAACCTGAATTCATAAAGTATCTAGAAAGTTATCCGATCTCGAAGTTTTAGAAAAATCTGCTTTTGAATGATAGAAAAACTTGAAAAATCCTTCCACACGACGTGCGTCCCGCCATTCCGGGCGACGTGGTCACAAACCGAAAGCATCGAAAGGTTCGTAATGGCTTCGTGGTCGTGTGGGATTTGGCGGAATTCAAATTGGTTGCGTGTGCGCGACGAATTTAATGCGTATCCGTCAAAATTCACCGTATCGTGCACTTTGCAAATTCTTCAATTACTTTGTGCACGCTCGTCAGATCGAGACAAAACTTGCGCCATCATGACCGTATCGTTTTTCTGGTCCTGTATGCCAAGTTTGGTCCGATTCTGAGACAGTTGATAAAATCACCGTTTTGCGGGCCCCACGGTTCCACTCAACGGGCGATTTTGTGCACGGCCCGCCGAAATCTAACTTTGGACATACGGTTGGGTTCGTATCGGAAAACTGGATCCATAGACATATAGTTTGACGACTTTAGAGACCGTTGACTCTGGCACACTTTTCGGTGCGAAGCGGGTCCAACGGCGGACATCATTTTGGCCCGAAATTACCGTTTTGCCTCTGTGTCCAGAATTGGACTTAAGGACAGGCAATCCTAGCTAATTTGACTATTCTGAGATTATTGGTAATATTTATTTCAGCTTCCGGAGACTGTTGTATGGGTTTTGACTATTGTGGCACATTGAGTAGTTCAGACTGTCGGTTTCGCTAGCAGAGGACCACATGCGAGTACAGTTTATTGTCTGCATTTCGATATTGATTTTTACTATATTTCATTGATTGGCCATTGGTTATGTGATTATTTTCTATTATAAATTATTGAGTCGGGAATGAGAAGTACCAAGGATGTGTGATCTGACCTTAGACAATGTAGACAGTGTAGACAGTGATTTATTATTGTAAAGTAGACAGTGTAGACAGTGATTTATTTATTGCAAAGTAGATAGTGTAGACCGTGATTATTATTGCATTTAAACTGTGTAGTTCGTGATTATTATTTTGTAGACAGTGTTTCTTTATTGCAATATTAACTGTAGACCGTGTAACTTTAGACAGTGTAGACAGTGTAACTTTAGACAGTGTAGACAGTGTCGCATAATTGTCCCGAGACCGATCACATATCAAAGGTACTTCTAGCAGTTGGGGAAAGTATTTTGTGTCTATTTATTGCTATTGGTTTTCCGTATTTACTGTTTATTTTTAAAACTCACGATTGATGTCTAACCTTCGTTTTATAGTCATTTTTTTATTTGAAATTGCATTCAGTGAATTGTGCTCGTTCCATTCCTGACTGGAAGCCAACATTTTCAGGTTAGCCGTGGATTCACTTAGCTTGGGGAGTGATGGGAATACTTGCAGAAAAAGCCTAGAGACTAGCTAGTTAGTTGTGTTGTAGTCATTCATTTATTGTACAAGTTTATATTTTTCTACAAATGTAAAACTTGTGATCACTGTAAGTTAAATTAATTATGTGAATGAGCATTATTTATGATTTTGATCTTCATGGCCGTGACAGCGTTCTACCGCCGACACTGCGGCGTAGGCTGGCTTGGACACGTCTCGTATCCGTTTAAAAAAAAAAACGGGTGCGGGTCGTGACACCAACTCAGCCGTATGATAAAAAAATAGTGGAAAAGACGACACCCACCCGTCACCGCAGGACGAACGTCGGCCGGAGTCACATCGGCGAAATCCGCAGGCCCCTTTTCCTTGCCAGCACCGCTACGAGGAGTCTTGGGAGCCATTCCTTGAAGGGATAAAGTTACGGTTTTTGTCGAAGAACTCTAAAGGACAAAAGCAAGGAGAAGAAGAACTCTCTCTCTCTCCACATCACGCCTATTTATAGGCTCAGTCGCACGCGTAAACCGATGAGGTGTGACCTCAACCGCCGCCTCGGGTTCTGCGAGAAGATAACTGCAAATAAAACCAAAAAGATCATCATTAATCTTTCTGGTTATCGAGACGTTATCATTTGCATTAACTGAGAGGAGCATGCGCCCCATCACTGATGCGCGGAGTATCTATGCGCCCGAACAGTCATGAGCCCCAACCACCATGCTTCTTATTCAAAGTATTCCAAAACTTTGACAAAAAAAGTTTTAAAAACTTTGAAGGGGGTCTTGTAGAAGCATGGAATTTTACGATCAGAAATTCTATGCGCCAAATACTACATGCGCCAGGGAGCTCAGACAAAGTACTTGACACAGCAAAACAAAAGTATAGACATTGAATGAGGATTTTTATTTACATATAAAAGTCTATTACATGTGTAGAAAAGGTTGTACAAAGGAGAACTTCTGCAAAAAGAAAAGACCCTAAGTATACAGCCAGGCGCAGCGATCATCATGCACTCTAGAACAGGCGCAGCAGCCACCATGCGCTCTCAGTCAGGCGCATCCCACCATGCGCTCTCAGTCAGGCGCAACAGCCACCATGCGCTCTCAGTCAGGCGCATCCCACCATGCGTCCTCAGTAGGGCGCATCCTTTCAGCAGCTCAGTTATGTGCATCCCTTCAGCAGCTCAGTTATGTGCCACCCTTCCAGCCAGGCTCACCTGTTTATTGAGCAGAACGAGGGTGGCAATCAACCCTCTAGCTGGAGGAAGAGCTCCCCAAACCGAGGAAGAGAGGAGCACCGCAAATCAACCTACGGCTAAAGGAGCAGCTTTCAACCCAACCAGAATGGGCAACACCCACTCTAGCGGGAGGAGGAGCTCTCCCAAAGGCCAAGGAAGATGATCGCAGCATCGCAATTCTGATCTGCGGCTCTTCCAGTATAACGGAGACGAGGCTCGAGCATCCCGATCTTTGGATGCAACAGGCACCTTCCGCCTGCCTCAGAAGCCCTCGACTCCGACTTTGGATGTAACAGTCACCTTCAAGTGCACCAATGAAGACATTACGTCGCATCTTTACCTTCGGGAGCATCTCAAACAGAGTATGCTCGAGCAAACAAATTTACTTCGGGAGGACGTGAGAGAACGAGAAATAAACTCTCTCCATGCCACTATTTATAGGGCCGGGCAAATCAAACCCATGCGCCAAGTGGATGGCTCTTCGAATCTCGTACAACGAATTTGCATTAAATGGATGAACCAGACGCTTCGAATTCAGCCAAGTCAAAAACGGCTATTTAAAGCACTCGAAGAACGTAACAGTCGCACCATTAAAGACGTGTCATACGGAGCGGATGCGCCGGTCAGGCCGCACATCACACAGACGAGCCTCTTGACACCAAGCGCCTCACAAAGCATGCGCCCCCATGCGGCCCCATGTGCCTAGTGGAACGCCGATCGATGCGCCCACTCAACAGTCCATCAAATGTCAAAGAACATTAAATGCTGAAGTCTGACAGAGTTGTCAGCACGCCTCTCGAGGACTGAACAGTTGATAGCTTTTTTAGAAAACGAAGGGTCGCCAACGTCAGCATCATCATTACTCTTCTCCGACGGTTACAGCCACGTGGCCGCCCACCCACTCGCATGCGCCTCCGCAGCCATGCGCCCAAAGCTCTGCATGCGCCTCGAGCCATGCGCATCAGACTTTCTTTCTGATCCCTAAAGACAGAAGTAAAGTCACTACTGAAGCTCTGCATGCGCCTCAAAAGCCATGCGTCTCAGACTTTTTTCTGATCCCTAAAGACATAAGTAAAAGTCACTACCGAAGTCTCGCATGTGCTTCAAAAGCCATGCGCCCCGAATGGTTCGTGACTCCCAAAGGTTACGAGCCAAAGTCTCCTCATGCGCCCAATCCCAGACGCAACCTACCAGATCATTCCCCACCAAATCCGAGATCTCTGAGCCATGGGCCGATGACACGTGTCCTTTGACTCGATTCACCCAAGATCTCAGCAACAGAAAGAGCCTCTTCTCTGCTACGTGTCGGCCCATAAGAGCAGCATGAAGAATTCAACCCCTCAATCAGGGCGCATCGTCCATGCGCCTCCATCAGTAATCACCACGTGGCGTTCCCGCGTCCAGGCGCATCCTACATATGCGCAAATGAGCAGCCAGCCTGCAAAGCTATAAATAGAGGGATCATTTCCTTCTTCCACACACACGGACGAACATACCTATACAGACAGAGACGTCGCACAACCACAGAGGCATATACAGACACTCAACGTCTTCTTCTTCTCCACCAGCTCCAGCACCCAGAGCAACTCAGACCTTCAGAGAACCGATAATCGTCGTCAGATCGTCAACGGAGTCAACATATTACCACTCGCTCCATCGGCACAAGGGACCCAGATAAACGAAAGTGTACTCCTAGGACTACGTCTAAGTCCTATATTGTAACACTGTTCTGTTTGTATTGAAATTACATCAAAAGATTTTAATAGCAAACAGTAGAGAGTCAATGTGACAGATATTTGTGTGTGTAACAGTAATAGAAAATTCATATATGTGTGTTAACAGAGGTCTTGACCACACAGGGAAAATCTGTGGGTGGAAGAACTCGATGAACACAACACTAAACCAACTCAGCTATAAAACATGAGAATTGACATGGAATTAACCCAACCAAATAGTGAAACCTATATCAGTTCAATCTCAGGTTAATGGTGTATGTGTATAGGAATGTCTTAGGTGAATCTACATTTGAAACAAAACCCACAATAACATTTAACCTACATTTGTATTCCAGGACTAAAGGACAGTTAACATATAATTCAGATTTGTATACATGCATTAACCAATTTGAAAACAAGACCAAACCCTAAATTGAAAATAAATCATGAAACCCAAATCTCAGTTATTCAGTCTACATAAAACCAGTTTTCAGGTGTATATGAGTGTCAATCTCATTCTCAGAAATTAAACAGTGGGTGTGTATATAGGAATTGGTGCATTCAGTTCAACTTCAGTGATATAGGGATCAATATGAATTTGAACCTACCCATTCAATGTAAACATTCAATGCAATCTCAGAGTTATTCAACAGTGTATATCAGTTAGATATCATTCAAAGGAAATCCCAACCCAATTGCAAATTCGAACTAATGAAATATGAAAACTAAATCCCTACCATGTGAACCCTAGAATTCTAGCTAATCCCCAGATATACATAGGTGTACAAAAATAGGTTAAACAAAATCGAATTCAAGAACCCCCAAACTAATAGTTCTTTATGTATCAGAAAAATAGGGGTTTTTTCCCATTTTTGAATTAGAAAATTATAGTAAAATGCCAATTAAATGGTTGATAACTATAGTCACACATGTGTACGTGTCATAGGGCATGTTCGTATCCAACCAAGTGGACACAACGTGTCCAAACAACCAACATTACACAGACACAAAAACTGCATTCAGACAGTGTCGTGCACGCGTGTACATAATTCGTGGACACGACACAACACGAATTAGGACACGTGCCCATGGCTATAGGTTCGCCTAGGATAGGGCTAAGTGCCTAGGGTCCTGATACGTGTCCAATATGTGTCTAGGTGAGACACGAATACCGTGTCAGTGCGTGTTCTGTGCAGGTACTCCTCCAATGCACGAATAGTGTGGGCCAATTTTCTCTCTAACCACTCGATAAGGTCCTACGAGATTTTGTGGGCCTTGTGTCAGTCACCTAAGGAGTGTCCACACCAATTTTGGTGCCAAGAGATGGCGTGTCCAGTGAGATATAGGACACGGGCAGCAGGAGAAGGCTACAGTACCCTGTGCTGTGTCTAGTCAGTGAGTTCGTGTCCAAAATAGACACGAACAGTGCACAAATTAAACTCAGTCACCTGGAATATTAATCTACACATATTAAGCTACAAAAATATGTAATTTGTTTTGGAAAACATAAAGTTTTAATCCATTCAAGCATTTCATCAAATACCTATATAGACACATTGATACGTGTCCGATACGGATACGAAATGGACACGACTCGACACCAAACCTATGCTAGCAGCTAGGGGACTCCTAGGGCTATGCCCTCATGCAAAGAAATCAAAATCTAATGGTGATTATGAGAGTTTTACCTATAGGTGTCAATCTCAAGAGAAGCTTCAAATGGGGGAGTGTTTTTCTTGATAACCAAAATTCGCAAATTGATTTGAACCTGAGATTTCTCTCCATGAATACAAAATAGGGCTAGATTAGGATCATATGCAGAAGACTAGAGTGAAAAAGGATTAAAATTGAAGAATCTAGGGATTGGGGAAGAAATGACATTACCTCTTTCTTCAAAATGTTGAAACATTACAAAAGAGGCAAGAACATGGAGAAGATGACTTTATAGGGTTGGAAATGACCTAGTGGCTGGTCATGAAGGATAAAATTAGGGTTAGGGTTTCTAGTTAGTGGGCTTTAGGCTAAGTCACATGAGCAATGGGATCTCTACCTTAGCCTTAAGTCCAACATTAAAATCCTTCCTAATTTTCTCAAGAGCTAAATCACTCAAGTCAAAACCAAGTCGACTTAAGTTAGATTAGGGTCTCACCATGCTAATCAAGTCACCATAACTAGAGTCAACATCTAGGTTAGTCTCTTAAGTCACAACTAGCAAAAGTAAAAATCAACAACCGTCAATCCAATAAATAAATCAATAATTCTAATAAGTCAAAATGACCAAATTACCCCTAGGCTAAAAATGATAATTAGATGTTCCAAATCACATGGTTAGGCTCTAGGGTAGACAGTCTCTAGAGTTTCACTAGCTGCACATCAAAATCACAAGTCATAATTTTTAAATAGTTTTAAAATAATTAAAAATCACCAAAAATCATATTATTATTTAAATATCATAATTAAATAAATTAAAACACAAAATTTCAAAATTACCCTCATTTAGAAAACTGGGTGTTACACTTTTGATCCGCTTATATATATATATATATATATATATATATATATATATATATATATATTTTGGAACCATGTAAAAATTTTCTTGAATCGCTCCCACTGGGATTCGAACTCCTGACCATTCGGGCCGCATGCATCTCTCTTAACCACTAGGCTAGAGGTCATCTGCAATATATATATATATATATATATATATATATATATATATATATATATATATATATATATATATATATATATATATATTATATATATATATATATATATATATATATATATATATATATATATACATATATATATATATATATATATATATATATATTATATATATATATATATATATATATATATATATATATATATATATATATATATATATATATATATACATATATATATATATACATATATGTATATATATACATATATATATATATATATATATTTTTTTATATATACATACATATATATATATATATTTTTATATATACATATATATATATATATATATATATATATATATATATATATATATATATATATACATATAAAATAAAAAAATAAAATATATATATATATATAATATATATATATATATATATATATATATATATATATATATATATATATATATATATATATATATATATATATATATGTATATATATATAAAATAAAATTGCAGTTAACTTCTGTCAACATATATATATATATATATTTATATATATATATATATATATATATATATATATATATATATATATATATATATATATATATATATATATATATATATATATATATATATATATATTTTAAACTCCTGGGATTCAAACTCCTGACCATTCGGGCCGCATGCATCTCTCTTAACCACTAGGCTACATATATATATATATATATATTTATATTTTTTTTTTATATATATTTGTTGACAGAAGTTAACTGCAACTTTATTTTTTTTTATTTTTTTCGGATTTTAGTGATGAAAAATGTTGTGTATTTGTTGTCAGAAGTTATAGATGTGAGCACCCTAAATTTCGGGTTAATTTTTTTATTTTTATTTTATTTTTTATGATTGTTTAGTTTCAATAAATAATTTATTCTATTTATTTATCTGTAATTGTGCTTTTTCGTGCCTTTGAAAATTGGAGTGTCAGGGATGTTCAACTCTGGAAACCTTCTTCACGAGTTTTGTAGTGGACAGGATTGCCTTCATGATGGTATATAGTGTCCCACTCAAACTTGTTCCCTTGTACTCTTTTTGCTTTGCACAACTTCGGGTCGATTTAGACCATTTGATTATTAATTATTTTTCCCACTCTTTTCCTTGATCATTTTTAGCACGTTACCGTGACTTTTAATTTGAGAGCACAAGACCAGTTATTTTCTTGAAACCAACTCATCATGCATGATCTACTCGAGACACTCTTCACCCTTGACCTTCGTGTCCCACTCAGATACACCATTTTGTGCTCTATTTGCTTTGCACAACTTTCTTGACACGTGACCCGATTTTATTTTACCCCGCGGTGTTACATTCATTTTTTCAACTTAATTTGTGGGTACCCTGTCGACCAAAACCTGTCAGCCCCAAATATGGACATGGCCCACATTGAGCCTACTACCCGCATGACACTTGTGTCCCATTTATTGGAATCCCCATGTGCTACTTATTCACTCATGATCATCAACACCTATTTTTATTCGATTATTTTGCCATGTCGGATTTAGACCCAATTCGGCTCCACCAAGACCAGCCAGCTTCGTGTTACTCTCCATCACCATCACCCTCAGCCTCATTACCCTTGGAAAATATCAAGTACTCTTGTTACCTATTTTTTTAATATTTAATAGAAATTCTATTGACTTTAATCCCTATAGGAATGACCCAAATTCCTATAATTAATTCTAGCCATTGATTCCCTATATTAAATCCTCACCCTACATTTTTCCACACTCTCACAAATTCCCCCCCAGCCATAGCCGGCCCTAAAATCTATGAGGGAATATTTTCTCTCTCTCTTTTTCTCTCTTTAATTATTTATTACATCTTCTCTCTCTTTCCCACTCTTTTTATTTACACCAACAGCAACATTTAACACCACCACCACCTACATAACCCGACCCCCCCTCCTCCCTATCAGGCGCCGCTGGCCACCTCCCCGGCCGAGTCGGCCACCACCGAGCCCATCACCTCCTCCTTCTTCACACATCACCACCACCATCGACTCCTTCATTTCCTCCACCTCCTTCCCATTGAAAAACTGCCACCACCACCATCTTTAGCCAACACCGGCCGACCGCCGCCATACCACCCGCCGTGCTGCGCCGCTCGCCGCCACCGTACCACCGCACGGCCAGCAGCAGCAGCCAGCGCGCTGCACAGCACAGCAGCAGCCTCGCACCCCCTTCGTCGTGCGTGCACGGGCGGTGCAGCACTGCCGCCGTTCGCACACCGGCGTGGCCGACCCCCTCCACAGGTGCGCCCCACCCTGGCAAACTCTCCCATGGCGGCCACCGTCCTCTGGGACGCGCCGTCGAGGCGATTCGTGCGTTTCGCACGAAGTTCCGTTGTGACGCGCGCGAGATAGATCCAGAATTTGTGCCCTATCGCAGCAACTTTGTGCACGTTTTCCTAGAAATCTGACCGTTGGATCAGCAATTTCTTTGCTCCGTCACAATCTCGGTATATCCACCTTCACTCATGTCAATTTTCATCCGTTGATTTTATCGTTTGATACATCAAAACCGGCCACCAAGTTGACCGTTTAAATTATATTAAATTTGGACAGTTTCGCGGGGTCAACTTCGTCAGCTTGTACCTCCTCCACCGTAGCTCCGTTTGGTGTGCTACTAGTTCTTGTGCGAAGCTGGTATAACCCTCTTGCTACCTCTCCAGTTTCGTTTCATTGTGAGCTTGTTTGATTGGTTGAATTCGACGCCAAAGTTGGTCGTCCGAATTCGTAATTTCCAACTTATAAAATTACATTTTGAACACGGGACTCCATATTTCATTTCTGACACCACCATTAGACTCGTGGCATCGTTCTGGCATGTTTTCATATAAATTTGTTAGATTTGGAGGACGTGGGTCCTAGCACGTTTTTTCAGTGCAAAGTGGGTCCCACAGTTCGGGTCAACGGGACTTTTTGACGTCGGCTCATCGGAATCCAATTCCGGATATACCGTTGAGTTCGTATCGCCATTCTGGACTCGTTGACATATAATTTGCTAGGTTTTGGTGGACATTGGATCTGGCACGCATTTTGGTGCAAGTCGGATACCAATATCCGGGTCAACGGGTCATTTTGAGATCGGCTCATCAGAATCCAATTCCGGATATACCGTTGAGTTCGTATCATCATCCTGGACTCGTTGACATGTAGTTTGCTGAGTTTTGAGAACATTGGCTCCGGCACGCATTTCCGTACAAACCGAAATTCCAAGTTCTGGTCAACGGACCAAATTGAGATCGGGTCAACGGAATCCAATTCTGGAGATACCGTTGGGTTCGTATCGTCATTCTGGTTTCGTGGACATATAATTTGCTATATTTTATAGACTTATTTTCTTGCACATTTTTCGGTGCAAAACGGCTCCGACACGGATACCGTTTTGACCCAAAATTTCCTTTTTGCCCTTGTGTCCAAATTGGACCGATGGGTAGGCTATCCTAGCTAATTTGACCATTCTGGACACGTTGGCGATGTTTATTTCATCGTCCGACAATGTTGTTGATAATTTCTCTGAGTTTAACCTTTTTATAATTTATTAATAATTAATTCTTATAATGTTCGTATTTCGGGATTAGTACAACGAAACTGAGCTCAGTCAATTCCAGTGATCTCACATCGTTGAAATTGACAAGATAGACACGTAGATCACTATAATAAGATTATCAACTTTACCGTTGATCATCTTATCTCGATTTGCGTGTCGTAAGTTTTGACGTACCAATAACGAAGTACACTTTATATCTTTAATAATTAGACTAGAATTGACCCTGTTTGACCAGTTGACCAAAAGTCAACTATAAGTCAATACTTGACCTAGTTTGACTAGATTGTTGATCGGAGTTGACCTAGAGTTGATTTGACTTAGAAGAACCTAGGATAATATAGATTGCTTGTAGAGATTCATTTATTACAACTTGAACACCTTGTAACCTGTGTTGCTTTAAATAGGACTCTGTGACTTCAGTTGGACCCCCTATACTTATCAGCTGTTCAGGTTATCAGGCGAGTACATTCTCTGATCATTTCATATCCTGCTTAGAATTATTTTTCTGCTTTAGATTACTTTACTTGATGTTGTCACGACATTATCACGGATTGGTACTATATGGATCTCTTCATGCGATGTTATCCCCCTCGGGAGCATCGAGTACATTATGTCATGTGCGTTTCACTTTCATCATGTACTCCTGTGCTTTCACTATATATGTATACTCCTGTGAATCATGTACTCTCATGTTCACGGAGCCCTCATGTATAATATCATGTGCACCCTTTCATGGGCCCCCATGTGATATCATGTATAATAACATAACATGCTTAGATCCTTGTGTATTGATTAGGGAAAACGGGGAGAGTGCTAGTAGTCATGTGAACAATTCCATAGTAGTGTAGATCATGTGAAACTCTTTAGTGTAGATCATATACAAATCTGTTCCGTTCATATGTGCTATCATGTACTCTACATCACTAGCCACTGTTAGTTCTCTATTTATAGTAGATATTTCTATTACAGTTCTCTCTCTGTTTACATACTGTATTTCTTCAGATCATGTATCTTACTTTACTGCATGATTATATTTTCTAACCTGCTATGATTTGTTGAGATGTATTGTGCTCGCTCCTGTCCTGACTGGACCTGTTGATAAATTTTACAGATAGCTTGGAGGTTGCCTGCTAGCCTAGAGGAGACACAGTAGAGGTCGTATAGATAGCTAGGGTTTTCTTACTTTATTTCAGTTGTCTTGAGTTGCATTTATTTTATGGATTACTGTATTTAAGCTTTGAGATGCATTTCTGGGTTGTGTATCTTAGACACTTAGACTTCTATCTGCTGTATCTCTTTTGGATTTCATGTTTTATCTATCTTCCATTATGCTCTACCTTAGATGTGATTGAGTTTACATTCTGCTATGTCACCCCCATTCGGGGAGTATAAACTGCTTAGCCTTATACTGTTAGATGCATGAGACCTAGGACAGCGTTCTACCGTCGACACTGTGGCGTAGGCTGGGCGTTGTTACGTTCTCGTACCCTCACAGCGGGTGCGGGTCGTGACACATTTTTAGTGGTGGCCCATGCAGGTCGAGTTTGTGTAGTGGTATTCGAACTAGAGTACCACTACAGCCTGCAGTAGGATTAGGATATATTTTTGAAGGTACTCAATCACAGTTAGGATCCCTTGAGAGATTCCTAGGATGACCCTTGAGAATCTTATTTTAACTTCGATTTGAAAACTCTTTTTTCCCTTGAATTGATTTATCTTTACTTTCTGTTGTTGAATTTGATTTTGATGGATTATTGTTGAATTTGAGTTTGTATTTATTGATTTGATGATGATTGTTGAGTTTTGAATCTTGATGTTAGCTGTTGCATCCGAGTTTGTATTTATATGACTTGAAGGATTTTTGTTCATTTTTGAATCTTGATGTTCGTTGATAAATTTTATTCGATTTTGGGTATTCATTGTTGATTTAATTTAAATTTTGTCAAGATGAAATTATATGGGCTAGGTCATCTAAGTTATGGAATCTAGTCTTCTATAGTCACATTAGCCAGCACGGTGAGGACATATAGTCTGATTTTGGATATATTTCTCGGGTGTGGGAATTTAAGGTTTTCGCAGCCAAGCTAGCGGCATCGCGAAAATGTTAAATACCATGATTCTAGAGGTATGTGCCTTAGTCGAGGACTCTGTGATTATCGTAGCCTTGCTTACTAGTATGACGGGAATTTAGAGTACCATGATTGTGGATAGACGCATATGATTATCAGATTGTACCTTAAATGTTTTCGAACATGTTTTCTCTACTTTTGTTTCAGTCCTTCAAAAAATTATTATTTGTTTTGTTTTGCTTCTCATTATTTAACTTAGGAGTAGCTTTAGCTATTTTTATGAACCTTGTGCAACTTCTTACTATGAATTTCTTCTTAATACAATGAATCGACGATTTTGCTAGACCTTATCTTGGATTTGATATTATAGATATGGTTTCAAAATGGTTCTTCCTTTAAACAGATAAGCAGAATATATTTCATTGTTATTTCTTCTTGTTATTATTATTGTATTAAATAATGATAATAATAATAAAACTGTCTTGATTTCACCAATCACCTACTTTGCAATCTTGGTAGGAATCTAAATGTTGGTCTTGATATAGAATTTAATTTTTATATTGGGACATGAGAATATATATAGTGGACACAGACTCTTTGCCTGACACGCATGCATGCTACACTTGATTTCCCACCCATCTAAATACATATTAATATGTTGTTGATGTTTAAATTGCCAAATTCCCAATATTTCTGGTTTTATACTTTTTCAGTTTAAACTCGTAATTCAAATATAGATTTCATGTTATTAGTTATGTTTACATCACTGCACATGTATGTTATACGTAGGGTTTCAATTCAAAAATTTTAGTTGAGTTTTGTGTTTGAAATTGTCAAATCTAAGACTGTGTGCATATTAACCCTTAATACTGGATTCCAAATGTTTAGTTTAATTTGCTGTTTTATTTTTTAAAAAAAATATAATACTTTGAGCTATATACATTGTGGTATGTAGGGATATAAATTTAGGTTTCATATTCTTACATGTTAGGTTGTGATAAACATTGGGTTAGTTGATGTTGAATTTCTCCAAATCCTAAAACTGAATACATGTTAACATTTTCACATTGATTTCCAATGCTTAGTTCAATTTTAGATTTAATATGTAATATTGAACTGTATGCATAGCTAAATGTATGGATAGTATGTTAGGGTTTCTTCTCTATCATGTTAGGATGTATTGGAAGCATTGAGTTAGTTGTGATGTTTCAAACCCCTAAAATTTGAAACTGCATTATGTTAATATTGCACTGGTTTAAATGTTAGCTTATTTTCAGATTTTGTATGTAAATGCTGAACTGAAACCGGTTTAACCTTTCAATACTAAAGCTATAATCCTGTACAAGGACACACACACTCTAACTTAGTATACGCTGTCATGTAAACATAACCTTTCCTCTCTATGTTGTGTTCATATACCTATATAGATATATATATATAGAGTTTAGGCATACATGTTATAATGTATATAGATACATAACTAAGTCTCTACCTCTTTATATATGTATATGGTTAGCCATGCATGTTATGAGTAAATAGGTTGTGTATTGTAAATTGTTTAACCAATATGCCATGAGTAGTGTAACTTGGTAGCTATTATTTCGAAACCCAAATCCTTCTATTCTTTCATGTATATTTCACATACACACATGCCTACTATCTAACCATATGAACATGTCCACATACACCCATACACACATGAACCACATGACCTTTACATAATGCTAGCTTTTCCCTCTCTAACACACTCTCTATATATATACATATTGTGATTGGATTTCCATGCAAGTGACTTTCATTCTTTAACTTTTGATTTTGATTTTTCTGAAACCTTTATAGATAATTGGTAGTTACCTTTCTTTATTTTTATGATAAGTACCAGTTTTCACATAGGATGGTAGGCTGTCTTACAGTTTTGATGATTTGTTATTCTGTGTCCTTTTCGGTTTAACACCATAGACTGCTTGTGTGTTATGATACCCTATGACCGTTTTGGTTTAGCATGACTAGTATACCTAGATGAGACTTTCACTACCACCGTATGCTATGACCCTGTATGTCGTCCTTTTTTTATCATATGTTTTATTTAAGTTCTGGGACTTGATTGTGGGGGTTTGACCTAGAAGGAGTATGAACAATTTTAATTTCGAGGACAAAATTTTTATAAGGTGGGGTAGGATGTGAGCACCCTGAATTTCGGGTTGATTTTTTTATTTTTATTTTTATTTTATTTTTTATGATTGTTTAGTTTCAATAAATAATTTATTATGTTTATTTTTCTGTAAATGTGCTTTTCCGTGCCTTTGATATTTGGAGTGTCAGGGATGTTCAACTCTGGAAACCTTCTTCACGAGTTTTGTAGTGGACAGGATTCCCTTCATGATGGCATATAGTGTCCCACTCAAACTTGTTCCCTTGTACTCTTTTTGCTTCGTAAAACTTCGGGTCGATTTAGACCATTTGATTATTAATTATTTTCCCACTCTTTTCCTTGATCATTTTTAGCACGTTATCGTGACTTTTAATTTGAGAGCACAAGACTAGTTATTTTCTTGAAACCAAATCATCATGCATGATCTACTCGAGACACTCTTCACCCTTGACCTTCGTGTCCCACTCAGGCACACCATTTTGTGCTCTATTTGCTTCGCACAACTTTTCTGACACGTGATCCGATTTTATTTTATCCACGGTGTCATATTCATTTTTCCAACTTAATTTGTGGGTACCCTGTCGACCAAAACGTCAGCCCCAAATATGGACATGGCCCACATTGAGCCTGTAAGCCCCCTGAATTTCAGGGCTATTTTAAATTTTCTAAATAAATTATTATCGATAAATATATTATTATTTAATTGTTTAGATCATTAATGTACCTTTCCGTAGCTTGACTTCTGGAGCGTCAGGGATACCAATCTCTGTAAACTCTCTTCATGGGTTTTGAAGTAGGCAAGATTATCTTCTGTTGATATATCGTGTCCACTTGAACTCGTTCCCTTGTGCTCTTTTGTATCGCGCAAGTTCGGGTCAACTTAGACCGATTAATCGTTGAATATTATTCCCACTTTTATTTTTGATCGTCGTTTGCACGTTACCGTTGCTTTTAATTTAGGAGCACCAGATCAGCCATTTTCGAAACCAATTCTCATGAATGATCTACTCGTGACGCTCTTCACCCATGACCTTCGTGTCCCACTCAGACACTCCATTTTGTGCTCCATTTCCTTCGCACAACTTCCGGGTCAATTTAGGCCGATTTATTTCGATCGTAAAACCTGATTTATTTTCCAATTTAATTTTGGGACCCGACATCGACCCAACCTAGTCAACCCGAAGTATGGACGCGGCCCATACGAAGCCTACTCCTCGCCTGCAACTTGTGTCCCATTATTGGAGTCCCCGTATATTATTTTTTCATGATTATAAATACGCATTTAATTCGAATATTGTCCCTGTCCGATTTGACCGACCCGGCTCTACCGAACCCGAACCCAAGCTCCACGTTGCCCTCTCATGACTGCCCAATACCTACACAATATTTCTCTTTTTCCTATTTTGGAAATATCTCTTCTTCCCCTACTTTATTTAAATATCTTGGAATATCTTATTATATATATATATATACGTATGTATATATATATATATCTATATATATCTATATATATATATATATATATATATATTAATATATATATATATATATATGTATATCACTTTCTCTCTTCTATTATAAACACACTCACCCCCCTTCCCAACCGACTCATCTCTCCCTCTTTCTAAATATCTCCTTTCATTTTCTCTCTCTCTTTTATTCATAATATATATATAATATAATATATATATATATAAATATATATATATATAGATATACAAACAACCCTACATACATAACTCCCTCTCTCTCCCTCACTTTACACAAACACACTCACCCCCACCCCTCCTTTACAGCTCACAGCAAACCCCCTCCTTGGACCGACACCCCATCTCTCTTTCTATAATATCTCAAACTCTCTCTCTCACTCTCTATTACTACACACACACTCAATAATATTATTCCCACTCTCTTTATTTTTCAAACACACAACACACCACCACCCCCACACAGCGACCACCTCCTCCTGGCGAGCTCGACGACCATCACCTCCACCCCGGCCTACTCTCTCCTCCTTCTCCTCTTCCTCTTCAAACCATCACCATTAAAGCCATCACCATTAAATCACCAATCCATCATAAACACACTTCCACCCCATGCACCACCACCTACACCATCCCGCCGCCGCCGCCGCCACAAGCACCGTCGTCGCCGCCCGCCGTGCGCCACCGCGTGGCAGCAGCAGCAGCGAGGTGGCAGCGCAGCTGCCATCGGCAGCAGCCGCGAGCGCTCATGCGGCGGCGCGCACGCGCGGATGGTGTGTGGCGTGCGCCACCACGTGGCCGGCCCGCACCACCGCGAGGACCCCCCCTGGCCGCGTGCACTCCGGCAAGCCACCCCGAGTCCATCGCCACCCTCCCCAACGTGTTAAATAGGCGATTTGTGCATTTACGTCGAAATCCCGTCGACGCGGCGATTTCAAGTTTCAGAAATTGTATTTCGGGACAGCAACTTTGCGCGTGTTTCTGGGAGATCCGACCGTTGGATCGGCGATTTCTTTGCTCCGTCGCAATCTCGGTATATCCATCTTCACCCCTCAATTTTCGTCCGTTAATTATGTCGTTTGTACCTCAAAAACTGACCACCAAGTTGACGTTTTAAATTGAACTATTTTTGGACAGTTTTGGAGCCGACTTCGTCAGCTCGTAACTTCGCCGTTGCAGCTCCGTTTGCGCACCGTCAGTTCCGGTGCACAGCTGGTATAACCATCTTCATGTCTTCTTTAGATTTCGTTTCAGTTTAAGCACGTTTGGTTGGTCGAATTCGACGCCAAAGTTGGTCGTCCGAATTCTTTAAATCGCACTTGTTAAATTCCATTTTGAACCCGGGACTCCGGATTCAATTTCTGACACCACCAGTAGACTCGTGGCGTCGTTCTGGCATGTTTTCATATAAAGTTTGCTTAATTTGGAGAACGTGGGCCCTGGCACGCATTTCGGTTGCAAAGCGGGTCCCACTTTCGAGTCAAGGGTCATTTTGAAATCGGCTCATCGGAATCCTATCCCGGATATACCGTTGAGTTCGTATCATCATTCTGGATTCGTGGACATATAATTTGCTAGGTTTTGTAGACTTCTATCCCGACACGCTTTTCGGTGCAAAGTGTGCCCAACGACGGACATCATTTTGACCGAAATTACCGTTTTGCCCCTGTGTCCAAATTGGACTTATGGGTAGGCTATCCTAGCCGATTTGACCGTTCTGAACACGTTGGTGATAATTATTTTATCATCCGACAACCTCTGTAGATTTTGATTATGTATTATCCTAATTTCTAATTAATTATTTTTCTAGATATGGTTACTTTCTGGTTTTGAATTTTTATATATATTTAATTGCTGTAAAAATCTTGGAAAAAATGGTATTTAAATATTATGTTAATTTATAATATTATAATTTTTCTAGCATTATTAAGTGCTTTTAGTATTTTATAAAAAATGGGAAAAACAGAACTCATTTTCAATAATTTATGTTTGCTGATTTTAATAAATATTTATGAGGGTTTATAAATCCCAGAAAAATTATAAATTTCTATAATTAACAAGAATTATTTTGGTACTTTATTTTATATATTTAAGCTTTTGTCTATCTCAAAAATTATTGGAACTTAGTGTACAGTTTGATTTAATTATTATGAGTAGTTACAACTTGCAAGTTTTGCGTTGATTTGAGTTGTTATATCACCACGCACTAGTGTAAAGACCCTAGAGAGTTAGTTTGGTATAGTGGCACTTCACATTAGATTTTATGCTAGGTCTCCACTTAGCTTAGTGTCAGTTAGGAGTCGTGTCTCACATAGTGTATATTGAACATGTTTAGAATGAGTTGTATATCATTATTGACAGGACACCGAACATCTATATCTTCGTACTAGTATTCTTGGTTTGCTCGAGGGCAAGTACATCTACACACTCATTTACTGCTTTTAATGCTAGAACATGTATTAACCTGTTAAAATACTGCTTTCTGAATAACTGCAAGTTAAATCGTCACATGTTACATTAAATTGGTCCCTACCATGTTTAGGACCGTTATCATATCTTCACATGCTTCTTACTAGTTCTCTGTACATGTTTCACTATGCTTTACACTGCTATCAGTGCCTACCGTGTTTTACACCGATCCCAGTATCGCCATGTTCTATATCGTTCTCGTATCTTTTACATGTTTTACTGTTCTCGTATCTCACATACTATATATATGGGTTATGGGGAAACTGACAGTTGAGTACGTGATCATGACCCCCTCATAGTAGCGAGCGAGGTCGCATTTTATATGCATACCTTGCCGCAGGTTATTATCTCAAAGCTGTATTTGTGCGTATGTACATCTATCGCTTTTCACTTGTACGGAAGTACATTTCATTATGTGCCCTCCAGCACATTGTACATCTATTGACCGATCACGTATTGCTACAGTTTTAAACATTACATATACATCTGTCTCTATGACATATGTCCTTGCCATGATAGATTATGAGATATACCATGATTCCAGATATGCCATGTTCCCTGTGTTACTATGATATTGTGATCCCAGTTGTACCATGAGGCCATGTTTCCAGTATTTCTGTTTTATAGACTTATCACACCATGTTTCTTGTTGTACATCTTTCATTATATGTTCAGTACTTTAGTTGTAGAGGTTGTACTTGCTCCGTCCTGACAGGAAACGTTGTAGGTATACTTTTCGAGAAGGAAACGCTATGTGTTACATATTATGGTACTGCATTGAGGACCTGGCCTTGCTCCAGTAGAGGCCCAGCGGGGAAACCTTGCTTAGTTATTTTTCTTATGTTTTGAGACTGAGACTTTGGTATGTTCTTACATTTGGATACTGGACTTTGTCTCCAGTTAGATACTTTGGTTATGTATTATTAAGTCTGTGCCTATGTTACCTTCGCTTATAGATGCTGTGTTGTGATGAACATTTAAATGTGATTTTAGAACTGTTAGTAGCTTAGATCATTTATTGTCTATTCTTAGAACAGCTTACTGCGCTTAACCAAGCGTAGGCTGGACATGGCTCGGCCCGGCCCAACAATTTGGGTATCGGGTCGTGACATGTTTTTTTGGCGGCCACGCAGGTCTCGACTTAAGTTGTTTGGTTACGTTATTGTACCAAGCATGCCTGCAATTAGGATCTAGGACAACTTGATAACATTAGGAATAACATTAGAACACCTAGAGGATTTCTAGAATTGCAACATAGGGAGAACTCATCACAGCATAGGACCGTTAGCTATAATTAGCCTCTTGTTTGTATTTCAGTGGGTCAATTTAGACTAAGTTTGTACCCTTGGGATGACCCCGAGGATTCACTTTAATCTCACTCTAATCTATCTAGAAATCAGTTTCCACTTATTTCCATTTGCTCCTTTAAATTGTGGTGAATTTAATTTCTGATTTTCGTTGTTAACTTTGATCTTGCATCGTGATAAATTTTATGGATTGAATTATGATATATCCTGATAAGGTAAACGTCTGCTTTATTTATGGAGTTTAGAATTTATCGCTGCCATATTAGCTGGTATGACAAAAAATAGAGCCTGATTTTGGATATACTATCATATTCATAGAATTTAGATTTTCTCGCAGCCATACCGGTTGGCGTGGCGAGGATTCTAGATAACATGATTATAGGGTGTATACCTTAGTTATGACTCTACCGTTTATTGCATCTAAGCTTACTGGTGTGGCGAAAATTCTGGCAACATGATTTCAGGAAGACGTGTATGGTTATCAGATCATATCCCAACTTGGTTTACTTGTTATGACCGAATGAGCAAGAATAAGTTCTTATCATTATTCTTCCCCGTCTTGATTAACTCCGTTCTCTCTACATCTGCAACTAGGATTATAGGCTCTCTAGGACTCTCCAACATGATTGTTTTCATGTTATCTTTTGGACATAATTATTTTGTGTTCCATCTTTCTATGACTTGACTAAACTCTTTTTCGTTAACCTCTTGGATAATTCTTCTCGCTATGAATCTCGTTGTCTTTGTACCATTCTTGGGAGATATTCCAATAAACTTTCCTGTCTGCTTGACCTTTAACTTGTTTGGACACTGTTATGGATTGCTTGACCCAGTCTTAGGCCTTGTTACCTTTACTTGATAGATGACCGAAATAGCCAAACCTTGTTGACTGATCCTGTAGTATAACTATAAATGTATTGTGTGTTTGTAATAAGTACTTTTCCTAGGGATTGGTTAGATTAAGCTTATAGGACAAGTATGGGTGATGACTGTAGTAGATTTGGAAACCATTAGAACGATTGTATTAATAGTATGACTTGATGAGGGTATCTAAGATAGAATAATGAGATATTATATTGTTATGACTATGGATTGAGGATCCGAATCATGTACTACAAATTGAGGATTTAGCATTTGTAGAATTTTGGTTGGTTACCTATAGCTGATTACAGGTGATAAAGGGTAGATCGATATGTGGATGATATATAATAAGTTAGAATGAGTTATCGTATTGCATACGAGATCAAAAAGATATCAGTTAAAAAGACATGGAACAAGACAGAGACATATGTACATTGGTAATTAATAAATCGGGAGTTTTGAAATCGAGGATTATATTCGGAGGACTTGTTGAGTAAAAAGAAGAAGGCTCTACGCCAAGGATAAGAATTGAACGTATGATTTCAAGGAGAATATAGGAAAGGATTGACGATAAATGATGCCAAGGAACTATGAGGATATGAAAAAGGATACTTAGGATATGATAAGGAAATCCAGAATTTACAATTGAGGTTGAAAATATGGTTAATGGTCAAGCATGTTGGCTTATATACATACGCAGAGAATGATCTATAGTTTAGGGTATACATAAATGTTCCATGTTAGTATGGAAGATTTTAAAGGATATATGACATAGTTTATGATAGAAGGACTTTGTTGAACCTGAATCAAAAAGTTTGTAGGAGAAACAAAAGTGATGATTACAAGGATAGCAGATTGAGTATTGTAGCCAGAGCAGCTACATATTATATTGACCGGTTGGATGATTTTTAATTCGAGGACGAAATTTTGTAAGGTGGGTAGGATGTAAGCCCCTGAATTTCAGGGCTATTTTAAAATTTTCTAAATAAATATTATCGATAAATATATTATTATTAATGTTTAGATCATTAATGTACCTTTCCGTAGCTTGACTTCTGGAGCGTCAGGATACCAATCTCTGTAAACTCTCTTCATGGGTTTTGAAGTAGGCAAGATTATCTTCCTGTTGATATCGTGTCCCACTTGAACTCGTTCCCTTGTGCTCTTTTTGTACACGCAAGTTCGGGTCAACTTAGACCGATTAATCGTTGAATATTATTCCCACTTTTATTTTGATCGTCGTTTGCACGTTACGTTGTTTAATTTAGGAGCACCAGATCAGCCATTTTCTCGAAACCAACTTCTCATGAATGATCTACTCGAGATGCTCTTCACCCATGACCTTCGTGTCCCACTCAGACACTCCATTTTGTGCTCCATTTCCTTCGCACAACTTACGGGTCAATTAGGCCGATTTATTTTCGATCGAAAACCTGATTATTTTCCAATTTAATTTCGGGACCGATCGACATCGACCCAACCTAGTCAACCCGAAGTATGGACGCGGCCCATACGAAGCCTACTCCCCGCCTGCAACTTGTGTCCCATTATTGGAGTCCCCGTATATTATTTATTTTTCTATGATATAAATACGCATTTAATTCGAATATTGCCCCCTGTCGATTTCGACCCGACCGGCTCTACGAACCTGAACCCAAGCTCCACGTTGCCCTCTCATGACTGCCCAAATACCCTACACATATTTCTCTTTTTCCTATTTTGGAAAATCTCTTCTTCCCTTACTTTATTTAAATATCTTGGAATATCTATATAATATAATATATATAATATATATATATATATATATATATATAATATATATATATATATATATGATATCACTTCTCTCTCTTATTATAACACACTCCCCCCTCCCCAACCGACTCATCTCTCCTCTTTCTAAATATCTCTTCTCATTTTCTCTCTCTCTCTTTTCATATATATATATATATATATATATAT